>JAQHUG010000030.1:3798243-3843528 GCA_028555095.1 Dicrostonyx torquatus
AGGAAGTAGGGGGAGGGTGGTGGGGTAGTGGGGGAGCGGGAGGGCCGGGAACAAGGGGAGTAAATGTAAATTTTTCTTTTAACAATAAAAAAAAAAGATAAGTCCCAAAGCATGACTCACAAGGCAGTTCTCAATTCTGCTCTCACCTGCAGCATTTGATTTGTATTCCTAGCTCTTAACTATAGCTGACTTGTTTCTGTAGCTATTGGATCACATGCTCCTGGCCTCTCTAATCATAGTAAAAAAAAAAAAAAAAAAAGAAAAGAAAAAAGAAACTCAATGTGCTATAAATCTTTATAAAATAACAAGAGTGTATAAAAGTAAAGTTTTCAGTGAAGGTTCTCAGAATGACGTGTTATGAGTGCACTAAAAGAAGGGAGGGTTACGAGAAATACAAGGTGCAGAAAGGAGACATGATGGAAAGAGGTTGCAAGGGACAGTGAGGAGAACTATCTTGAAAGGAAGAGAATTCATTACAAAGGAGTTGAATGGGAAAAGCACCTGTGAGCTTTCCAACCCTAGGAGAAAGGAAACAGAAGAACGCTTGTGTGCAGCTAACAAAAGGCATAAAGAGCAGTCCATTAGAGGACATGCTGTCTAGTAGAGAAAAGGACAGTGAAGAGCTCTCAACAACAAAAACAGACACAGCAGACTGTCTGTATATATTTATGCACATATATACACACATATATGGAACAATAATAATCCAAGAACAAGGCTATGAAGTTAGAGTGTGGGAAAAGGGAAATAGGAAGGGACTCGAAGGAGAAAAGTGGGGAGAGTAATATAATGAGATTTTAATTCAAAATGTATTTTAAAAAGGAAAATACTTTACAATATAGCAACAAGTAACCATATAATACCTTTTAAGAACTAAGATACAGAATTTCTAATCTAAGTCCTAGAAATAACTGGGAAATGACCATAGAAAAGTCAAATCAAGCCTAAAAAGCATGTGAGGGAAGACCTCAGGTTGAATTTGTTTGGTAAGAAAACTACACTCCTGACAACAGGAGTAGTTTAATTTCATTCTTGTTCTGAAAGGCTTTATCAAATTCTAAGATACTTACTTGTGGGGATGGGCTAAGGCAGTCTCGTAGTATATCTTGATGAGCTGGTTCATGAACTATTTCAAATATTTGCCTCCTTTCTTGGACAGTATGGGTTGGTGACAAAATATGTGCTAGCAATCTTCCAAGCTGGACTCGGAAAGTTTCTTTACAAGACCCCAAGATTTTAGTCCACTGTTGCTTATAACCACTGGTTTTATTTGAACCCTAAGTCAAAATAGGAGTGAATTAGGATCAGACTTTAAAAAACTAAGTATTAATAGCAGATGATTATGTGTAAGGAGAGTGTCTGTGTGCCACAGCATGCATGTGGAGGTCAAAGGACAACTTTGTGGGGTTGGGTTCTCTTCTTCTACCTTTATATGGGCTCTAGGGATCAATATCAGGTCATCAACATTTGTCAAGTGTTTTTACCTGCTGAGCAAGCAGTTCAGGATCAGACTTCTTAAGCAATAATATACTAATTTGACATAACTCAAAGAAAACAATAGGGCATGATTCATTCTAAACTTAATATTCTAAATTAGATACTCATACACATATCTACACAAATAGATTTAAACAATATTTAGAACTTTATATATTTTTGCCACAAGTACAAAAAGAGATAAGCACAGAAGGAGAAGCTAATGTAATGAGTCACTTTTAAAAAATGACCAAGGGATTACAGATTATCAATTAAAATCAAATCAAAACTACCAGAGAACAATGGTAAACAAGGTCACCTTGATTTACAATATAAAAGAAAGGAACTAAGCTGGGTGGTGGTGGCGCATGCCTTTAATCCCAGCACTCGGGAGGCAGAGGCAGGCAGATCTTTGTGAGTTCGAGGCCAGCCTGGTCTACAAGAGCTAGTTCCAGCGCAGGCTCCAAAGCCACAGAGAAACCCTGTCTCGAAAAACCAAAAAAAAAAAAAAGTAGTTATAAATAGAGCCTTTAAAAAACAGCATATTCATTTACAGCCACAGTAATCATTAAAACCTTACTCTTCTCTGAGGCTACATGAGGTTCTTCATTTTGTAACAAGTAAGTCAGCAAAATATATTACCCTATTATTGAAAGTCTATGCCAGGCATAATAGCACACACCTGCAATCTCAATTAGCAGGAGTCTGAGACATGAGAAATGGTAAGTTCAAAGTCAACATAGGCTACATAGTGAATCCTTACTTCAAACAAACAAACAAAACAAAACAAACACCTCCAAAATAAAAAAAAAATCAAAACAAAATGGGATAACTCGTTCAAATTGTTTCAACTGCAGAAAAATTCTGAATAGCAAAAAGAAATATAATTTGGAAACTCATAGTTTAGACATGTAGCCTTCTATTCAGTTTCTGTAAATGGACACTTCCTAAGTCACTAAGGTACTTACAATAGACACTTTGAATCCATCTACCAGATATGTGAACATTTCTCTCTGAAATGGATTGCAAATAGAAGGTTGCTCGTGACGCATATCTTCTTCAGAAATTTCAGTCTGGGAAACTGAGGTCTTGCTTTGGGCTGCATTTTCTGGAGTTCTCAAAATGTCAATAATATCTGAATTCAACTCTTTAAATTAAAAAAATTAAAAAATTAGTTAACTCACTGATATATATATTAATATATATATATAAATTAATGATGTTGGTAAAATTACCTTCTGTGGAAAAGAGGTGGAATAAATAACCTGAGGATATTTGATATAGCCATAGAAAATTATTTTATATTTACCTAAAATTACATATAATACATTAATTGTGTATATTTTAATAAAGTTATGCCACTTGGGATCTGCAAAAAGCCATATACAAAAACATAACCTAAAAAGTCTAATGAAAACCTTGGTACTGGGCATGAAATATTTCCTTTCAAGTTCCTGGTTAGAAGAGTCCAAGAGACTCCCAAAACAATATGGGTTATTGCTGTTGACCTTGTTTGCCTTCCAGAAGTCTGAAGATAAGTCCCTATTACTGAAGATACCATGCACTGTAGACACAGGATTTTGAAGACTCTAGCTGGATCTGACCTGAAGGCCTCCTTCCTGAGGACTAGCTGTCATTATACAGGAAAATGCTATTCAAGCTGCCAAGAAAGGAAAACAATCCAGCTGTGACACCTATAAAAAACAATGACCGGCACAGCAAGATATTCTTGAAGGTATAGCTAGGCAGTAATCAACAGCTATCAAACTGGACTTAAGGGCTGCTAAAGGAGAGAAATCATGCTGGATACTATAAATCTAGCCAACTGCCAGTGGCTAGTGATGCCATGGATTTTGGAAGAAAATCTCCAACCGCCATTTTCTTGAAACCAGTGTAATTTCTAACCACATTATAAATAGTTATCCTTATACTCACAGAAGAGTGTAGCTCTCACCCCTCATCAAAGAAACTTCTTTTTGCAGCAGATGAAGATCATTTCAGAAAGTCACAATTAACCAAAATGAGCAGAACAACTGATCATGAGGTAGCCAACCCCAACAGATATATCTACAACATAACCTTACACCTACAGCTTACAGAACATTGTGGAACTTAGAGTAGAAAAATTGTAAGAGCCAGAAGACCAGGAAGTCTTCTGTAAGATTATATCTTCTAGATATTACAGGGAAGCTGAACTCAAGAAATTTCAACAATAATTGCTTAAACAAGACCTGAACAATGACAACAACAGTAGACATCTCAGAGTAGATGGGAGAAATTGCAGAGCACTACTCCTAGATGAAAAGTTATAGGCAATTAACAACTATTGAGTGAAGGAGAATTAGCCTTCCCCTGAAATGAGCACTTTAATGGTTATCCAAAACCACGTAATCAGTACTGAAAACATATACATACAAGAAATACGAAATGGATTCAGCAAGTTACATCTATATATTTATTCACACACATAATTAAAGAAAAAGAAGGCATAAATTTGAAAGGGAACAGAAAGGGAGAGACATAGGAAGAGCTGAAGGTAGGAAAAAAAGGGGGAAATAATATATTTTGATTAAATTTATAAAAATCCTCTAGTCAGGTATACTGGTGCATGCCTTTATTCCCAGCACTCGGGAGGTAGGTAGATCTCTGTGAGTTTGAGGCCATTTTGGCCTGCAGAGTGAGTTCCAGGACAGCCAGGGAAAAGTAGAGATTGTTTCACACAAACAAAAATAAAAATTTTAAAATCTGTATTACTATCTTAACATAGTATAAATGTGGTAGGTGTATTAATTAAAATAAATAAAATGTGACCAAACAGTGAATGCACTTAAAACAATATAGGTATTTAAAAATATTTCAGTTACGAAATTGTAAAGGTAAAATTTGCTAATGAAGATGATAAGTGTTAGAAATTACTAGGGCCGGGTGGTGGTGGCGCACGCCTTTAATACCAGCACTCGGGAGGCAGAGGCAGGTGGATCTCTGTAAGTTCAAGGCCAGCCTGGTCTACAAGAGCTAGTTCCAGGACAGGCTCCAAAGCTACAGAGAAACCCTGTCTCAAAAAAACCAAAAAAAAAAAAAAAAAAAAGAAAGAAAAACGAAATTACTAAGACCATTTGACTCCTGTACAAATCAACTGAAAGGCCTCATGACACATATTAGATGGATCTGGGATGGATGGCTACATGCACTAACCTTTTAATGCTATAATGTGATAATCCTGGTTCAGTTTGGATTTAGTCTGGAAGTCTGTTGTTCCAAATATAAATTAGAATAGCTAAAGTAGAACCACAGTAAAAAAAATTCCCCTTGGGCTTGTCGTATGTTTTTACGGGCAGACAACTATGGGCAGACTTCTTTCTTCTTTGAGTTACCAGAATAATTCTTTAAACAATTTTTTTTAAGATTGTTAAGAAAATGTTATTTTTATCTGCATGAATGTTAGGCCTACATGTATGTCTGTGCACCACATACATGCCTGGTGCTCTCAGAGGTCACAAGAAGGCATCAGATTCCCTGGAACTAGTTACAAATGGTTGTGAGCCATCATACAGGTGCTAGAACAGAACTTCCGTCCTTTGCAAGAGCAACAAGTGCTCTTAACTCTGAGCCATCTCTCCAGACTCCTTGAATAGTTTTTAGAGTTCTATTTTGACTCAATGATAGTGCTTTAATTTTTCAGTTTTACTGAAAGAAATAATATTCTATATATAATGTGTACAACTTGATGCTTTGCTATACATACCAAATGTTAACTTATCAAATGATAATGTTAGGGAATACTCATCAGTCCTGATATAATTGTGTGTGTGTGGCCTCAAACTTGTGATCCTATAGCCTCAGTGTTCACAAGTATGCACTACTGAACATAGCTATAATGCTTTTGTTGCTGGTGTTTATTTTTTGTAGCATTCTTAGTGGTTACTCCATGTATTAGCTTAATATTGGCTTCATATTAGCCATTAAAACAACAGTGGGATATCTCCGTACATCTAGCAGGATGGTGAAACATAAACTGGTGACAGCTCTAGATCCTGGAGATGATTCAGTAAAAACTGGATTACTCATGTATTGTGAGTGAGATGGCATATAAACTACACAGCCACTTGGGAAAAGTTGAAACTGCCATAGAGCCCAGGAAATGTATATTGGGTGTTTATTCCAGGAAATGAAGACTTATATTCACACAAAAACCTGAACATGAATGTTGCTAAAAAGTTGCTTGCAGAAACTCCAATTGGAACCAGCTTAGATGCCTTCAACAGATAAGGGCTTAAACAGACTCTGGTACAGCTACACCGTAACAATACTGTCAGTAAAACAAACAATATTCCAACCAAAGAGATTGCTGATACATTCAAAATAAACAGAATGATTCTCTACAGAATTTCACTATATAAAAATGCCAATGGACTTAAGATCATATTTAAAGAATTTTTTTTCCAAGACAGGATCTTACTATGTAGCTCTGGCTACCCTAGAACTCACTATGTAGATCAGACTGACCTCTAACAGATTTGCCTGCCTCTGCCTTCCCAGCACTCTGGGATTAAAGGTGTACAACACTACATCTTAGGCTCAAACAGTCCCCACCTCAGTGCTGGGATCGCCACAAGCACCAATCACTGTGTCTGGCTGTCTTCTAAAAACATTGTAAAAATACAGAAATGCAGGGTAAATTTGAGGTAGGTAGGGGCTAAGGAGGAAGAAAGTGAGTTTGGCCATAAAAAGGCAACATGGCAATTCCTTCTGGGAATGGAAATGTCCTCTTTGACTATATCCAAGTCTCCTTACTGGGAGTCACACTGTATTTTGATTTTGCAAGATTCTATGGGGGAAAATTGCAGGATCTCTTTATCATTTCTAATAACAGCCCATGAATATGTTACTTCGTCAAAAGAAAAGCTGAAAAAATATTGTTTTGAAATCAATGTTCAACACAGACTAGTACTTAACACATTAAGAAGTAGAGTATTATTCTCTAACATAAGGCTCCAGAAGAGAAAAAAAAAAAGTCTTAAAAAGGCAGACCTAATCATCTCCATCTGACATATTTAAACCTGTAAATCTGCATTGAAAGGGAGAAAAATGAGTTCTGACCTTGGTAAATGATCCTGTTCACAGCCAAGATGGTAAGTCTTTGCAGCCTCTGGGCGAGCTCTGCCTCCGAGGCCTGGCTGGGGTGCTCCTGGCTCATCCTCCTCTGCATCATAGTGTGCAGCTCATCACTGGCCACCGAGCGCATCTTCATCAGGAGAGACTCTGTCTGAGCCAGTGGGAATTTTCGAGGACCTTCAAGTACATAAATTATCCAATGCCACAGTAAATGATAGCCAATGAACTTACTTTTACTATAATTTTTTGATTAGTGGTCATGAAAAGAAAAAGTTTCTATTACAAAAATAATTTATATTAAGGAAAAAAAGAGTAAGAGAAGTTAGCACTTTTCTTTCTCCAAAGAAGTGCAACAGTACTACTGATTTCAAGTCCAAAATAACAGCACTGAAGCCAGTGACACAGAAGGATGCTAATCATTTGTCCAAGTCTGAGTCTTCTGAAAAACTCAAGAGTATCAGATGGGCATGTGTGGCTTTGACACCTGATCGACTATTTGCACTGTTTCACTTCCTTGTATTCCAAAATCATCAACAGTTTTAAAGAATAAGACATTTACGTTAAAAAAGGAGGAGGAGGAGGAGGAGGAGGAGGAGGAGGAGGAGGAGATCATGACCATGATAATTTAGTAATAATGTTACTATACCCTGGTAATCCCTGTTGAATCTTATTGTTTGGAAAATTATACATAATGACAAATAAGAAATCAGTCAGCAAGAGTGAAGAAATCACAAAGTAGATACAAGTCCAGTGATTTTTCAGTACAATGATTGGGGTGAACGCATCATTTGGGAAGCATTTCCTGAGAAGAAACACCTCCCCAGACTGACAACACAGGAACAGCTTACTGCACCTGCTCTGGGAAGCGCTGCACACATGGTGCATCCAGAAGAGAGCTGGGAGGAGTCTTGATTTAATGGACTGAAGAAGGGCATCGGAAGCTGACCATAGGAACCAAAATGACGTCTTGGTATATGAGAAGTAATAGAACCCTTCATTGGAATTGAACCTTTGTTTTAAATTATGAAAACAAACATCAATTTCCATCAACATCTTTTTTTTTTTACAAATTACTTGCATCTGACTAAACTACTGCAGGTTTTAATGACTTACCCTACATGATATTCAAATTTTTAATAGTTTTTTTAGATTGTCTACTAGTAAGTATTTTTAATCAGTTAATAATTTTGGTGGGTAGAGTCATCTTTGAGGCAAAAAAAGAAACAAAAAAGAAAATAATCCTTAGAGATATTAAAAATATTATTGTTGGACAACATTTCTAATCTTCAAGGTCGATTCATCCTCATCCACAGATTCCTTATGTATAATCCAATGACAAACATACCCTGGGCAGGACAAGGCAGTAAGACACTGAATTAGAGTCTCACACCGTCTTTACTTGTGAATGTGGAAGTGTACTTCAGCACTCATGGCTTTAGAACCACACAGTCTGAGGAAGCTGTAAGCACTTCTTTCTCTAAGCCCCAGTTTCCTTGTTAGTAAGATATATATTAAAAAAATAAAGCAGAGCTATGTCACAGGAAGATATTTATCATTATCTGACACCATAGTCATACATTTGTTTATATGCTCATCCATCACTTCCTCCAGTTCTATGTACAGGGCTGGTACACATTAATTATTTGATGGTTGAATAAATGAATAAAGAGCATTTTTATCAAGAGCATTAATCAAATAATGGATATAAATGCAATACCTATCTCGTCCCTCAAAAAAAAGCATATTTCATGTTGATATTGTTTTTATTGGTTAGGAAATTCACTTGTGTGCTAATTATACTAATCTATTACCTATCTGTATGAATGATGCTTTACATGGATATATATCATCTTGAATAATACTCTACTACTTCCTCTATTTTAAAGCATTGAAGGTAATATACAAAGTTTTTAGTTGAAAAACTGTATATTATGATCTTGTTTATAATGGTAAAAGCTCAAAGTAAAAAGGCTAGTGTAGATCACAACACACAACAGGAACTACCAAACATCCATTAAAGGACATCTGTGTTCTTTAATGTGAAAGGATATCTATACTGATCAGAAATAGTAGTTTATAAACAGTTGGTAGAGAATGATACCATTTAGGCAAAAATATCTCCCCATCCACCCTCCCACCGTGTGTGTGTGTGTGTGTGTGTGTGTGTGTGTGTGTGTGTGCACGTGTGTGAAAAGACTGAATCTGGCCCCATTCACTGGGCTGACAGGAACTCAGGACTGCCAAACAGAATGATCCACATGTGAGGCTGAAGGAAGACTGATCTGGAACATAACAATGTCTACCTCCTCTGTGAGCTTAAGAATGTAAAACCTACATGTGATACTGCTAGAGAAACAAGATTCCATGCCATAGCATATAGGAAGGTAACCACTACAGTTAGAAATGGAAAAGGACACAATTTTTGCCTGGGACAAAAGACAGATAAAATGGGGGAGTGATTCAAGAAGAGAGACTCTGTCTAGATATTAAACAAGGAAGAATACATAGGGGCAGCAAGTTTAGTTACATGAATATTTTGTAAGTTTGATTTATTATAATTTAAACATATTACTACAAACCTATTTAGAAGTATTTTCTATGGATGGGCTTTTCATCACATGGCTTTAAAATTTTGCATAGCATTGAACCCAAAGATGAAAATTAGTACAAGGAGAGAAAGGTTTGAACTTAAAAGCCTTTAAAACTGTGAGAGTAACTCCAAAAAATATACCAAGCACTTTGTTCATATGTATCCAAGTGTGTGCATAAAACAGCTGCTGCAGATACTATATTCTAAGCAACAGCTAAACTAATATTACTTTATATCACATAATTATGTATATCTGCTGTATATACATAATAGACACATATGTATATGTTTATGTGCCTATGAACATAGATCCTAAGTTATCTTTCTAGTTTATGTTTCTATAAAAGAAGCAGCAGTTTTTGTGAAAAATGTATCAGCATTTATCATGTGATGATTCACAAAAATTCACAAAAAGCGCTGATACCATGTGTATTCTATCCATCTGCAAGCTACCCCTATCTGCCTGGATTCTGCACTTTGCTTTCTTCTAGTCCATACTCCTCACAGAAGTCAAAGTTCTCTCTATACAGTGAACATCTATCTGATTATATCATGCATCTCTTAAAAACCTGATGACTTCCATTAGGATAAAACCTGGACAAGGTCTGTACAGTGTCGTTTGGTTCAATGGTCTCTGCTGAGAGGAAAACTTTCTCAGATTTTATAATTAGAATTTTTTGGGGGTGCAGTGTTGAGACAAGGTTTCTCTGTAGCTTTGGAGCCTGTCCTGGAACTAGCTCTTGTAGACCAGGCTGGTCTCAAACTCACAGAGATCCACCTGCCTCTGCCTCCCGAGTGATGGGATTAAAGGCATGCACCACCACTGCCCTGCTATAATTTGATTTTTTTTAAACAAAGAAATACATTTTAATTCCTTGGAGATGAGACTTGGTATGTTAGATAGGGCTAGCCTCAAACTCCCAGAGACATACCTGCCTCTGTTTCCCTAGTGCTGGGATTAAAGGCATGTGCTTCCATGCCAAACAAGAAAAATATTTTTAATGCAAATGACATCAGAATACAGGAGAGTGTAGCTGCCTTCAATGTGTAATTACTAAAATGCTATTTTAATACTCACCAGCAATGCTTCTCCGCTTCTGAGACACTGTATGGTGGTGAGCAGAAGGCAATTCAACTGTATCTATTGGATTTTCAGAGTCATGATTGGCTGTGCTTCTTATAAATTCCAAAGCAGCCTGGAGAACTCTAAGCTGCAGTGCCAAAGCCATATCTAAACCCAGAAGAGACTAGAATGTTTTCAAGCTATCATCGTTTGAATATTTTAACTAAATTAATTTAATATATCATCTACTATATAAGGAATATAATATTCAATAACTAAACAAACCACAATATTCAATATCAAAACGAAAAGGACTTAGACATAAGTTAAAAATAATGTTAAAGAAAATTCCTATATGGGCACTATAAATTTTTTTGTTATTTTTTTTTGAGACAAACAATGTCTCCTGTATCCCAGGTTAATTGTTAACTTGCTATGTAGCTGAAAATGAACTTGAACTCCTGATCCTCCTGCCTCCACATTTTGAATATATATCACCATACTCAGTCTTACTATAAAAATTTGAATGAAAAAATAATAAACCAAAAATGTATTACATTTTAAATAACTTTCAAAATCAGTAATTTTGTATAAAGTAAAAGCTTCAATAATCTGCATGCTTTCAGGTTTCAGTCACTTGAGTAGCTCCAACTAAAGAAAATTAAAGATCATTCCTCTTCAACATAAGCCTTTGCATTCTACTCGGTTAAAAAAAAATGTTACTAGTTTCTGCCAGTAATATATTGCCAGAAACTATATCGTGTCATCAATCACTCTATTTTCAACCATTCAAAGGCTGCTTTTTAATAACAATTAATACCAACACATAATTAAGTTTAAACCTTCAGTAAAAGAGCTATGAGAAAAACTTCATAAAAATTCATTCTTACTTTGGGTCCTCTTGTTTTTGCTATTCTGAAGATATCCAAGAAGTACAATAAGGTCTTCAATAACTCTAAAATACTGTGAGCCCGAGGAACTGCAAGCGTGAATTGTAACTGCTATGAAAAGTTGCTGTATATCACATGCAAGCAGTTTGTATTCGTTCAAAGGAATGCTAAAATGAGCCAAAAACAAAACAAAACAAAAAACCTAAGACATTTATAAGCAAAATAGCCAACAATTTAAGACAAAGAGCTGGTTAAATTCTATGCTATCAGTATGCATTCATTCAATACTTATTTATGCTTACCCGATGGTGAACAATATACCCTGTACAGTAGGAATGGAAAAAGACATTTTGAGTCCTGTCAAAAATACAGTCTTGCAGAGAACTAGATAAGTTAGGAGTGCATCAGATACAGCAGATAGAGATTAACACAAGATACTAAGGGAATACTCACACAGGTTCCTAGCCTACATGAAGGGTAAAGAATAAGGTATAGTAACAAAACTAAGGATTAGTCCATCTGAACAAATTAATTAATTAATATCTCTGCATTTCATCTGCATGAATTAATTTTAGGGATTATAAGTTTAAAGTTATACTGAACTTGAATAAAGGATAATAAGCTTGAATGTGTATTAATCACTTATAAATACACAATAAATATGAATCAGTTACTATGCCCACAAGCTTAACCTTGATGATCTACTCAAGTATATGACACCAGGCTCAAATACTTTTCTGTATTTAGTTTTTTTCAAATTAGGTAAGGGTTAGAAATATAAGTTTCACCGGGCGGTGGTGGCGCATGCCTTTAATCCCAGCACTGGGGAGGCAGAGGCAGGTGGATCTTTATGAGTTCGAGACCAGCCTGGTCTACAAGAGCTAGTTCCAGGACAGGTTCCAAAGCTACAGAGAAACCCTGTCTCGAAAAAAACCAAAAAAAAAAAAAAAAAGAAAAAAGAAAGAAAGAAATATAAGTTTCTTACGGTCAATTAATACTGTATCACAAAGGGACTATCAGTATAATTTATTTTTAGGAAAAACTACTTTCAGAACAAACCTATAGGAATCTTCCAATCTTTACCAATTTTTTGCACTGCAATCAAGACTAAATGTGTTGAAGAAATACAATACGTTGTGTTTTTACTTTTCATATGCACAAGCACATGAACCCTATATATAAAATAAGTGCCCAATGAAAGCTGAACTTAGTGAGTATAAGGAGTCTATCTTTGCCCCAGACAATCACTGGGTACAGCTATGTTCTATACTCTGCAAAAATATGGACAACATTTAGTGCTTTGATGTACAAATATTGGTGCATCTACAGATTCATATTTTTAAATTATGCTAGTAAAATGGTAAACTATATCAGATGTGGAGACATCAACAATACAGAATCTAATTAAGAATTTACTTTTCAAAGCTCTGACTCAACTGGCAGGCAGCCCTTTGTAAGTGTCCTTTTGACTATTAAAAGTTAGTTTGTACTAGCAGTGCTAACATAGTATCAGTGATACAGCAACAAGTGAGTTAAAAGATGAGACAAGTTCTCTGCTGTTCCTGAGCTGCATGTGGATCAGTGAGTTATGCAGCTCTACCTGATCTATTCACAGATGGGGGGAGAAGGGGCTACAGAGACTATAGTGGAAGCTTGATAAACATACCTGAGAGTAAACTTACTGTCTTCAATTATAAATGCTCAGAACCACATCATATATAGCAAACTATTCTTTTTTTTTTTTTGGTTTTTCGAGACAGGGTTTCTCTGTGGCTTTGGAGCCTACGCTGGAACTAGCTCTTGTACCAGGCTGGTCTCGAACTCACAAAGATCCGCCTGCCTCTGCCTCCCGAGTGCTGGAATTAAAGGCGTGCAACACCACCGCCCGACAAGCAAACTATTCTTAACCAAACATTTCATCCTGGAGATGAAAACATGCCATCTCCAAGTTAACTTAATTTTATGGGAAAGAAATTCTTTGAAAGTATTACAAAACAAATCAACTCTTTCTTTCTTTTGTTTTTTTTTTTTGGTTTTTTGAGACAGGGTTTCTCTGTGTAGCTTTGGTACCTCTCCTGGAACAAGCTCTTGTAGACAAGACTGGCCTCAAACTCACAGAGATCTGCCTGTCTCTGCCTCCCAAGTGCTAGAATTAAAGGTGTGCATGCCTGGCTAAAACAAATCAACTCTTTAAGGTAACATTCTAATGATCTTATCAGATGTAATTTTAATTAGATGTAATTTAAATTTTAATTATCAGATGCAATTTATAAACTTACTTCTTTTCTAATCCGTTCAGGGCTGCTACTGTATTACATAACACATAGAGTAGACCATTATCCAACAACATGTCTGCTACCTTAGAACAAGAGTTTAAAACTTGAAGAAGAAATAAGAGAGCATTATGCAAGAGTATGTTGTCATAGAGAGAGGTCTCTATTAGTCCCAGTACTGGAATGATAGACCATTTTTGGAAAAGTTCCATGTGTTTCACCTCCTCCAGATCAAATCTGTAATAAATAAGATTCAGGGAAGAGCATGTTAGGAGCAGTCAGACACAAACTGGAAAAAATGCTTGACACCACAAAGCTGTTTTTAACCTTATTTTAAAGTTATCAAAAAAGTGTTGGGAATAAAGATTTGTAATTTTGAAAAAAAAAAAAGATTATAGTATCTAGTAAGGCAAAACCTAAGAAAAATGCACACTCAGTTGAAATACACATACAATTCCATAACTTCAATGTATCCATCTGAAAATCTTGTATTCAAAGAGCATCTGCCATGTGGAACTATACAAGTGTAAAGGAAAAAATTTACAAACTATCTTAGGGACAGTGAGCTAGTAAGAATAGCTCAGTACACATGAATAAATCTTTCATCCATGACGTAATATCACTTGCTTCTGTGGTGCAGCAGAATTCTAAATATTTTGTACATTTTCCTTATTGACAAATCAGTATGATGGTGTCTGTCCAAATTTCCTTACAAGAGTGTTGTGAGAATAAAATAAGATAATGCAGAATTGCTCTAAAACAAAACAAAACAAAAAAATTCATGCAAATGAAAACTACTACCAAAATTACCATGGCTAGGATATAGCTCAGCAGTAGAGTACTTGCCTGTCATGCATAAGGTCCTGGGTTTGACCACAGTAAATAATCTAAGTTCCCCATGGTCTGCACCACACTAAAGAATTATATATATTGTCTCTATCAAACAAAAAAAAAATGTGCCAAACTTTTAGTTTCAGATTTTTTTTCTTTATCTTTGCTTGTATTGTTAATCCTTAAGCATTACACCAAAGTCAAATCTGAACAATAAGCACATCCAGAAATTCCAAGGAAGGACTCTGAGGGGACTGAGGAAGTCCTGTATGGGTCACAAATATCATGTAATTGATACTAAAGGGGCCACCTTTCTTTTGGGGTAGCTTTCTCATGATATGTCAAATTTTCTGTCACTTTCATTCTCTACTGCAGTTGTTTCCAGTTTCTAACTACTGAATAAAATACTAAGAATATTAAAAAGATCGTCATATGTAAAATAATAAATTAATTCCCTAGAAAACGATTTAATAGAATTTTTTCTGATGATCCATTTTATATATAAGACAAAAGATCTCTTAGTTATGGCAGAGAACTCACTCTTCATCCAGGCCAATGTGTCGACCAAAGAACATTTCAGTGAAGCACTCCAATAATTCCTGAGTTCCCCGATGAAGATATAACTGGTTGGCTAGTAAGGAAAAGCCGCGATTCTTCAGGAACTTGTCCTTTTGTTCTTTAGATGCTCTGTTAATATATGCATGTAACAGCTAAAGAAAAAATTAAGATAATTTAGATGTTAACATTTAATATGTACAAATCAGACTGTATATTATTCTTGTATTTGTAAGTTATTACCTGCTACTCATATACATAGCCACATACAGAGAAAGTTAAAAACCATATCATGTGCATAGAGAAATTAACTGGCCACTCTGGGATGTTAGTGGTGACACTTTCTTGGGGATTTCATATTTCTTTGATGATGTCCTGTAGTTGAGCAAAGAATCTAGCAGTCTCCTGAGAGCCATGGTTGAATGTAAGCAGAAAATTATGTCTAATTCAAAGGGAAAAAAACCAGTGCACTGTATTTTTCTTCATATCTGCACACACACACACACACACACACAGACCTTTATTTCTAGATTTCTTGAGAGATCCTGAGCAAAAGCCCAAATTTCCATCTTAAAACTTCTTTCTTTTTCCTCCTCCCCTTCCTTCCCTTCTTTTAACAGAAATCTCAGAAACTGCACACACACACACCACACACACATTCATAGAATTTTTAAACTTTATTTACTTATTTTGTATGGGGGAGGTGGAGGTGTGAGAATAACATGTGTGAGTTGGTTCACTCCTACTGTGTAGGTCCTGGGGCTCAAACACATGACGTTATCTTGTTATCTTGCTACTAAGCTATCTTGCTATCCCTTATTTTTTAACTCCTTAAATGCAATATGTGTAAAACTCAATTAATGACTTTTCCTTCTAAATCCACATTTCCCACATTTACTAATTTAGATCAACCATAGAACCGTCCCTCCAGATTTCAAAGCAAAACTCTCTTGGCTTCTCTGTTACTGATCCCCACTTGTAAATATGAAAGTTTGTCTCTTTTGAAAGTCTCTCAAATCTGAGTCCTCTGACTTGCATAATCCCAGGCCATGAGCTCCTGAGTTTTCTGCTGCACTGAAAGGTTACAATTCCCTGTCACAGTCATTTCCTCTCTGAAAGATTGTGCTGTCTGTAGCAAATCACTTGCTCTTCTCCCTCCTTTTCAGTCAGTCCCTCACAGTGGTGACAGGACTCTCCCCAAACACACTTCTATTTACCACCCTCCTTAAAGACCTTACTAAGCCTACAGCCAACTATTAAAATGCATTTTTGGCATGAATCCTTCTTTACTTTCTCATATACTGACTTGCTTCCTCGTGCTCCCATTCTTTATCAACACTGCCACAGAACTCCTGACATCATACTTAGCAGGCCAATGACTATCTCCTAGTACAAATAAATTCACTGATGTGAGGACTTATACTATTATCCTTTATATTTTACATAACAGTTTTACACTGGAACTGCAAGAAACCGAACGACACCTACATTCAGACAAATTAAGGAAAATGAGAATCTGTAAAAGAGATTTCAATTTTTTTTTTAGCTTTTTAAAGGAAGCCATTCATATAGAACATTAATTTATTCAATAGTATATATTCAGTTTGTAATATATATGGACAAATGTTGATGCTCACAGTTTATATCAACTTTAGAGATTAAAAATGAGTACACAAATAAGAAAAAGAAGGTGATTAAAGAATATGACCAGAGGGAAGTAATACTCTTATGGTAATAAGGGAAGGCCTCTTTAAAAAGGAGACAGGTGAGCTGAGACTTAACTGTTCAAAAGTTGATACTACACTGCGGGAAAGACTTCCACTAAACTACATTATCTATAATTTTTGTAAAATGGACTTACTGTTAAGATATATGAATTTATTGGTAAACAGACTGCTACAAATATAAAAAAGACTTAATATTGAACTGAATGCTACATAAAAATGCCAATATGAAATAACAAAATTATAGATTGTTATTTTTTATTAATTTTATTTTATTTTGCTTTTTTATGTATATGGGCTCTTGTCTGCATGTGTGTTTATAGACTGTTTGTGTTCCTGGTATCCACAGAGACAAGGAAAAGGTCTCAGATGCCCTAAAACTGGAGTTACAGTTTTGTGAGCCACTGTGTGGGTGCTGAGAACTGAACCTGTAAGAGCAGCCCATTGCTCTTAACCACTAAGCCATCTCTCTAGCCATGACAGTTTATTCTTCTTAAAAATAAAATAAGCTTTAAGTCTTTACATATACTAAATAATTTAAATTATACATATATTTATTTTCCTGATGAAGGTATCATTTATGTAGTTTGTGCCCTTACTTTAATTACTCCTTGCTGGATAGCAGATGATGGGTGGTTAACGAGGACTAGAAGAGTATCTGCTTGAATAATCTTGTCCATCACATCTTCAAGCATAGCATCAGGTAGGATAAGAAGAACTCCACTTAAGAGTTCATATAGCCCACAACAGATAGGTATCAAACAGTCTTCAGTGACACTGTAATAGAAACCAGAAAAGTCTTTCTAAGCATCAGAAGGAAATCCACATGAAGAACACCCTAGGAACGACAATGAGAATCAACTTTACCATGCAAAAGAAATGCTCAGAAAGTTTAAAAGGGCTTACTAATTTAAGCACGCTTAACCAACTTACCAGTCTTTTAAGTTTTGAAGTTTTCCAGCAGATAGTAGACTAAAATGCAGTCGTCACTGCCATATATGTTACTTAAACTACCTGAAGTTAAAAATCCAAGTCCTCTACACAACATCAGGATAAGTCAACAGCCCAGCATGGAGGCAGGTGGGGCTTATGAGTCTTACCCCTAACTGAGCATCTATGTTCTGAGGGAGGAAGGGTCAGTTCTTTTAAAGGGTGTGGCCCCTGGTAGGTTGACCACACTCCAGTGGATGCCAACACACTCGTGAGTATATAGGCAGCACAAACTGGAGTTAGTGGATTAAAACAAAAACTACCAAAGAACATGAAAGGGTGAGGGTTAGAGTAAAGGGAAGACCTTGGAGGAGTTAGATGTATAAAATATTCAAAGAATTAATAAAAATATATTTAAAAAATAAAGGTTCTTCATTCTCCCAGCTGCATTTCAAATGTCTTATAGGTGAACATTTCACTATCACCGAAAGTTTCATCACTCTGGACCCTGGACACGACCTAGGGACATCAATCTGATGATTTCTCTGAACTAAAGATTTTTCTATCTAATAAACCACAAAAGAGATTTTTCTTAGTTACTTGGCTTTTGGGTGAGTTTATAATTCAGTATTATCTAACAAATGAATGAGAAGGCATCTTTCAGCTTGGTATTAAGGTAATATGATCAGAAGTAGCATAATGAAAGCATTTCTAGAACAGGGATTCTGAGGCAAGAAAAGATGAGTACCTGTGAGCGCTTGCAGCTCGGTTGTAGTTTGCCTCATAAGCAGGAGAAAAGGCAAAGTTTGCCCAATCATCAGCATGCCTATCAACAAGACTCGGCCACCTACTAGCAGCTGCAGATCCATTTTGAGAGGGAAATGCAAGTCCAAGGCTTGCAATAGTGCTGTGGCTTCGCTGGAATGAGGCCAGTCCCTTGAGATGATCAGGTCGACGTGGACAGGACTCATCACCAGGGCTGTCATCATCTGATCTGGGTTCAGTTCCCAAGTCTCTGTTGTCTACTCTGGCCATGGAAAACCCCAATGTTCCTCTGGAGACCCCATTAGGAGAGGCCTGGGCTGCAAGAAGTGTTTCCATTTCACCAACAGTTTTTGCAGACTCACAGCTACTGATGAATGCTACCTCTTTGTTTGTTTTCAGTGTGTAGGGACTCCCTAAAGGATTCTGTTTCTCTGGGTAGGCATCTGCAACATTCAGTAACTTGTCAATACGACTGTCCAAACTTCCAGCCAGTTTTTGTGCTTGTATTAGTGGTGAATATGTAGAAAATACTGGTAGACTTCTAGATCGAACCATTTCGGCAGTCATCTGCTGTGGAATGATATTGGAAGAACTGGTTCCTAGTAAGTGTAGACAGAAAAATAGTATTTAAAAATCTATTAAACAGCACCACTTTTCTTCTGTAAGTCACAACCATGGAACAGACCACCTGCCTTGCACTATTAAAAAATCTATAAAGGGCAATTTTCGTAGACAAAAAGTACTTGAAATTCACACATGCTAAAACTATCTTTCTTTTCTTTTTCCTTTCTTTCCTTTTTTTTTAAATCTTGGTTTTTGAGATAGGCTTTCTCTGTAGCTTTGGAGCCTGTCCTGGAACTAGCTATTGTAGACCAGACTGGCCTCGAACTAACAGAGATTCACCTGCCTCTGCCTCCTGAGTGCTGGGGTTAAAGGCATGTGCCACCACTGCCTGGCAAAAAACTATTTTTCTTTTAACTACATTTTGTTAGGCTTTCAAAAACATGTCTTTTCCTGTTTTCTTAATAAAATACAATATTGATGGCATGGCTTGAAGTCATTAGGACTAATGAGTTCAGCTGCAGTGAAACAGAGTGAAATTTAATTTACTTAGGCATCAGTCACAGGATATAACATGACAAAGAAGAAAGAGCAGGCTTATAATAAGACATGACTGATTCAAATAAAAGTTATGTTAGTTCAGTGGCCATAGGTAAACCACTTTATTTCTACAGTGGTAGTTTCTGCAAATGTACAATGAATGTTCAGAATATCTACTCTGTAGGGTGTTTTTAAGGATGAAGAGAAGTCGTGAGTGTGATGTACCTAATATAGTGCCTGGACTGTTAACGGGTGCTTAATAAAAGGTAGTACTTGTCATTACAAAAATGGCCCTCTTTCCTATTTCTGCAGTTACTTTTAATGAGAAGCAATCATCTCTCTTCATAGCACTCCAACTTAATAGTTCTAACACTAGTTCAGGAGACCAGAAAAATCTTTTATGACAAGAGCACAGGATAAAAGCACAGATTTCCCAATGTTTGACCATGAACTAGCAACAATGGAGCAGCAGTCCTAGTCCAATAGCTAAGAATTCACACTCTTAGGCTTTGGCTGACACCTACTCTTCCAGAATACAGGAGAGAGTGTCAAACACAGTGTCTGAATGAGATAATCAGGTGTGGTAGAGTACATAGTTCCTAAATGAACAGTTTTAGAGGCAAAACTTTGTGCCAACAAAAGAGATACACAGCTTGGAACTCTTTCCTGATAATTCTTGATTTTGGCTAGCAGGCTAAAGTTGCCAAAAGACTATTCAAATAATTCAGCAAAAAAGTAGGGTATGACTATATCTGAAAATGTTTCAAACCGATAGAATTTTTAAAGACAATTCCTACAAAATACTAGATGAAACTAATTAAAACATGGCCTTAAAATATTATAATAAATGACCACAAAATGAACTAGAGAATAACTGAAATGTTTTGGAAAATAAGCACAATTGGAAATTAACATCCATATACCTTGTCTTTCTTTTCCAAAACTCTACTTTGCCTCCAAGACTTAATAGTTATTTGTAGTAGAGCTACAGAAGACAAGGTTGTCCTGACAATAAGAGCCATAACCAGCATGAAGAAGACAGCTTCTGGGAAAGGGAAACATGTAGGGCCAATTCATAACCAGGAAATCTACATATATTGTGTTTTCTATAAAACAGGGATAGTCTATTAAAAGTAATTATGAAGATAGGAAATTACTATGAGCTTAAAGACTTAAGTACTCATTCTATGGAGAATGAAATGGGAATTAATCCTGAGCACACAAGTAATGATGGGGCAAGCATTTAAAGCTTGCTCTAGTGTTTGGCAGAGAAGCTGGTTGGCTGGGAGCCATAGTTGAGTTTTTCAAGTCAACAGCCACAGGCTAAGACACCGAAGATATCATCAAGCAAACTGCTACAGTTTCTGGCTAACAGGAACTAGGCTGCACAAATACATTAGAAGCACAGGGAACTGGGGCATTGTCACAGGAGACAGAGACACAGGAGTTAGAGCAGTTCAAAAGGATGACTTCCTCCTCTTCTAGCTACCAGAAACTCCCAGAGGATGCTGTTTTTATGATGTGGGATTCCCCTCTGTATGGTGTGAATACCACTGGTAAATAAAGAAACTGCCTTGGCCTGTTGATAGGGCAGGGTAAAGCAAGGTGGGAAAAACTAAATGGAATGCTGGGAGAAAGAAGGCAGAGTGAGAGAGAAGCCTGCTGGAGCCAGAAGGAACTTTACCCGGTAAGGCACAGCCACATGGCAATACACAGATTACTAGAAATGAGTTAAATTTAGATGTAAGAGTTAGCCAATAAGAAGCTAGTACTAATGGGGAAAGCAGTGATTTAATTAATACAATTTCTGTGTGGTTATTTCGGGAGTCTAGACAGATGGGAAAACAAACAAGTGGCCTCCTACATTTCTAGATGAAGGGCTAAAGCTGCTTTAAAAATTCTATTCAAAAGTCCTAGAAAAGACAAGGGTACAACTGCATCTGAAATAAAGAGTAATGTAGGCAACTGAAAATTGACGTCCTAGAGCACTAGAGTTCTAGAAAGGCTTGGAAGCCATCATAATTAGGTCATATTGAAGAGAGACACTAACAGTGTTGGAGAACAACCCACATTGGGTGCCATTTGTAGGAAATCAGCCTCAACAAAAATAACTTGCCAGGGTAGGGGCATAGAGATTAGAAAAATAGTAAAAAGGACAAAGACGAGAATAAAACAATAAAACAGAAAACATAGGATAGTACCAGGAGGAAGTTCCAGTGAATACTGAAATCGACTGTGTTTATTTTTCATAAGTTTTTATACCGCAATACAAAAGGGGGAAGAAGGCAACAAAAGACTTCTTTAACATGATAGGAAGGACTACTTGAACAGTTAATTGCTTCAACACTTTGAGACATCAAGTTATTAGCATTCTGTTGTTTAGGCAGTGAAGCCACCCTTGACCAAGTATCCTGAAAGCAGTGACTCCCCAGGTAATCTCCTATTACAAAAGAAAGAGCAAAAGTATGCTTGCATATCCTGATCATCTGTCGGGGTGGGGTGGGTCTACCTGTATGGGCCATCTTAATGTCAAAAGAACCAAGTAACCACATCCTAAACCAGGATATATAGTTTTGATTGTTGTCATCAATCATGAGTAACCTCCAAATTCTCTGACCATCAGACAAGGTGGAAATAGATTCACAGTTTTGGGCCTCCACATAACAGAGGAGACAGTGAACCTAACAAGTGAGCTGTCTGGCAAAGAAGAGAACAAGACAACCAATATATTTAAGGAAAACTGGAAAGCAAATCAGAAGCTTTAATGAAATACAAATGACTATGGTAAGAGGACATATAATGCAATGGTGAGACAGCATGAGCCTCATCTATTTTGGGGTCCTCCAGAGACCTGCACTAGGTATGTTGTTAGACTGAGCATAAAGTACTGATACCAGAGGTTGGAAAATGATTTTTTAAATTTTATTTTGACTAAATCTCACCCCAACCCCTGCAACTCCTTCTAGGTCCCTTCTCCCATAGTCCCCATTCACTCCCATGTCATGTATGTGCGTGTGTACACAAAATATACTAAGTCCAATCAGTTTTGCCAAATAAAACTAAATTCATTAAACATACTTTGGCTGGATATCAGGTTATAGCATACTGCTACAACATGCACATATTGACTTTTCATGAATAGTCATAACTGAGATAAAATAGTCTGCAGTTTAATCTTTGCTATTATTACCTTCAGATGGTGATGCAGTAAAGGCAGATGGGCTTATTACCAGAAATCCAGGGCTGGGAAATGATTGCCCTCCACTGCTAGAATGCCGCAGGTACATGATTGACTGCACTTTCTCCTGAAAGATCTTGCCATCTGGAATTGGTTTTGAGACAGGAAAATTTAAAATAGGATAAAACAAAAATAACCTTTAAACATAAGTCATTAAACATAAATTTTGGCAAAAAATGTTCAAATAGAAACAAATAAGGCCTTATTCATACTGTCAAATGTCGTATGTAAGGATTCATTCTACAATTTCTCACTATGAATTGGTGTTGACTACTGAAGTGGCTGTTGACTATTATAGTCTACGTTAACTTCTACATTCTCTGAACTCCAAGTGTATTAACAATTACTTCTGAGGTTTCACATTTTACCATTACCCTTTCATGTATAATCGTGATCTCTCCAAATAGACTGTTTACTTATTCCTTAAATAAGGGCTGTATCATATGTCTATATATTTGATTTATTTTTATTTGAATTTATGTGTATGTAGGTGTGCCTGACACATGTTTATCTGGTGCTTCCAAAATTCAGAAGAAGGTATCAGATCCCCTGGAGCTAGAGTTATAGGCAGTAGTGGGTTCTGAAAACTGAACTTAGGTCTTCTGGAAGAGCAGCAAGTCTTAGCCACTAAGCCATCTCTCCAACCCTTGTCTTTTATTTTTATGAATCCCCTTTGGTGTATGATATGATATCCTAAGTAATACTCTCAGTTTAATCATCCTTTTTAGCTTCATATTTTGAAATTTTCCACCTTGGCTTTTTAAATGCACCATAAACACACAACTACATTATCTTTCTGCTCTTATTCACATCTTTCATTTGATCTCTGGACACTGTGGGAGAATTTCCCACTCATCCCCTGTGGAGAGTTGGAGCTACCTGTGTACACCTGCTATCCTTCACCCATGTCAAGTCAGTCATTGAATTTTCTCAATCTTCAAGTTTGATCATTTTTCCATTCAATCATCTCCCCACTGGATTAGTATCATAGCTTTCTAAGTCATAATTGGTAGATGTCTTATCTATCCTAAGATCTTCAGAGTACCAGAATTCTGACAAATATTAGCATGACTTAACACACCCCAGAGGTTTCCTGTTGTCTAACTACCTCAGATAAAGCTCAAGCTTCTTGTTTTTAAGACCCTCGATGTCTGCCAGGCCTCTCTAATTGTGCCTCTCAGTTAGGACTCTAGTATTGTAATGAAACACCATGACCAAAGCAACTTGGGGAGGAAAGGGTTTATCTAGCTTACACTTCTATATCACTTCATTACCAAAGGAAGTCAGGACAGGAACTCAAGCAGGACAGGAACCTGGAGGCAGGAGCTAATGCAGAGACGATGGAGGGGTGCTGCTTACTGGCTTGCCATATGTAGATTGCTCAGCCTGGTTTCTTATAGAACCCAGGTCCACCAACCCAGGGATGGCACCACCCACAATGGGCTGGGCTCTCCCTATCAATCATGAATTTAAGAAAATGACCCAAAGGCCTAAAGCAAGATCTTCTGCTGAGTCACTCTGCTGCTGCCTACAGCGGGATCTTAAGGAAACATTTTCTAAGTTGAGGTTCCTTCCTCTCTGATGACTCTAGTTTGTGTCAAGTTGACATAAAACCAACCAGCATACTGTGTCTCTTACATTTTAGCAACACCAGCCTCTAGGTTCCTTGTCAGTCTTTGCCTAGAATGCCATTCCCATTGCTCTTTCCTCATTTCTATTAGACTCTTAAACAGAAAAACCCAAACACCTCCTTCAGGAAATATCCCTCAGTCCCCTAGTCCCTGCTCTATACTACCAAAAAAAATAAAAAACACATAAATAATGGCTTCCGTATCTCTGTGCTGTCCACAAGCCTAGAATAACTATCCGTTCATTTCTTTGTCCCCTCTACCAGACGTAAGCCTCTTAAGAAAGGAAACATCTTACTAATCTTTGAATATTCTGATTCTAGAATCTTGTGCAGTAGTTTCCTCACTAAGTGTACTAACCTAACATAAAGGGATATTATAAAAATTCATTTAAAGTTTTATTGATGATCATTCATTTTATTTATTACACTTCTTTGAATGATTGTTGTACAATCCTAGCTCTCTCATAGTTTCACCCTTAATTTCTTATCAAACATTGTCTCCATAGTTTTAAAGAAGCTGGCTAGGTTACCTACTATTAATTGTTCTTTTCTGAATACATGCCTCCTCCTTCCTCTTGGTATTCAAGCTCCTTGGAGGCAGAGGCCAATTTGGTTTATCCTGTAACTCACTGTTTTCTATCCCCAAGATACAATTAGGGTCATTTCTAGCACAGAGAAACCATTCAATGAATATCAAAACAAATGTGGGTCAGCAGGAAAAAGAGAACGGAAACAGTTAAGACCCAACAATGATCATACTCACCTATGTGCAAAGAGAAGTAAAAGTTTGTGGGGTTGTGACAAACGTAAGTATTAGTTGGAGGGTGTACAGCTAACAGAAAATTGAAAATAATTGTCAATAATTCCAAATCTGGAGGAGATCCAAGGACTTCAGCAATGATTTTCACAAACGATCTACAAACCTCTCGGGGCATGGATGTAAGCTGTCCTTCTCTGTGTTCCTGAAAAAATAAAAGTCAAACCTTTTTATACTTAGAAAACTGTCAATTAATATTTTTTATTTAAACAAGATAGTCTTTTAAAATTCATTATAACTGTTGCCAGGCAGTGGTGGCGCACGTCTTTAATCCCAGCACTCGGGAGGCAGAGACAGGCGATCTCTGTGAGTTCGAGGCCAGCCTGGTCTACAAGAGCTAGTTCCAGGACAGGCTCCAAAGCTACAGAGAAACCCTGTCTCAACCCCCCCCCCAAAAAATCATTATAATTATCATTATTATTAGTGTAGGGGGGAGTGGTGCACATGTAGAGGTCAGAAGACAACTTTGTGGATAATTCTCTCCTTCTACCTTTACATGGGTTCTAGGGATCAAATTCAGGTCATAAGGCCTACATGGCAAGCACCCTACCTGCTGAAACATCATTGATATTGTTTTTAAGATAGAATTTTGTTGGTTTATTACTCTAGTATGAACATAGTTACTATTAAATTGAGGCACTACTTCTCAATTCAAGTAATCTTGCCATTAAGAATTCATTAAAATAAATGGCAATTTAATCCTAGCCCTCTTAATTTAACTAAGTGAGTCAAATTACACTGGTTAACTCACAAGCATGGACTCAAAAGCTAACGTGTCCAAGTGTGCAATGTGGCCCTACAATTATGTTAACATTGCCATGATGTCTCTTTGTCTATATGACTAAGGTAAATGCTAGCAAATAAGATCATTTTAAGAATTAAATAATAGGATCTCTTAGAACATTGCCTCAGACATTAAGTTGTATGCAGGGTAACAATCTTGTAATTCAAAAAAGCTGAAAGAAGAGCTTTAGACTTCAGGATTTTGGATTTGGTGGATATCTTGACAGACTTTATAGATGAGTATCTATAATCAGAAATGTTACAGGTGGAATTTTTTTCATGCATAAAGCTTACTTCTTTTAATACCAGCATCACTCTTAGTACTATAACTCCACTATGGTTATTAGATATGGAAGGACCTCTTGCAATAGAACAAACTAGTTACAGTGCTATACTGTGCCCCAACTTTCTCACAAATATTTTTCACAGTGGTTTTATTTTTTACTTATAGAATATAGGTTTAAAGTGGTTATTTGACTAGCCTGAACCACACAAAGAAACAAACAATTGTTCAACTATAACCTAAACTCAGGCCCCCAGCATCTTTGTTCTGTACTATGGACCGCATAGATTAGAGAACTTGGTAGGATGTCTTGCATTACTAAAAATAGAAGCTGACATAACTTGTTTCTGTCTTTTAACTCCATCTTCCCAGAGGCTGGTAATTAACCTCCTAGTTAAGGGCACAGAATATAAAACTGCCTTGTCTTCTGTCTCCCTATGTCCAAATATAATACAAAGTTATCCCTCCACTCCCTTTCTTCTGATGTACTGCTGAATCAGAATACCAAAAAGGGAGTTGTTAATTCTGAGATAATTTAGTCATCCAATTAGCTCAGATTTAAGAACAAACTCTATTAAGGTTTCTCAATTGTCCAATGAAAACAAGAAGTTATACCTCCTCACTTCCAACTCAGAGCGTATTTCTGCTATAATCATCTGTCTTTCTTCTAATCCATGCCTCTTTTACCTTCCCAGCTCTCCTGCTTGCATCATCAGTGATTCTCCATCACTGGCCCCTTGAGCTAGCTCTTTGTCCCTTGCTAACCTCAGCTTCCACTCTCTTGACCTTCCAGGTTCTTCACTTTGGTTACTCTTTCTTTAGTTTCTATCTCCTGTATTCACCTCAGAGAATGGATATTTTCCAAAGCAAAAAAAAAAAAAATCTCAGCCTTCATTATATCCTAGCTAGGCTGCTAACCTGAGAGTGCTACCCTGTCAACCCTGTCAACATGGGTTCACAGCCATTGCCACAGAGTGCAATGCTGAAAACCCAGATATAGGGTATGCATGAAATATAAAACTTGGTTGCTTTTTTTTTTTTTTTTTTTTTTTTTTTTTTTCGAGGCAGGGTTTTTCTGTTGCTTTGGAGCCTGTTCTGGAAGTAGCTCTTGTAGACCAGGCTGGCCTTGAACTCACAGAGATCCTCCTGCCTCTGCTTCCCGAGTGCTGGGATTAAAGACAAGCACCACCACCTCCTAGCTTGTCGCTTTTTCAATATTACCTTCTTTCAGTCTCACGGTTTTTAGTGTTTTCGTGTGTGTGTGTGTGTGTGTGTGTGTGTGTGTATAACAATATAACATAATATATAGACTCCTGACAACTCTATTAAAACAGAATTAGCCTTAGAAGTGATATCTTTTTAATCTCCTTTATACTTGCTACTTTATACTCTTGATACTTTATCACCTTAGTTCGGGGCCTGTACACAATACTCAGAAACTAATGTAATTGCCTCAGATTCATTGTACTGAAAATTCATTACTCCTTCCAAAATGTCACAAAGGCACTGAGATATTGTAAATGCAAAAACAAAGTTCATTTCTTTACATACTTTACACAAGATTCATGTTTAATAAAATATGGTATATGGACTTTCTGAATGAAGGGTGAAAATAAAAGACCTTTCAGAAAAAGAAATTACTACCTGAGTTTTAAAAGTATTTGGAAAAGAATTATGGGAGATAAAATATATTGAAAAGGTTGACTATCACATGGTCATACAAACTTACTGCAAATTGGCAATAAATTTTAAAATGGATAAACAAGCAAATTTAGAGGAAAACAGAAGCATAAGTGATACATAAAATATTCAGCAAGCTAAGAAATAAAAGTGTTATATTTCCAAAGAGAATAACCTGATGTATCAAAGGAGCCAAGAAAGGTACATATGATAATTTTCAAAGTAAGTATTCATTTAGTGACTATGTGTGCCTGATACAGAAGTCAGAGAGTGGTCAAAAGTAGTAACAACAAAAATCCCATGTCTGACTTTCAGAAGATTTCAGAGGGAAATAAGATGCAACATCATGAACAACATAAAACACCATATATGTACAGTGGGAACAAATGTATAAAGCAGAAGGGGCCAATTAAGATGAAAAAAATCAGGTCAGGCTTCTTTCCAGGAGCAAGTTTAAAGAGATAGGAAAGGGTAAAGATTAGAAGCCTCAAGGGTAAGCACATGTGGGCCAAATGAAAAGAACAGGATCCAACACACAAAAAAAAAACAACATCCAGCACAAAAAAAAAGGATCCAAAGGAAGGAGAACCTCTCATCTGTGGCTAGAGGCGGGAGGAATACCAGGAGTTTAGTGGCCTAAGAGGTTGGCATGTCATCAGATCACATATGTCAGTGTATCTGAATTTTAACCCAATTATACTGTGAAGGGGTCAGGCTATAAAAGCAAAAGCACTAGCCTCCTAAGTAATAAAAATCCCATAGATCCCACCTTATCTGGACTTATCTCACTTGACAAGACCAATGGATGTTTCAAATATTAAAAACAAAAACAAAACCTTGGGAAATAGTTCAATATACCTTCCAAGAAAAGAAAAGGACATTTGTAAAGGCAGATCACAGAACAGATATAGAAACATAAGCTAGTGTCACCTTTTAACATAATATTTTGATTGTATTTCCATGTTGCTAGTTAACATATAAAACAGACCTAAAATAAATTGTATTTATTAAAACCATACATACATATGTGTGAGTTGATATTTAAAGGCTATAAATGAGTTAGGGATCACTAAATGTTGATGTACAGGAACCACAAAATTATATTCCAACACAAAGAAACATACAGAAGTTTACTAGTGGTTCTTTTGTAGTTTGAGTTAGACAAGATGACAGTGTAAAGATCAGGAGGCAAGAGCTGAAAGAAAACAGGCTTGTAGAGTAGTAAGACAAAATCCCCATTGACAGGCCTGTGAAATCTTGATGTACACAGCAGTGGGTTAGTAAACAGAAACAACTGCAGGAGGTATCTCGGCAGAGACATGAAAAGTACCTGTAACACCTGACAAGTCAGTAGGAAGTGATGAACTACGTGGGCGTTCAGCAACTGCTTAATATTAAACTGCTGCTGCTGGTGCTCTGCCCGGATGAGGACTTCCAGAGCTGCTAGCAGAGTCTCCCACACACCTTGCTGAGGAAATAAACATGCACCAATTAGCACAGGTATGGAAGACATGCTGAGGGCCTTTGAGAAGATTCGAAACATAACTACCTAACACTGTGCATACTCTATGTTAAAGATTAAATTTGTTGGGGTTGGGGCATGCAAGTCTTAAAATTTATTCCTTTCAAATTATCATTACCTCAAGCAGTTCAAAACTCCACACAGGGAACAAGCCTCCAGATTTACATTTATAATTAATATTACATCGAAGCAGCAAAACCATCCTCTCCTCCAAAATAATTAGTGATTGTTTTTTAAATATTTTTGTTAATTCTTTAATAATTTCATACATTCAATGTATTTTGATCTTATTCATATTCCTCCCCCAATTCCTTCAAGACACACCTCACCCCTCCTTCCAACTTCATGCCCTTTAAAAATCATCTACATAAATGATTTTATTTAAATGTCCTTTGGAGGGTGAGAGGTCCAGGACCCCATAGCATACACTCACACTGGAGTATTCCTCAACCTTAGAATAACAAGAATTCTGTATGAATTCTGAGGGCATTATACTAATCTAACCATAAAGAAACAAATACAAATAAATAACAAATACAAATAAAAAACAAATTAATGATTCCATTTATATGAGATTCTTAAGAGTAGTTAGTATCACAGACACCCCCCCCCAATACCATGGCAGTTGTGAGCGCTAAGGGGAGAGGCAAAGAGGTTGTGTTTTTATAATATGAAAAAAAAACTATGAAGATAAATATTGGTGATAGCTGTACAACATCTGCATACAAGTAATGCTTCTGAACAACAAACTTAAAATGATCGGGATGAGCAAACTGAATGTTATGTACTTTACCACAACACATAGGTGAAATAAAAGTACATATCACATGCCTCTGCCTTATTCCATATCTTCCAGTCGAGCAACAGTTCCTGCAACAGCTTAACATCTTGGATTATAGCATGAGACTCAACATCCAATCTGAACTCTCCATGCTCATTGATGTGGATAACTTCTTCACCACAGCAACCTTCAAGAAGGGCCTATATAAAATTAGCATTGATGTCATATGCAGTAATAACTGAATAACCAAATAACTCACTAGAAATATCAGCAGACATATCATCAAACTTAAAGGAAAATGAGTAAGGAATTAAACATTTCTCCAAATATCTATTTTATAAAACAATTCAAGTTGCAAATCATGAATTTTCAAATAGTTATGATTATCTGATTTTCAACACAGGGTAAAACTAGCTACAACTCATCTTTAGTCTTCTTTTTCTTACAGTAGTAGGGATGGGACCTGGGATTTGTACATTACAGACAAGCACTCTATCATGAAGCAAAATCTCAGCCTTTGATTTATTCTTGTTGCTCTGAGTTCAAGTTCCAGTGTAAATTTGCTTATTTTTAGACTACTTAACCCCCACCCCGATAACCTCATGAGATCTAAATGATTGAGGAAACTAAAGCTCACATAGGTAAATTTAACCATTGAGTTTTAAGGATTTTTTTTTATTATTATTTAGTGTGTTCTATGTGTGGGGTTGTGTACCTGAGTGCAATTGCCTTAGTTACCACAAGAGGGCAAGCTTATTCATAGGAGGAAAATTTATACCTGTACTACAATCTGTTCAAAAGCCCATGGCTCAAGAGTTTATAGGGCACAGGGGGGAAGATACAATTGTTGTTATGTTAAATGGCCATGTTATCAAACTGTCTTCTAAGTACTTAGGTTTATATCCAAAGATTTCCTTTGCTTTCAATCAGAGACTTATAACTAGTCAAAGTGATAAGAACAAATGAATATGACTGGGTGTGGGTGTTGGTAAGTTGCCCATGCTTCAGTAGATGGTCCCACACCCATGTGCATACAGGCAGTACTAATTGGATCTACTAGGTTAGAGGTTTTTTTTAAAGAGCAAGAAGATGCAATGCCATACTTGTCAGAAACCCAGGTAAGCTGCTTGCAGACCTTTTCCCCTTTCTGTTACCCCAGACCCAGTTCCCCAGTCTCACCTCTAGAGCTGCAACGGAATACCAGCTGCAGCCCCCACTCCCAACATACATCTTCTGTGGATTCCCACAGACCACCCCTTCTAACTTCCCTTCCCCCAATTCATCCCAGCATCCCAGCCTCCAATACCAGCAGGCATTCCTCATATGCTAGGGTAATGGTGGCATAGAATTTGTGGGAGTAGCCAAGCAATGTATAATATCACCTAAGATACACTCCACGAGAAGGAACCCTCACCTGACACTGCTTGGGTAACCAAGAACCAGAGACTAGACAGCCCAGAGACCTAGGGTAAAACCAAACACTACTGGTCTAAAATTAAAATAAAAATCAATAAAAATGACTCCTAGTAATATTCTGATATGCTCATAGATCAGTGTCTTATCCAGTCATCATCAGAGAAGCTTCTTCTGGCAGCAGATGGGAAGTGATGCAGAGCCCCACAGTCAGAGTCTAAATTGGAGGTCTCCATTATCAAATCCCTCTTCTCAGAGGTCAGGAATTCAAAGGAAGAGGAAGCTGAAAGAGTTTAAGAGCCAGAGAAAATGGAGGACCCCAAAAACCAAAGCCCTCTAAATCCGGCTTAGTTGATTCTAAGCAAGGTGCATATGAGCGCTCACAGAGCTTGAAGCAGTAAGCACAGATGCTTACAAGAGTGTGCACCAGACACTCTTATTAGTTTAGTATTTTTATGGGACTTTTGACTGTGAGAACAAGAGGATATCTGACTCTTATGTCTGCTCTTGGGAGTCTTCCTACTGTTGGGTTGCCATGTCCAACTATGACATGACAGTTTTTGCTTCATCTCATTATATTTTATTTTGTTGTGTTTGGTTGTCATCTTAGAAACCTATTCTTTTCTTATGAGACAAGAAGGGAGGATCTGGAAGGGAGGGGAGATGGGAAAGAACTGGGAGGAGAAGAGACTATAATCAGGATATATTATATGAGAAAAGAGTTTATTTTCAATAAAAGAAAACAAATATGAAGAAGGAGGAGGAGAAGGAGAAGAAAAGAGCAAGAGGATATAAAGTTGAAAGGAGGTCTTATTGGGAAGGGGTCCAGGAGAGTTGGAGGTAAGAAGTGAGGAGAAGATATGATCAAAATATATTATGTACATACATGAAATTCTCAAATAACAAATAAAATACTATATAACAAAAACTAACCACCAGGGCTGGAAAAATGGCTCAATTGATAAAGAATTTGCCTCACAAACATGAGTACTTGATTTCAACAACTCTTTTGAGAGTTAGATGTGGCCATGCATGCCGGGAGCAGCACTAAGGCAGGGCAGAGACCAGGGGATTTAGCCAAGCTGAACTGATGAACTTCAGGTTCATTGTGAGAGTCCTGTCTCAAAAAATAAAGGTGGAGAGCTAGAGGAAGACACTTGACATTAACCTCTGCCCTCCATGAACATGCACACACACCTGTTAGTGCATTAATATATGTGCATACACTAACAAGTACATACATACCATAATCCTAATCCCTCAAACATGACAAATAACAACGACAAATCCTAAACTGCTTGACTGCAGTAGTGCAACTCTGGAGAAATGGACACATGGGAGTGAGATTAACAACTACATTAGCCCACAGAACACAGGGGTTTTCTTGGAGTACACTTGTGGTCTATTTAGAGCTAAACTTCTTATAGTTTATTTTCCTTTCCAAAAGCCTTTAGAAAAAAGAAAAATATAAGTATTCTGGAAAGAATCAGAAGAGTACCTTGGTTTCAGTACATAAATATTAGTGAGTTTCCTTCATTTACTAGCAACATAAAATGCTTATGGAAGAATTTGATGAAAGGTGAGTGTCACTGCATAGAAACCACAAGAACAAATTTTGTGAGGTCATACCTTCAAAATGTGAAAGCCAACAATGCATTTCTTCTTGACCAACACTTGATGAATCATAGAAAGTCCATTACAGTTTTCCAGTTCATGTGCTCTCTGCTGGCTATACTTAATCAAAGATAATATAACCCGCAGTGCTAATGCTTGAGTTTCTTCACAGCCACTGAGTTCAACAACCTGAAAACAAAAAGTTGATGCTTTTCTCTTGATCTGTTAATAGTAAAAATTTAATGTGTGTGATTATAATAATGTCATATCAAGCTATTTTTAGTGCTTACACTATAACTAAGAATTGTGAATAAGTAAAACTGAAAGAAAATCATAAATCTCATTCTTTTTCATCTCTCAAAATAATAGAATGAACAAAGGTAACAGTGACATAGAGATCAGTAGCATCTTATACTTAGTAATCTGAAACAGGATCATTGAACTTGGGTTTTCATGGTCAATCATGAAACAGGCTAAACATGATGTGCTGGGGGAGGAGCATAAAGAAGCAGAGGGTGCAATGTACTAGTGAGAGCTCCTATCTGACATAAAGACAAGGGAAAAAATAAAAGCCACATATTGTGCCTGGCACTACAGTTCAATGTAGACAGACTAATGTCTCTGAAGCCTCAGACTTTTAAGAATCAGGCATGAGAAACCACGTCTCGAAAATAAAAACAAAACCAAAAAAGCCCAGTGCTGGTGGGGCACACCTTTAATCCCAGCATTTGGGAAACAGATCTTGGGCAGGCGGATCTCTGTGAGTTCAACGCCAGCCTGGTGTACAAAGTGAGTTCCAGGATAGCCAGGGCTGCACGAAGAAAATCTGTCTTAAAAAAACAAAACAAAATAGAATCCAAAAACAAACAAACAAACAAACAAACACACAAAAAAAGAACCAGACATGACTATCATGATAAAAGTAAAAAACAGGACTTAGATTTCTACTGCATACATATTAGGATCTTACACAGTACCCACTTCCAATTCCTCTGCTGGCTTAAGGAAGGCTTTACTGAGAAGCTAACCTGAAGAGAAAGCCAGACTCTGCCTAGAAAGCACAGGGCACATCTAGAAGGGCACAGGCCTATGCTGGAACGCATAAAGAAGGTATATGTTCCTGTTAGGCAGGAAATTAAGCTGAAAGAAAGGCTGCGCATGTAAGACTCTTAGGGAAAATACATTTTATCTTTATAGGAAGCAGAAGGATACTGAACACAATTCCTACATTTTAAATTTGAAAACATACTCTAAAAGTCTACTAGCAAGATCATACATCTATGCAAAATATAAATTAAATCTCTTTTCTAGGATCCAATTATATTTACCACCTGGATAAAACAAGAAAAACCAAGGGCACACATTTTGAAATTATGATGTAAAAAGAGATCACAAAATATTGATTAGGAGTTAAATGAAAGTTTTGCTTTTGAAATATAAATGGAAAATCTATTCAACTAGATACTAGATAGGAGAAAAGCAAAGGATACACATTAAGGTAGATAAGATTAGCAAGATTTAAAACACCAAACTCTAACAACAACAAATGCTGACATACATTACTGCAAAATTTAGATCAAGTGGCCCCATTAAAGGAAGTAAGCTAGATATGCACATACTGTGAAAATCTGATGATGTTTTAGAAGTTATACTTAGGGATAAAATGACATTCTAAGGATAAAGGAAGATCAAAGTTGCCTTAATTAAACAGGAATATAAATGTGAGGAAGTAGAAATATTATAAAAATGAGGTTATTTGTGCCCACATTGTGCTTTTCAGCAATTCTTAAAATAGAAAGAATAAAATTATGAACTGCTCATTATCAGAAAAAATATTCTTCCTGCCTATAAGTAGCTAAAGAGAAAAGATAAATAAATGATTTACTTTAAAATGGAATCAAAGTTTTGTCTCTTTCATCTTGAAAAAGAAGAAAACATGTTTTGGGGCTGCAAAGATGGCTCAACGGTTAAAAGACCTTTCTGCTTTTCAGAGGACCTGAGTTTGGTTCCTAGCACCCATATCAGGTGACTCACGACTGCATGTACCTATAGCTCCAGGGACTCCGATGCTCTTCTCTGGCCTCTATCAACATCTACACATATGTGTGAATACACATACATAAACACATACACATAATGAAAAATCATTTTTGAAAAGAAAAATCTTTCACATTATTAGAATAGCATATATTTTCTTTCCAAAGACAATTTTAAATTGCATATATTTAACATTTACTTGTTCTATCTATAGTTGTAGATAATAAAAAAACCTCTAAAATCTTCATAATTTAAAATAAACCTTAATCATTATTGGCATTAAGCATGCTATCATCAGTAACATGTGATTAATTTTTTGCCTTAAAAGTTTTACATAGTGGAGTACAGATGTTTGGTATTCTACAAGAAGTCCTTCAATTTACCAATAAAAGAGAAGGGCTTCTGTTCTGAGAAAGCTATAATTATGATTCTTACCCTAGCAAAGAGAAAAACAAATACACCAGCCCCACCAATCTCATGCAGAATGCCCTGGATGGTTTTACATTCCGTAGGCCAGAGGCTTTTGAGTTGAGAAGGTTCTAGCAAGATGCTCTGGGCTTCTTTTGAGCTGAAGGGTCTCTGGGAGAGCTGAGTTTTCACTTGACCTTTGAGTCGGATCACGGGCTCATAGATGGTGTACTGAGCAGGACAGTAAGCTGTATAAACAACTGAAAGACTTTCCTAAAACACAAACATTTTCCTTTAGTGACAAAACAAATTTTAAAATGTTAGCTATCAACTAGTAAATAAGTATTTCAACATAAAAAGATACTTAACTACTTTTAACTTTTAAAATTAAAATACTAAACAAAGATGGACAGAGAAGCTTAGCTTCTTCCTACAATAGAAATGACAAGCTAATCAAGCTGTGACCAATAACATGAACTATAGCTAAGGATTTTAGCTTTAATACATTCAGAATAAACATGAGATTAAAATATAAAACACCAATTGCAACTAAGTCTTCTTCTCATTATTCAGAGAATGTTTTTATTAGTTCTATAATCAAACTCACATAGATAGACCATACATATTTGATACAGGAGAGCTAAGTCTTCTGCGACATTCGGCTTACATTTAGCACTGTTTTAGCTCTTAGAAATGTGAGAACTCTGGGTTAACTTACCCCAAGTTTTTGTTTTGGATTTGCTCACAGATTGCCTTCTTAGTTAAAAGTATCTAGGGAGAGGAAAGGCTGTAGGAGTTAGAGGAGATGGAGGACACCACGAGAACATGGCCCACCAAATCAACTAAGCAGGGCTCACGTTGGCTCACAGAGCCAGGGCCTACATGGGTCTGTACCATGTGCCCTGCATATATATTATGACTGTTAGCTTGGTGTTCTTGTGGGACTCCTAAGAGAGGGAACAGTGAATCTCTGACTCTTTGCCTGTTCCTCAGACTTTTTTCCTCCTGTTGGATTGCCTTGTCCAGCCTCCATATGAGGGCGTTCACCTTGTATTATTGTATCTTGTTTTATCCTGTCTCTTATAGGCTGTTTTATCCTTGTTTTATCCTGCCTCTTATAGGCTGCTCTTTTCAGAAGAGGAAACCGAGGAGCAGTGGATCTGGGAAAGAAGGGAGGTAGAAGGTGGCTAGGAGGAGTAGAGGGAGGAGAAACTGTAGCTGAGATATACTGTGTGAGAGAAGAATCTATTTTTAATTTTTTTAAAAAAAGTCTCTGAATATATTTTTTTCAGTTAGAACTAATTTTCACACTGTCAGCATAAGTAAACAAAATTAAGTCAAAATTTCAGTATTTCTCCTTATAGATATTAGTTTCAGCCAGCACAGGTCCATGTCAAACTCCTCAGAGCTACACCTCAAAGACGTCAGAGAGGATCCTAAGCTTTGGTCACTTACAAGAAGTCACATTAGTTTAAGTAATCTCATTAAGCATAGCACATGTCTTATCCATACACAAGTTAAGCCAACTATAATTTGATATAGCTGACTGGTGCTATTAACAAAAATCCCCACCAGTAGCTCCTGAGCTATGTACTAGTAAGGCAAAATAAAAGAATAATATGAAAAAGCAACAGAGAAAAAATAGCAATACTTTGAAGGCAAAATTCCCACTTTATATTGATATTAAAGAGTAGTTATCTAAGCCCTGAATATATGAAATTATTTTTATTTTGTGTCTGTGTACATGTACATGTTACAACATGCATATGGTTTTCCTTCTACCTTTACATGGGTTCCAGCCTAGGTCACCAGACTTGCACAATAAGCCTCTTTACTCACTGAACCATCTCATGGTTCCCAAATACATGCAATTACAACTAATATTATAAGTGAGTCTTTGTATTTATTTCTAAGTATGAAAAAGAATGGAATGTGTGTTTTTTTTTCAAAAAAATAGTATGTCAGGCTAAAAGTTTTAAATTTTCAATATATCATTGTACATTTTTCTTGAAAGATTACTAGGTATAAAATAAACTAATCTAATAGAATTGCTATATAAGTATAATTCAAAGTAAATGATATATATATGCATGAAACAAGTTTAACAAGAGATTAATGTGTTTCACAATATTTTTAGGAAAAAAATTCACATTCTAAGAAAAGAACAAAATGGAAAACTTTATGAATCTAACTCAATGCTAATTACACATGCCAATGAACATACCTACACAAACCTATAATATAAAAGTTTATAAAACTAAATGCCAATGAACATATCCACAAAAACCTGCCACAATGTAAAAAGTTTATAAAATTAAATGCCAATGAGCATGCCTACACAAACCTGCTACAATGCAAAACTTTAATAAAACTAAAACTTACAATTAAAAAACCAATATCCACATCTTTCTTGGTCATAAAGAGGTCTCTGATTTGTTCACATCTTAAAATTTCTTTATTAATGTATTTGGAGTAGTCAATCACTGGCTTCCCATATTTACATGGCATTATGGATGTGTAGCTGGGTCCACAAGCATACAGGTAAAAGGCCTCTTGTGATCCAATTTTAGCTCCTGGATAGCAGAAAAACAAAATTAGTTATTTAAAACATTTCCAGTAGGATTTTTCAGCTAGGTATTTGGCAGCCGAGGAGAGGGTCCCTGAACTAGCCTTGTCCCATAGTCACATTGATGAATATCTTGATCATCACCATAGAAATTTCACCTGATGGATGGAGATAGAGTCAGAGACCCACATCCACATCAGAACAAAGGACTGAGCTCCCAAGGTGCAGTTGAAGAGCAGAAGGCGGGGAGAAGACGAGCAAGGAAGTCAGGACTGCGAGGGATTGGCCCATCAACTGAGACAGTGTGCCTGATCTATTGGAAGCTCATCAAATCCAGCTGGGCCAGGACTGAATGAGCATATGACCAAACCGGAGTCTCTGAATATGGCTGCCAACGGGAACTGACTGAGAAACCAATGATAATGGCACTGGGACCTATCTCTTCTGCATGTAGTGACTTTTTGGGAACCTATCCTATATGGATGCACACCTTCTTAGGCCAGGATGGAGTGGGGAGGGCCTTGGGCTTCCCACAGGGCAGGGTACCCTGCCCCCTCCTAAGGAAGCAGGGGGAAGGAGGAGGGATACTGGGGGAGCAGGAGGGCCTGGGACAAGGGGAGTAAATGTAAATTTCTCTTTTAACAATAAAAAGAAAAAAAGAAAATGAAGTAGGAGCATGAGTATGCCTGTCTGCTGGATTCTTTCAGTTGTCCACTATATCCTACAAAACTCATATAGGATCAATTTCCAAATGAGTGTAAAAATAAACTAACCTATGTCAACTATGTTCAAGAGGCATGGATGTATATAAACTGGGACATTTTGGTAAAATTTCTATTTGTTCCTTAAGACAGTAAATTGTAATTTAACCAAGCTTGGGTTTGTTTTGCCTTGTTAAATAAAAACTAAAAATTGTTTTGATGAAAACTATTTCTTGATATATTCATCTTAAAATGATATTTGAATTGATGCTTTGATGTGCCAAGATTAATAGCTTTTAAATGGTTTTCAGTGTTCTTGCATAAATTTCCTATTTGGATAGAATATACTAAAATCATGAATAAAAGAGGGGATAGAGATGTGGCTCAGAAGTTAAGAGCACTGACTTTTGCAAAGGATGACAGTTTATAACTTCCCATGGCTTCAGCTACACCCCTGTCTTCTGATCTCTGTGGGAACCAGGAGCATACATGGTAACAGTCACATAAGCAGGCAAAATACCCATACAGAAAATAAGTAAATCTTTAAAAGTCATAAATAAGAGACAACTATTCTAGGTTTACTAGTTATGACTTTGCATTTCCCAAGACTACAAAGTAATGCTGATTAAATTTATGAGAAGAGTCTACATCATCATGTTCTATCATTAAGGAAAGTCAGGGAAGGAACTCAATCAAGGAACTTGGAAGCAGAAACTGCAAAAGGGACCACACAGGAACACTGTTTACTGGCTTGCTTGTCATGGCTTGCTTAGCCACCTTTCTTAACCAGGCATAACAGTCCAGGGGTGGCACAGCCTACAGTAAACTGGACCCTTTTACATTAATCATCAATCAAGTCAATGCCAAACAGATTTAAACAGCTTCCATCCTAGTTGGATGGAAGCAACTCCTTAGTTGAGATTTTCCCTTCCCAAGTTGTCTGTAGTTTGTGTTTACAAAACCAAAACCAAACCAAAACAACAACAACAAAAAGTACTGCGGTGTATGCCTATAATCCCAGCACTCAGAAGACCCCAGTAGGAGAATCTCAAATTTAAGACTACACAGCTAGATGACATCTAAACGAAAAATACCGTGTATGAAACCCTCAAAGAATTAATAAAATATCATTTACTCACCATAGAAAACTAAAATAAAATAAAAATTTATGGGATGAGGTTAGAAGTTACATCATTTCCACATCATACAGCAACTGTAAGAAAATGTTTAGCTATAAAATAAAAATATCCTGAAAGTGAATCTCAGAATTTTGGAAATACAGTACTTATTAAACATTAGACAATGAGAAAAGAACAGGATTGCCGTAGGTTTAATTTATGTAGCACATGGTAATTTAAAGAAAAGTTTGGAAATACTTCATGGGAAAATATACCATTGAAGAGTAGCAAGTTTCCAAGGTCCCATTTTCCAGCTAATTGCAGAAATTCATCTTGGGATGTTAAGCAATGACCAATCAAACAAAATGTTTTATTGCTGTCTGATGATAAGCTTGTTTTTCTTGGAAGCACAAAATCCAAGATGACATCAGTCTTCCTACATTAAAAAAAATTAAGTTAATGATTTTTGGAAATACCATGAATGCTTAATGAGGGGACATTTCTGAACTTTTCTAGGTCCTGAAATGTATTACTGGCAATGGGAGGGAAATGAGGGTAGCCTTCTGTCTCTTGGTCAGAGGTGCTGGTGGTCCACAGGCTGCAGGCAGTGCCTATGGATCCTACACGTTGGCCAGAGAAAGAAAACACACATTTGCTATAAGCTGTCTTTGTCACATGACTCCTACATGTGTGCCTTCCTATTCACAGAAACAAAGTAATCATCTTCCCTTAATTTGTCAAAAACTCTCTTGTCATGGTGGGTAATTCCTAAGATTTCATATCTTCCATGAGGTGCTGGAATCACCGTATCTAACCTCTGAAATGCCAACAATTTTGTATTTTGATTTCTAATGCTAAGGATTACAGAAATTTTGTTTGGTCTCCTCTTTTTCTTTAAAGGTTTGTCAGGAAATCTTACCTAAAACAGAGCCAGAAAAGGTAAAATTAAGGCCTTTTCACAGAAACACAAAGACTGAGAGGACTTCATTGCCTGGAGAAACAGCCAAGCGCAAGTCCACCTGTATTTCAGGAAATCTCTAAACTCCATAAGGTAATGAGGGTGCCCTGTTAAGGCAAAACCTAAAATTTGGAAAACAGAGACTTAGCCTACACCACTAACTCACCTTCAGAAATTAAACTTTTTATACATTTATCTTAAAACCTTAATATCTGATCCATATTTAGTAAATGCAACTATATTAATAGTAATATCTTTTAATTTTTAAAATTACATTTATGAATGTGTACATATCTGTGTGTGCATATGTACACTAAGGTGCACAGAGACATTTGTAAGAGTTGATTCTCTCAATTTAATTGGTTCAGGAATCAAACTCAGGTTGTTAGGCTTGGTGGCAAGTACCTTATCCTGTCGAGTCAGCTCACCAGTCCAAATAGGAAAATATGTACATAAAATTAATTAAAGCAATTATTAGTATATTGGTATACATAAGTAATTTGTAATATATTAGCAATTACTAACATATATAATTAATTAATATAAACAATTAAATAATGTATAATTAATATATAGTAATAAAGAAAATAAATGAGACAATCTATGCTCATTTGTGGGTCAATAAATGGGCCAATAATTAAAACACTACTGCCACCTAGTGACATAATTTACTTTTCTTAGGTATGCAAGAAAACCTGCGAGATGAACATAAAATAAACACAGTAAATATGAAGTGTATCTGTGCCATATACTTCTACTGCATTGGTGTGTCTTTGATGCTAAGAAGTTATTTTCCACTGTCATTATGTGGGGTTTTTTTTGTTGTTATCTTTGTTCATTTCTCTAAGGTAGTCTCCCTCTGTAGTCTAGGCTACCCAGGAACTTACTATGTAGCCTAGGCTGGCCTTGAACTCACAGCAATCCTCCTGCCTCAACGTCTACAGTGCTGGAATTACAGGTGTGAGTCATGATGTTTGGTTTGTTATGTATTATTAAAATGGCCTCTTGAAATGCATTCTTTATAGACATTAAACTATGTCGTTTCTAAAATAACAAAAGAAGCCGGGCGGTGGTGGCACACGCCTTTAATCCCAGCACTCGGGAGGCAGAGGCAGACGGATCTCTGTGAGTTCGAGACCAGCCTGGGCTACAAGAGCTAGTTCCGGGATAGGCTCCAAAGCTACAGAGAAACCCTGTCTTGAAAAACCAAAAAAAAATTAAAATAACAAAAGAACCAAATTTAAATCAACAAAATAGTAATATTATCTGTCACTTGTTCATTATCTGTTAACAATGAAATTAGTTTCTACCAACTGGAAAGGAAATTTCTTCAAAGCAAAGTAAAATTACTAAGTGGGAAAGGAAAGGAAAGAGAAGGCAATGCGTGACTCGAAAGACGACTCACTAATTTTGGATCTATCCATGACAATCTTTGCCTAGTAACTAGTGTATGGGCTCCAGTAACTAGTGTATGGGCTCCATACTCACCAGATATTCTGAGGGAAAAAAAGAGTTGGAGGAGGAGCTCAGTATAGGCTTTACAGCATGACCCCCATCTAGGCTTAGAGTTCAAGTTTTACCTATATTCCTTCCATGGGGCACAGCTCTGGTCTCATCTGAGCATGTCAAATAGAGTCAATAATATACTTACTTCATAGTGTAGTGGGACGGATAAAATGATGTACAGTGCAAAGACTTAGTACAATGAGTGGCACTTGTTACTAGCTCAAGAAATGAGGTGGGTGTCTAAGAAGAAAGGGGCCCATCTCCAACTCTAATAGTTCCAACTCAAAACACTGGGTTTCTGAAAAGAAATTTACTAATTGGTTATAGCTGCCATTCGGGGTTAGGCAGGTGTGAATATTATTTGAAAGATGGATATCAGCTTCAGTTATGTATTTTCTTCAATGAATCAACAATACTGAACTTGGGTTTAACTTCCTGTAGCAGATACTACGGACTATCCCAAAGCCATTTACTAAGTCCTTCTTCCCTGTCCACCTCAGTGATGGAAAGTTGATGGCTCTAAATAACCAGTGCTTGCAGCCTCCTACAGCAGTGCCAAGCCTGACACGCAGTAATTCCTTGATAAACACCTTAATTTGTACTAAGAATATATGTGACTTCTATGATCTAATCTGTTTTGAATAATTTTTGAGAAGATAAGGAGATAATGTAGATAAAGCTCCTAGCAAAAGGTCTGCAATATAACAAGCATATAACACATAACATACTTCTATTTAAAAAAAAAAAACTATATTTATCAGCTCGGCACTCAAACCTGCCAACCTTTTCCACCTTGTCTACCCACTTTTCTTTCTCACGACTCAACTGAGACTCCTTCAGCCACTTCAATGCTCTCCTATGATAAATTAGTTTTAAAGTCTGCATCTTTCTACATGATACTTCATTTAGTTCTTTCAAATCCAAGGTACCTTATAATTTACGCTGGTTAGTTTTGTCAGCTTGGCATAGTCACCCAGGAAGGAGGAATCTCAATTGAGGAATTGCCTCTATCAGACAGACTGTGGACATGTATGTGGGACATTTCTTGATCGTTGATTGATGGAGGACCTACACTGTGGGATGTGATATCCCTAGGCAGGTAGTCCTCTGCTATTTATGAAAGGTAACTGAGCAAGCCAGAGGCTAGCATGGGAGTAAACAGCATTCCTCTGTGTTCTCTACTTCAGTTTCTGCCTCTGAGTTTTTGCCTTGCACTCCTGCACTGACTTTCCTTAATGATGGACTGTTATCTGTATCCAAATAAATCCTTATCTCCCTGAGAGAGAAAGCCAACTAGGACATAGTTCACTCAGGGTTAATTTTTACATTAAGATCATCTGCAAAATGTTTATTAACTTGGTTGTGAAGTCTGTATGGTAAAAGTCATGCAGTATTGTACCCGAATTTGTTACCTTATATAGTTTTAGGACCTATCTAAGTCTATTATCAGATATAATGCTTTATATTCTTCTCTAGTCATTTTAATTTTTTTCAATCCCAATTTAACTTAGGTATAAGCCTTCTTATTCAATTAATAAAGAATTCCTTGGGTTTGAGGGAGAATGCTAAATATCCTATAATTACTTACCTAGTATATATTGTTCATAAATATCTAATGCCCAGGTTTTGGGCTTGCTCCTCATACTTAAATATAGTAATCCATGATATTCACCAGAGTTGAAAATGCTCAAATCCCTTATAAGCAATGCCATATTTGCATATAACCTACATATAATTTCTTATATATATTAAGCTATCTTTAAGTTACTTACAACACCTAAAATAAATGCCTTATAAATAGTCGCTATATTTTATTGCTTAGAAAATAACCAGAAGGCAATACTGCATATGCTCATCATAGATGCAATCCTCAAATATTTCCAGTCTGATGCTGGCTGAATCCTCAAGAGCAGAATTCATGGACAATTTTCAACATGGGTTTTGTTATGGAAATATACCATAGTAAATCTTCTTCCATAGAAGATTTATTGTGTTTTAAAGTAATAAACAGAAAAAAATTCAATTTTGATATAAATTTCTGTTAGTACATATTAAATTTTACCTAGTCTGCAATGTTTCAGGATTGAAGACTAAAGCTAAAACTGTAACTGAGAAGAATATTTTCTGAGAATGTTTAATACCTCTGTCCAGAGACCCATATGGAGATTTCCCCATGGACATTCTTTTTCCCTTGAGGATGCTGGAGATAGGTAAGTACCAAATGCTGCCATTTGCTTGGAAAGAAAATGTTCTCCTGTGATTCAACTTGTGCTAGAGAAACAGCGTTCATGTCATCATTTGAATCTATGCACACACTGTAGGAAAAAAAAATCACAGGTCAAAAACATAAAAATTCTGATCTTAATAGTTAACATATACACTGCAACTGTAATTCTCAATATGTGAGATTAAAAGAACACTTCTATTTTACAATAAAGTGAGAAAGTCAGTAGGTCTGTTTTACATCATACCTGCTTCCTCAGTTTATGAACTAAAATGGGTTAGACTCATTGGCTGATGTTAATAACTTGGGCAATTATTTCTAGAAATCAGTTGGTAAAATCATTTTATACATACATACATATTGTCTATTTTAGAAATATAATGTAATAATTGGTTAACAAAGAAATTGATATATACTGTAATAAATGTCTAAATACCAGAATATATTGGATGCTAACTCATTCTGCAGGATTACTAAAAGAATAAAAAGAAAAGTATGTGGAAAAACCTGGTAACATTTATAATATCTATAAAACAAAATCTAAATAACATACTGGCTTTAATTTTTACTTTTAGAAAGATACTTTAACTGGTAAATTGCCCTGTGCTGTTTGAGCTGACTGAGAAGCTGGCTCTGGAAGCAGGATAGACACCACACCCCATTTCAAACTCAAGTATGTTTGTCTCAAAATGT
>JAQHUG010000030.1:3850740-3877564 GCA_028555095.1 Dicrostonyx torquatus
GGTGGTGGCGCACGCCTTTAATCCCAGCACTCGGGAGGTAGAGGCAGGCGGATCTCTGTGAGTTCGAGATCAGCCTGGTCTACAAGAGCTAGTTCCAGGACAGGCTCCAAAGCTACAGAGAAACCCTGTCTCGAAAAAACCAGAAAAAAAAGAAAAAAAGAAATAATAAATCTTTGTGATCATGGATCAGTCTTTCCTAGGCTTCAAAGAAAGGACACAGCAACAAAAGCAAGGAAATATGACAACTAATTATAAAGTATCCTGGAAGAGCTCTTTGAACAAGAAAAGGACATTAGGTAACAACTTAGGAAAAACTGGATATGCTAAAAACTGTAGGCTTAAATATGAGAACACAGAAATTTACATACTTTCAAGTTGCCACTCATAAGATACTTACAAATTACAATAAAGAAACCTAGTAGACCATCTTAACCTGAAATGATTAAAATTAATATCCCTAATTATAAGACACAGATATCACAAAGCCTTCGATATGGTGTCCTCTAGAGGATTCAGTACTAATATTGGGTATTCCTGACAAATGTGTGTGAATTAAATTTGGAGGAAGGAAGCATTATACAAATGCAAGTTAACATTTCACATATATAAGCCTTAATCCTCTAACTATAATTTAGATTTACTGTGGCCAGAATCACATTAATTTTCATTATGAATTTCTGAAATGTCTGAGAAAGTACTGAGTAGAGAAGAGAACATCAGACGATGCAGTACAGTGTTTATACCAGGTTACAATCTCCATGAAGCTACTAAACAACTTACTTCAGGCCTTGCAATATACATTTTCCTCTAATTGATAAAAATACTTGTATTTTATTGAGTGAGTGTAAGGAACAAATAAGATAATACATTTAAAAATTTTGAAACCACAGAGCAATATGCTAGTGGAAGCCATAATCATTGATTCTTCAAACAAAATCACAATAATTAAAAAGCTATTTCCTTACACCAGGTTCAACTCACCTTGAAACTCAGAATTAGTTTGTGTTAAAATATTCAAGAACCCGCCTAGAAGAATTTTTACAGTTCCCTGAAGATTAAAAAATGAAACATAAGAAATTAAATGTTTAACTTTATAAAAGCACAATGCAACTGCAACGTCATGATAAATTATTTCATAAGGGTGTGTGTAAGGGAGGGACGGGGAGAGAGAGAGAATGTGTTTAAATGACTGTTGTAGGACTAAATGCAAGTTTTAAGATTTGTTCTCAGGATACATTACTACTGACAATATTGACTTTATGCTACTTATTAGAGGAATACAAAATAAGGTGATTTTAGAAAATCACTTAAAAGTCAAACATACTGAAGGCAGAATAAAACATAAGTAATCATCTCAAATAATTTTCAGACAAGTTGGGTTATATATATGGAAATGAATAGTTGGGGCATGAATGTGATAAATACTGATTTAAGTTAGTCCATCTTTTACCTGTTGCAGGAGCAGAGAAATGTTCTTTTCCTTCTGCCTGGCAATCTTCAGAAAGTTCTCAAACACATGAGTAAGCACATCAAGTTTAGCTTTGCCAGCAGAGAGCAAATTTAACTCCAGCATGCAAATCTCGGGGTATATTATCTCCCCGTGAGTGAGGTTTTCAAGTAAGTTGTTCGGAACAATCGATGCACTGAAACCTTCTGCTTCAATTTTTAATTCCACTCCTGAAAAAGGAAAAAAAAAGAATGTTTTTATTCCCCAAACACTGAATATTTCAACCATAACTCATCACTAAGAACATTTCATAAAAACTGTGCTTGTTTTAATAAAATGCTCACAAAGCTTTTTCCTGCAACCTTAATGTTAATTAAGGTTTGTATCTTGAACAATCAAGTCTTGAGAATAGCTTACTTTTGAAAGTAATTTTGATCTTCAATGCCTCTTTTTACCAAGCTTTAAGGTGATAATCACATCGAATTGCAAATTCGAAGGTGTAGAGAACTGACTCTACTAAGAACTACAAATATTGTCAAGAGAAATTTTCATAAACATGTGATATACATTTAATGCCTTCTTTTGATGCAACTGGAAAAATTGGAGCATGAGTATGATAAATACTGATTCAACTTAGTACATCTCTTACCTGCTGCATGAGCAGAGAAAAGTTCTTTCACTTAAATTTTAAAAAATTAAATAATTTCATGCTTAATCATGTTTAAATTATGTTTAAATAATCCCAAACCTTCTGACCCCCAAATATCTAACTCACAGTGTAGTTTATTTTATCTTCCCCTCTTTCTGTGGTAAAGGTAGGCTCAGTGTGTTGAAATCCTCTTATGGCTTTCTTACTGACTCACCTGAACAGGATCTGCTTCACTCTTTAAAAACGCTTATATGAGGGCTGGGAAGAATGCTTGCTGCAAAAGCACAAGAACCCAAATGCAGACTCTTAGTACCCATACAAAAACCTGGGTGTTGACAATCCGTGATACCAGGCCTAGGACAAGTGAATGCCTGGAGCTCACTGGCAGTCAGCTAAATAAGAATCAGCAAGCTCTAAGTTCAGTCAGAGAAGGTCTCAAAAGATAAAAGATAAGATCAATTAGGCAGGTGAGAGGACTCAGTAGTTAATGGCACTTGCCATACAAGTATTACCTACAACCTGAGTTTGAACACCTCAAAGTTATACCTAGGTTACAATAAAACTACCATTAAACAAATAATATTTTTTCAAAAAGCACAGACTATAGGTCCATTACACCTATGAATTTTAAAATCAGTGCTTATTCCTATTCCCTCCATGAAAAAGAAAAAATTAATTCCTAGCAAAAATAAACTACTGTAAATTTAAAGAAAACTAACAGTGCTGAGAAAGTCCCAAGGCCAGTATCTGAAAAGAAAGAGCCTTCACAAAATCATTTAGCTCAAATAATCTGTTTTAGTTAGATTTTCTGTTGCTGTAATCAAACACCACTACAAAAAGCAAGCTGGGAAGGAAAGGGTTTATTTCAGCTTACAACTTTCAGGTCAAGCTCCACCACTGAAGGAAGTCAAGGCCAGAACTCAGGGAAATAACTGGGAGGCAGGAACAGAAGCAGAAACCATGGAGGAGTGCTGCTTACTGCTTTGTTCTCCATAAGGGGCTTGCAGTGCCTGCTTTCCTATATATCCCAGGACCATCCATCTGCCTAAGAGTGGTACCCACAATGGGCTGAGCTCTCCCACAACACTAATTAAGAAAATGTACCACAGGCTTCTCCAATGGCCAATCTGATGAAGGCATTTCCTCAATTGAAGTTCCCTTTTACCGAATGACTCTAGCTTGTGTCAAGCCAACATAAAACAAGCAAACAGACCATCTTTTCCATTCTATCCAAGATGCACTGCCAGCACAAAAGATCACATGCAACACATTTCTGTCATAAGGACAGGCTAGTCTTCATGAAATGATAAAAGGAACCTGCTGTAACACCCTTGGATGTCACCGACAGTGAGATTTCAATATACATAGCACCTCTAAAGAAAGGGCTGCCCCAGCTATCCAATGACTGGTATCACCTACTTTTCCTTGCGCTGTCTACTTCTAGATCATCACCTTTCTTTCCTGCAGGAAAGTGTATGAAAGCAAGGACTTTCTCTTTCATTCTTATTCTTAGGCATTTACTTGTTTTAGACAAGAAAGTTTATTGTTCTGTTTTGTTTTGTTCTCCTTACAGAGCAATGGACCAATAGTATCTGGGGCTTTAGGCTTGCTAAGTAAGGGCTCTTTTACTGAAATTATGTTCATAGTTTTGATCCCACTGTTGAAATTACATATTCAAATGGCATATGTGATGTGATGATCAAATAAAATGACAATACAATGCCTTTTTTACATTGTAAGGCCAGTGGGTAGGGGAAAGACGAACCATTCTGCTAACTTACAATCTGACAGCAATCCAATCACAAGCATCAGAGACATTTTACCATCATCGTGGGCGTCACCGTCCTCAGGATTACTTTCACTGTCTGCTTCATAACCTTCTTCCTCACCCAGAAGTTTCAGACTGCAGCACTGAGAATCCTCAATTTCTTCTGAGAAATCTCCAGGCTGGGACAACAGCTCTTCCTCAAGCTGATGACTCTATAAGGCCAATGTATGTCAACGGCAAGAGTTGTGGCAATGACTCATTTTTCAGTATCAGGATACTTATTACTCAAAAGTCACTTTAAGAATAATCCCAATATTTTATTTAAGAGAAAAAAATCTTAGTAATTAGAAGTCACTGAAAAAAATGAAATTTCCTCTGCAATACTTCCCAAACTCTCTCAGCTACCTCAGATCAAAGGGCTGTAGCAGACAAAACCATTGGCCACACAATAGAGAATGATTGAAAACCACAGTGAAGCAGTGTTCTATTGTACAGACTTATTCCTAATAATAAGCGTATTATTTTCACACACTGCAAAGAGGAACAATTTCCCAAATTTTTTAAATTAAATGCTTCATAAACTAGATAACAGGAAAAGACATAACAATCTTAAAAAGGAAATAAGGATTTCAGAGTGCAACTGTCTACATATAATCATCTTAGAAATCAAGAGTTCCGCCGGGCGGTGGTGGCGCATGCCTTTAATCCCAGCACTCGGGAGGCAGAAGCAGCGGATCTCTGTGAGTTTGAGGCCAGCCTGGTCTACAAGAGCTAGTTCCAGGACAGGCTCCAATAACTACAGAGAAAACCTGTTTCAAAAAATCCAAAAAAAAAAAAAAAAAATCAAGAGTTCCAGCATCAATTTCCTGTCTACTACCTATGACAAGACATTTTTTTCCTTATATAAACATTACTGATACCTTCACTTTAGGATCTACTTGAGTTTATAAAAGCTCAGGGTACTTTATCATTGCAACAACAATAAACAGTAACATAAAATAAATGTTTCAATTGGTTATAGTCTGCCATTTGATTCAACAACACATTGAAGTTCTAAGCTTTAAGGCCAATTTTTAAAGTCAATAAGCTTTAAAATTATGAAAAACAATAATAATATTATGGCAAATATAATAAAATACCAAATATATTACTAGACCAAAGGTTAAAAAATGAAGCTATATAAATATGAAAGCAAACAATAGTTAACCCAAAGTAAAAGAAGCATAACAGGGAAGAGAAATGAGTTAAAATGCACATTATAAAATTTCAGGAAAAATTTAAGTTAGTTTTGAAAAATGTTAACAAAACTCAAAATCCCCTAATGCTATCTTCTATATGAGTATTGTTCATTTTTATGTTGTGTAATTTAAAATTAAAGTCAGAAGAGCATTCTGGAAATACTAGTTGTACTAACACTGGACCAGGTAAGAGAGTTAAATACCACTATTCCTGAATTATCATTTAATAGATTATCTACTGCTGCAAACCAGGCTTTTCTTTAAAACATGTCAAGAAAGAAAAAGCCATGGACGGAGAACATGAGAAAACATGCTGATGCTGAGGCGTCAGTGTGGACATGGCTGGCACAGGGAAGGGTGCTCTACTGCTTCTATCCAGATTTGAAATTTCCCAAAGTAAAATCTTGGAGGGGAAAAAATATTATCAATTATATGTAAGATTATCTAACCTTATTGCATTTTTGCCTTATTGGGAACAATTACCAAAAAAAATCCAGATTAGATTAACTGAAGCATATTGTATTGACGTCCTGCTTTTCTTCAAGGCAGGACAATAATGAAATACTACCCATTCCAAATGATGGAGAATGAACCATGTGGCTGTGATCTAAAACATGTCTGGCCCCACCCCACATGCTCCAGTTTCCTGGGCATACTAAAAACGTGACACATGGATTCATACCTTGTCAGTCACAGTATCACCAGGATCCAAGTCTGCTGCATGATTCCCTAGTGCCACTCGAAGCAGGGCATCAAATAAAGGTTTTGCTAATTCTGTTTCTGCCACCTTTGACTGGGAAAGGTGTTCCCTCATTTCACACAATATATTTTCCACAGACAAGCTCTAAGATAAAATGAGAGATTAAGAGTATCAATAACATGCTTTAAAAAAAAAGTGACAAAATGGATTACAATAAGCAGAAGAAAAACCTATTTGTAATTAATATGAAGGTAAATTGACTATAAAATTTGAGCTCTTATCCAAATATCCTACTTAATATTTTAAAACTGTTAAATTTTTATCTATAAATATATTGGGTTTTAAATTTCAATGCACTTTAAATTATTTGAATCATAAAAAATTTGTTCTTTGGGAGCTAGAAAGATAGCTCAGTGGTTAGGAGTCCATACAGAGGACCTAGGATTCATATGGTGGCTCACAACAGCCTGTAACTCCAGTTCAAGGGAATTCAATGTCCTCTCTTCTGGCCACCTCAGGCACTATGCACCTATCTATAGTGCGCAGACATACATAAGGCAAAATACTCATACACATAAGAAAAAAAAGTCTTAAAATTTTTACAAAATCATTCTTTGAAACTTCAGAGTTGGGAGGAAGGGGGAAACTGTAGTTGGTATGTAAAATGAACCAAAAAATGAAATTTCAGAGTTAATTATCACTAGAGTTTACTAATTCCTTATTCTTAGAGATCCTCTAAGAGTCTAAGAAGCAGTTCTAATTAAGTTTTTCTTATGCTTTCAGTTCTGCCCTTTGAATGAAGCTGTTACTGCTTGTCTAGATCTCTGTAACAGTGGGAGAAAAAAACAACTTGCTTTTCTTTTATGGAATTCTAAGTCTAACACATAAAACAAATAGGTACAGACCAGATGATGAGCAAACCAGAACCATAAACAAAGGTCGGGGAATATAAGCAGAGTACCTAACAGTATCACAAAGATAGTGAACTTTGAAACTCTAAAACACAATATCCATAAATATTCATTTAAGAATTAATTCACAAACTATCCCAAGGAGCTTTTTGCAGAAAACTAAACAGTAAGCTTCTTTAGAACTGGATTATGTACCCCATTGTGTCCTCCATTCTTTGTATCCTGCTACACAAGAAAGAACTTTGTAAAAACAAAGTATGGGGCAAATGGGAGGGGGAGGGCCATAAGGTCCCTCCCTTCCCTGTGGATTTAATAGGGAGAAGAGTTCCTGAGGTCCCAGCCCTCTCAGTATCTAGAAGGAATTAATGGAGAAGGGGAAAATTCTTTTCACTGTGGTATAACTCACTGGCAAGGAACTCTTGCTCTGGTAAATAACTCTTCATCCAGACTCTTAGAAGAAACCCTAATAAAATATAATGGGTTACTTATACACACACACACACACACACACACACACACGGAAAAAAACAGCTGGGAAGAGGAAGAGGGTGAGTGAAAGTGGGAGGAGAAAAAAGAGGGCACTGTATACATAAAACTGTTATAATGAGTTTCAGATTTAAGTATAATTAATACAAGAAAATAAAATTTAAATATGTAGCAAAATAAGTTGACAATATTATTATGACATGTATGTTATAATACACTACACGTATATGTTACATAAGCTGGACTGAGGACAAAGCATCACCTGAGGAGGTAGCTCCAAATCTATCTTCTGTTGACTGGCTCTGGAGCTATGAAGACAAATGGCCAGGAGGGACTCCAAAAGTCGTATGCTCTGGAGAGAGATCTCATTGTCTTGATTCATAAATGCCTTTGCTTCCCCAGGAACAGCTTCAGTAACCAAAATCTGCTCTACATTTGTGGGAAACATGTGCTGTGACTCTAAATCATTCAAGCTGTCAACACTCTTTTTCAGATGTCCCAGTTCTGGTGCTGCTGAAGATGACACATCTCCCTTCGATGTCATTTCAGGTTGAGACGTTCTGATTAACTCTTGGTTTTCATTTACACTCATTTCTCCCTGCCTTTTTCCTTGTTCCTCTTCACGACTTCTGAATAGTTTTTGGATTATCATAAATATTAATTGATGGCACACTCGGAAACCACCAAGTCTGTGAAATTGTTTCTGGAAGACTGAACTTAACATGTAGATCCAACGACACATAGACCAAATGTCTGCTGCTTGGTGCAAACATTCAGGGGAAGGTAAGATGACGTTCTCAAGAGACAGACACGGTAGCATGTGACTTAATGGTTCACTGGCAGTACTGTCATAGCCAGAAGTATCTTCTGACTCATTGACAGAGTCCCTATCAGAATCTGCTTCTTTACTGACACATAGAAAAGCCACACAGAGAAAGAGGTTTATGGTGTTTATGTGAACATCCTGGTGAACAGTCTTCTGTTTCTTTGGATAAGCTTCTCTGAGACTGGCATAAAACTTACTGAGACTCCGAGGAGAATCTGAAGAAGCTTGCTGCTTACAGAGAGAAGGACTCACACTTAAGGAGGGTAACTCCTGCTCAATGTCTAACCCATTGGCACCTGGAACTGAAGCATCTTTCTGTTGTTCCCCTAGGCTGATAATCAGAGTTTCAAATGCTTTGAGGGAATGACTTCGAATCCCATCTAAGTAATTTAATTCAATTATTTGGTTTACTCCATTACAACTTAAAAACAAATCTCTTATTACCCTGTAAGAGATAGGAAAAATGAAATATTTTATATCACATGGTGAAACATTTACAAATAGGTACATATGCTATGCAAACACGACACTGCTATGTGTGGTATATACTAACCACTGCCTACTCTGATTCACTGTCTAAATAGTTCTAAGATACTGATTAAGATCTCAAGTTACTTTCTAATTGCTTTTACATGTTCATATATAGCTCTGGCTATATTTAAAAAGAAATGTTTATATATAGAACACATTAAAATAAGTAACTCAAGAAAGAATTTTTCTTCAAATAGTAAATTTCATAGAAATTCTAAATATCATTACTGCCCCTGATGTGGTTGCAGGAAAACCATATGTTTGTTCACTTGCTCACCTGGTTGTCTGTTTAACACCCTGCTCAGACTTTCCATTTGTTTTAAACTACACTCTAGGAAAGGAAAGAACCAAGCTACAGAGCTGAAAATCTTGGGTGGATATTCTCTCAACTTGAAGGCTTAGTACCATGTGAGTTTCCTTATAGTTTTCTTCTAATCTGTTGAGTTGATCAAAGTCAACAGCACAGATATAAAAGATGAATATAGCTTAGTAGAATCCATGTCAGTTTTTTTGTTTGGTTGGTTTTTGTTTTGTTTTGTTTTGTTTTTTGAGACAGGGTTTCTCTATAGCTTTGGAGCCTGTCCTGGAACTAGCTCTTGTAGACCAGGTTGTCCTCGAACTCACAGAGATCCGCCTGCCTCTGCCTCCCAAGTGATGGGATTAAAGGCGTGCACCACCACCACCTGGCTCCATGTCAGTTTTAAGGTAGCCATATTATATATGCATTAATTTAAATGGCCAATCTATCCATTAAAGCAAGCTTTACTTACACAGTCATTTTAAAGTACCCCAAACTTAACAATCTCATGAATTTGAAAAATTCATCGATAGAAAACAACTTAAACTTTCTTTTTGTTTATCTGTGTTTTCAACTTTGAGTAATAAACGCAACTATGATATTTGAGAAATGATCTCCTTAGTGCCACTGGCTCGAGAACTAAATATTTCACTTATGTACATATTATACACTGCTGTAAATACATTAAAATTATTGTTTTATATTTTACTTATAAAATAAGCAGTCTTGTTCTAACATGATCTTTATAAACATTTTAATGATTTATAATATTCTATCTATGTAGTAAAACAAAAAAATTAATCCGAACTGACCTTTGTTCTTAGACATCTTTGTTCCACACACTTCTTTCCCTCAGAAATATATTCAAAACTTTTACCTTTTTTTCCATTGAGAAGCCAAATATCAATGTCTTTAGTCTCTTTTCTATAACTATCCCCAGAAAAGTAAATTTTAAAATGTTTAAAACATGACATGGGAAGAGTGCTTTCTTTGTGGACAAACTAAATCCTTGAAAGCAATATAGTAACTATGATTATACTATGGTTGAGGTCCTGGAGACATCAAGGCTAGAAATTTAAACACACACACACACTTTATCTCACATTCAAAGCATTCATCCAACTGTAAAATATGCACACCTACAAACCTGGATTTAAGTAGAATAGGCAGAGTTTTTAGATAAATCTGAAGCACTTCCTGAGACAAACACTGTTTCAGTTGGCTACACATACGAGTCTGAACAGAAGTAATGCTTAGTTGTTGGTAATGGTGTACTAATTCAACTCCTCTTTGGAGCACAGGATTAAAAATGTAATGATACAATTTCCACTGGACAACTACATTGCCTTTCTGGATCAAATTGCAAATGTGATTTGCAATCTGTGTGTTATGCAATCTGTCTTCTTGAAAGACAAAGTTCTGATAAGCTTCCAGTGCATCCCATTTCCACAATAAGTCTTCAGACCCACTGCTGGGCAGGATCCCTTGAAATCTGTAAGAAGGACTGGGCAAGCCAGAGGAAGGGCCAGCACCACACAAGGTGCCTTGCAGTGTCTCTTCTAACTTAGCCAGTTGGTCGGAATCCACAGTACAGATGTTACAAGCTGCTTTTTTAATTCTCTGTGAAATCTCTGCTCCTCCTAACTGATCCAGAAGAAGTTTGTTAAGGACATTCAGTATGTGCTGCTGAAAATTCTTCAGTGCTGGCAATTTAAAAGCGTGGAGTAAAGGGATAATCACAGACTTAGGATCCATACAACAACAGATTCCAACACTGTGTACACCTGATAGGATCTGGACACAGGTGGTGCTCAGGGAAACCTGCTGCAGCAAGCGTAAGCACTGGTGAGCACACACTGCAATGCAGCAGCACCGCTCGGGATACTGCACATCTCCCTCTGCAGTCTCTTCAAAGGGGCTTTTAGAAAGCTGGTTTTTAAAAGCTGAAACTAGGAGACCTGAGAGATCACGGTGGTGCTGCATGAAATGGGAATACTCACAGCGCCGGTGTCTTTTCCTCGTGCACATGGAATGATGAAGTTGCTCTGATTTCACTTTTTTGACAGTACTTATTATTTTCATTACACTGTTTATCAGGGTTTTCAAATGTTCTGCAGCCTCTGAAGGAACACCGTCCCTTGAAAGCAGCCATTCCATCTGAAGAACTGCTGTTTCAAACAGATTAAATCCTTGGTGCTGAATAAATTCTTGAACTAAATCCATGGCTTGACTGAAGTAAAAGGGATTTGAAGCTGCACTCTGAAGACAAGAGATAAGGAGCTGTAGAACTCCTTCCAGAAGCTCAGGGAGAAGAAGGGCTCTATGACGATACTTGGAAAATATAAAGCCCTCCTGGACCTCCTGTAGTGTTTTCTTTTGTCTTGGTGAGAAAGGGTCAGGCTGCTTTTCCAAGCAAGCTCTAATTTTTAAAGCTGCCCTAAGCAATTCAGTCAAGTTTTTTCTAAGACTTTCTGGCATTGCCTCTGCTGTGCTAACATCTACTGACATAAGATGCAGCACAGTTCGAAAGAGCATCCGTTGAACCAAAGCCACTGGCTCTTCAGTCCAACCTGCAGAAACCACTTGTTTCTCCAAAGTGTCACTCTGGTTACAGCAGTCCCCAAACCCTGCTAGGAATTCAGTCAGTGTGGGTACTACACTGGCTGCTAGGGAAGAATTATGATTCAAAGCAATGTCAAACTTACAGACTTTCTCCAAAAGCGATAACAGAACATGACATAAGTCAAAGGGAGAGTTATTCATGTTACTGAGAATAGACAAGGCAGCTGGCTCACTTAATATGTCGCCATTTGAATCCTGTCTTGGGATGATTTCTCTGGAGTTTTCCAAAGTCATGATGTCAGAAAGGACCTGTTCTTTGGTTGCAGAGGGGTCAAGTTTGGCTAGGAGGTGGTCTTCCTTAGGAGACTGCATCTGGATCCGTGGTAGCACATGGGACCTCCTGTGCTTACTCACAACTGTACTTTTCTCATCTGAGTTGCCTTCGGAGTCAGAGGTGGAGAGCTGTGTCTTTCTTGCATCTCGTACAGAATAGCGGTGGGTACTTTTACGCTGTCGTCTGCTTTTTCGAAAAAGGTTTACTTTCGCAGAGATTGGACCAGGCGGAGCACTTCCTTCTAAATATAATTTTCCCTGAGTTGATTTTTGCAAACTTGAGTTCTTTTCTTTGGTCAGGATTATATCAGATGACAACGGCAAGTTAAAATCTAATAAAATCAAGAAAGACACTTAGAATATGTCAGTACCTGTTAAACTCAACATGTATGGGCAATGACTCTTACAACTCACATTATGAGTCTGGCCTGGCATAATTTTCCTACAAGTCTGCTTTCCCTAGTTACATCTCTGGGTCACTTCCGCCCACACTTACCCTTTCTACTCCCTATACCAGGTGGTAATAGCTCAAGAGATACAACTTGATTTTGAGGACAGTAAAGAGAAAAATTAGGAAATTAGACATGAGTTGAACCTACTGCATTCTGATTTCTAAATATGAACTTTAACTATTCAGCTGCTGTGCTCACCACTTATATATAAACCTTTAGTAATGCTGTAATTAAGACATAGTGTCAGTTTGTAGCTTCTCATCACTTCAATATTCACCCAAATGAACTCAAAACTCATATAGTATATATCAAGTGTTCATCAAGACTAGGGTTAAAAGAGTTGTTCAGACAAAATATTTCTCTAGGGCCTTGTTCCCTGAACTAGCCAAATGTAGAGAGATCAGCATCCATCCTAAGTCCCCAGAGCTAGGGGCAGCATTCAATGGCCATATCTTAGAGAAAGGATCTAATTAAATGAATCTTTCTTTGTAGCAGTATGTGTTAAAATCCACAGGAAACAGAGTTGTAATTTAGGAGGACAAAATAAAAACCCATTAGTAGAATTTCGCACTTTACTTAGGAGAAGGAAAATAAAACAGATGAGAACAAATGTTAAAAGGGACCAATTTCACCAAAATATAAGATGTCAGCAATGAAGACAATTTTCCTAAAATGGCAGTCATCAACTCTTAAGTGGTTAACAAATTTTTAATTCTGCAAACTCAAAAAAGAGTAGTTAATGAATCAATAAATAATCAGGAAAATAATATTAGAAGTCTTTAAATATTTTCCTTAAAAGAGTTCTATGTCAAATATGTATTAAAATATAAATAAGGCATTAAAATATAATACAGGAAGACTATTTTTAACCCAGGAGATTCATAAAGTATTCCAAAAATGACCCAGGGGAAAACCAGTTTATCTTTCCACTGAAGTTTCATGTACTTATAAATGCATATTTTTCAAAATAAGAAATTAAAATTTATTGATCTCATGTCATAATTCTACTTAGCCTAGAAACAAACTATGACTTCCAATTTATCCCTCAAAAACAAAATTAGAAAAACTGAACTAAAGTAAATATTGCAGAAGTCACTTTTAGAGCACTGGTGATAGCCGTCTTTGAGCAATGAGCTTTAATTCCTTCCTTCAAACTCTTCACCACCCATTTTCCTAACGCTATGGCATATCTAGCAACTCCATTAAGTAAGCATTCGGTTTTTTCGGGTATTTGTAATTGTCATTGATGTAGTCTCTCAGAAGCACCATGTATTTTATATTACTGGAAGAAGAAAAATTGTGCTTTCCTAATGAATTTTTCATACTAGATATATAATAAATCACCACAATATATACTACTCTGAAGCTGCATTAACCAATCAGGAAGAGGTAGCTTTGCAAATAAACTTCTTTTCCCAAAGGGATATGACAATACAAGCGATCTGTGAAAAGGGACATACCTGTTGCTTGCTGTTCCTGGACAGGTATCTTCCACACCAAGGGAAGGAGTGACAGAAGAAGAGTCAGGAGTTCTTCTCTACATGTCAGGGCCTGTGTCAGAAGCAAAAAAGTCTTTCATGTTCTAAGGGCCCAAGACACATTCATTCCTATCTACCCTGTATTCAAGTAAACCAAAAACAATTTTTATCCTTAAAAACAATTACATTTGAAAAACTGAAGATCAAATTATCCTATTTTAAGTCCAAGTCAAACTGTGGATACTTTTCAATTTATAAGTTTTCCAACCACAGAAGAATGTAGGATTATGTGATGGTATTTAGCACATTCTTGCTAACATTCCCACGAAGAGCTATTACTGCTACCATGCACATTGCAAGAATTCATCACCTATGAAAAAACAGATTTGTTAAGTAAAAGTAAAAAATTAAAGCCTATGTTTGTAAACTAACAAGGTTATTGGAAAAAGTAAGTCTTCGTGTAGTTAAATGTAAAACTTAGCAGACAATTTTAAAAAGAGAAAGCAACAATAACACATATAAAAAAATTATCAGTGAAGACAATTAAATATATTGACTGAATACACTATTCAAGGGAGCTGTTATATTATTCTTCTGAAGTAGACGGTCCATGTTAATCCCTTTAATTGGTTGATAAAATACATACACACAAACAGAACAACAGAAGGCATTAGTATCAGCAAATTTCACAGTAGGAAACAGAATCCTAGTATGGAACTAGTATTCAAAAAAAAACAAGCCGGGCTGTGGTGGCGCACACCTTTAATCCCAGCACTCGGGAGGCAGAGGCAGGCAGATCTTTGTGAGTTCGAGACCAGCCTGGTCTACAAGAGCTAGTTCCAGCGCAGGCTCCAAAGCCACAGAGAAACCCTGTCTCGAAAAACCAAAAAAAAAAAAAAAATCATCAGAAATGTTAAAGTAGAATTGCAACTAGAGAGCTACACCTGGGATACCTGGGACATGTGGTTGAGTATTTAATGAACAGTTAATCCAGGAGCTATTCCTTCTCACAACAATCTTTAAGGAGGGGATCAGGATGACATGAATAGATTTGCTGGGCAGAACTGTGGTAAATGGGAACAGCCAATGCTAGCAGCAAGATCACATTGCCCATATATGAGAAGATGACTAAGTAACTTGACAACAAATAAACACAGAGACATATGAGAAACTATATGGTAGAACTGAACGGGCTCACATTTCCTTTCCAATGATGCACAAGGGAGAAAAAGACTCCTCACAGGTTTCTCATTTAAGTAACTAGGTGGCTGATAATATTTCCACATAGAGAGAAAAATCTATGAGGGGTAATAGGTTAGAATAAAGACAGACTGACTGCCTTAATTTTTTAAAATTATACTAGTGTGCATGTGCTATTAGGCTGAGCAGTGAATACCTTTACCTGATGAGACATTTCATTAACCCAGATTCATTTTTTAGACATACACAATCTGAGATGCTGAGGGGGGAATGTCTAAATGGAGACAACTTTTAATAGCAGATAATATATAGACTCGGACCTTAAGATATAAAAGTCATCTGGGTGGATACCTAGGACATATGTAAGGTTTTCCAGAGAGCAAGCAGAATAATGAGAGAGAACTGATAGCAATGGTATTCAGAGCTCCAAAAGTCTTTAAGGTGGGCAGTGCTGAAGTAAGTCTGTTGAGCAGATTGACAGACGGTTAGAGAGAGGCAGAACCAGAGAAACCACAGACGAGAACAGTGAAAGAAAAGGCATTAAACAGGATGAAAGCTGTCATTTCTGAACTATATAAAATGATAGCTGAAAAGCCTTTAGCAACTGAAAGGTGCTGGTAACATTCACAATCACAGCTTTAGTGGAGTGATAATGGAATGACAAGAGAGTCCCTGTTACAACAGGCTGAAGAGTCAAAGGAATTAGAGATTCCCAGTCTCAAAGTAAAAAAAAAACAAAAAACCACTTTTTAGCTCATTAATCTTTTGAGTCCTCCTAATGTGAGTCTTTAGTGAATTCTAATGGAACAGACACACTGTCCTGCTGAGTCCTTGCTCTACAGCAGTACACTGGCAAATCTCACCGTTATGTGAACAGACATTCCTGCCTTCACCTGCTGCTCAACATGATCTGGAACATCCCTAATACTGTCCTACCATGTAAGGCCTAGTTCCAGCAGTATCTGCTCTGTGAGGCTCACTACCCACTTCTTCCTGAGACAACTGCTCTCACCCCTCAGGATTTAATGCCTGTTGTCCCCAGTTCACTATGCAGATTTATAGACAAGCCCTTGAAAGGATGAGATGAGAGCAAGTACAGGTCTTTGGGGTTTGACCCTGCTATGCTATAACAGCAGTCCTAGGTGGGGAGGAGGAATACATTGGCAGCTTAATGTAACAACGCTTCGCTTCATACTCAATTGCTCTAACACAACTCGTTACTGAGGAGGCTCTCCCTAACAACAACAACAACAATTTTCTTGTTGTATGTGTTTGTGTGTGTGCACATACCATAATGTATGTGTGCATGTTTCTCTCCTTCCACCCCAGAACATGAGTTCTGGGGGCCAAACCCAGCACACTAGGCTTCTATAGCAATCGCCTTTATCCACTGAGCCATCTCACTGGCCCTGGTTCTCTTACTATTTATTTATAGTTTTTCTAGGCAAGGTTTATCTGTGTAACAACCCTAGCTGTCCTGGAACTAGCTCTGAAGACCAGGCAAGCGTCAAATTCACAGAGGTCTGCCTGTCTCTGCCACCCGAGTGCGGGATTGAAGGTTGAGCCACCACCACCCGGCTCTACTACTTTTAAAGTACCATATATTCCTATTTTTTTAATCCTTTCTGGTTTTCAGAGAAACTTCACATGTAATTCTGTCTTTGAGACCCATAAATAATTTTTTTATTTGTAGGCACTCTGAAAAAGTAGGGCTTAGTTATTTCAAATAAATCCCTAGTTTAATCTCCCCAAATCCAAAGTATGCATAATAGCTATAGTACCTAGAAATGAGGTTGTTCCCTCACACCAGATCCACACATACCACATCAAGCAACACAGGCCATGTACAGAACCATTCTCTGGTTTTCTAATGACCTGACACTTAGAAATGAGACTATATCGTACCTTCTCTTACTTAGTATTTACTGTTATGTCTTCATTTCTAAAAGAGGAAAAAGCTAGATCATGCCTTTAAGTTTTTCCCCTACAATAATAAATAATGAAATAATTCTCACTGAGGTGTCACTTTCTCAGCTCAGTTCAAGAAACACGTTACAAGTACTTGGCAAATACCAGGCACAGCTCTTTTTATGCAAGGCATCCAGGAGTGGTAGTGACTGGAGGAAAAGGAAGGACAAGTGAGTCAGGGAAAGGCTGAGATCCCAGCCCAGACACATTTCTAGGAGGCTCAAAGGTAGGCATCAGTGGGGACCTGGTTATGGAGTGTCTGACATATCAAGGAACGTGGACTACAGCTAGAAAGTAATTGAATGTCTTTGCATACTAACTAAATTTAATTTTACAAATGTAAAAACATAATATGGTACCAGCATATGAACACATTACTAGTCTTCATTTCTTCTCTAAGAATTTATTCTATTGCATGTGTATGATACATCTAAAAAAGTTTCTGCATTGGGACTATTTAATCTTTTTTCCATCCCAGCTGAATAGCTAGAGAGCTAAAGGAAACATATAAGTCTGTACTGTTTTTTTTAAGCTTTGCTAAAAAGATTTCCTATTGATTGTTTTTATTTCTGTACATATCACTTTGAGTATAGTATTTTTTTTTGAGACAGTGTTTCACTGTAGCTATTGAACCTGTCCTGGAACTAGCTCTTGTAGCCTCTTGTTGTAGGCTGGCCTCGAACTTACAGGTATCTGTCTGCCTCTGTCTCCTGAGTTCTGGGATTAAAGGCATGCTCCACCACTGCCTGGCTTTTACATCACTTTGAAAAACAGTATATTTTACTTCTCCATTCATATATCATTATGTTTTATTTGCTTGTTCCTTATACAGGGCTTTACTGTATAGTATGCAGCCCAGACTGGTTTCAAACTCACTATGTAGCACATATAACCTTGAACTCACAGTGATCCTTCTATATTTGTACTCCATGTACTAAAATTATAGGTATGTGCTATCACTCTCAAAACTGTCATTACACTTTAAAATTCCACTTAACTAATGCATTTCTTTAAAAACAAGTTATTGCCAGGCATGGAGTCACATGCCTTTAATCCCAGGATTTGGAAAGCAGAGGCAGGAGGATCTCTGAATTCAAGGTCAGCCTAGACTATATAATAAGTTCCAGGAACAGCTAGGACTAACTACATACATACCTGTCTCAAAAAAAAAAAAAACCCACAGTAACGGTACAGAAAAATCTGTCTCAAAAACAGTTTTATATATAATGGCTTTAGTAATATAGAGGTAATTCCACTAAGATTCATATGAAACCCACATTCATATGTATAAGTAAAAGTTATACTTTTATTGTATGTTCAACATACAATATATACTTGTATGAAAAAAAATTTTAGAGGATGGAAATACTACCAGCTTCACCTAAAAGTGTGAAGGAAGGCAAAAAATGAAGAAGTCTCTGTTCCCCAACCCCAGTTAAAAAAAAAAAATCTGTCCTTAGTGCATAAAGCCAAGAATCCTGGAGACCAAGAATTAATAAACTACTCATGTAGAATAAAAACATTTCATGCCCTTGGAATAGGTAGAAACCTATAAACTCAATCAGGCCCTACTGTGTGTGTGTGTGTGTGTGTGTGTGAACATAAATTTGTCATCAGTAATTATTAAAAAGAAGCTCTTTGCCATTTAAAAAGAATAACTTATTTGAGATTACATGTAATAAATCATTAACAAATGGGGCTTATCATAGAAATCTAAACTTAGTACAACATTTAAAAACCATCTGTGTACTTTACCCACACTAAAGAATTAAAAGGGAAAAATGATGATAGTCTCAATAGATGCAGAAAAGACATTTGCCATAGTTCAGCATCCATTAAGGCTATAAACTCTCAGTGAACTGGAGACAGGAGGAAATCTCATTCTGATCAAAGGCAACTAAGAAGCACTGCACTCAAGCCACATTCAATGGAAACGTGTGTACTTCTCTTGGGTAAGACCCAAGGCTATAAGTCTACCCTCAATCATCACTTCCATCTGCCTCTGTGCTAGAAAACAGTCCAAAAAGGAAAAAAAAATTAAGGTATTAAAAACTGGAAAAAACTAAACTGCCATTACTTACAAATGACATAGTCGTTAACACAAAAAATCCTAAGGAATGTACAGAAAAAATCCTGAGACATACTAAATGAATTTAACAAAAAGGCACAGGAGATGACATCAATATATAATAAAAGTAGCTTTATTTCTATAAGCAACAAACAGGAAAATTAAATTTTTAAATAACATCTGCAATAACATCAAAAGAGAATAAAATATTTGAGCCAACTTAATAAAAAATAAAGTACACTGCAGAGGAATCAAGGAACCAAATAAAACAGATTTACACCATCTTCATGGACTAGAAGAACTCAATAATGCTAATTCTTTCCAAATTGATTTATGGATTTAACACCATCCCAAGTAAAAGCACATTGAGTATCTTTACAGAAATGACAAACTGAATAAAATTTATATGGAAATCCAAAAGACACACAATGGACATTGCCAATGAACTAGAATAAAATTGGAAAATTCATATGACCTGATTTCTGGATTTAATTTTAAGAAAACATTTATTTATTTACTGATTGATTGATTTACTGAATTTATTTGGGGGGTGATACTTGTGCTATGATGCATGTGTGGAGATCAGAGAATAACTTGCAGGGGCCAGTTCTCTTTTTCCACCATGTGTCTTCTAAGGATTGAATTCAGGTCATTAGGCTCAGGCTTGGTGGCAAGGGCCTTGACCCACAAAGCCATCTTGCTGGCCCTCTAGATTTACTTTTATTTAAAAACTATAGTAGCCGGGCGGTGGTGGCACACACCTTTAATCCCAGCACTTGGGAGGCAGAGGCAGGCAGATCTTTGTGAGTTCGAGACCAGCCTGGTCTACAAGAGCTAGTTCCAGGACAGGCTCCAAAGCCACAGAGAAACCCTGTCTCGAAAAAAAAAAAAAAACCAGAAAACAAAAAACTACAGTAATCAAGTCAGTGCAGTGTTGGTGAAAGAACAGATAACAGCTAATTTGGAAATAATTGACACTTCTGTGTTCTCCCAGTCCATGAACAAAGTATAAATAGGGTTATTTGGGAATTTATTGCAGTGTTATGCTTTCAATAACATCACCAGTGTTGTTAAGAAACACTGTTGTTTCCACTGCTGTTGGAAAGAAGAGGCTCTGGAAAAAAAAATGATGCTGTAACATTTGGTATGTGCAAAAGATAAGAATAAGAACGGTAATGCCTACCTCACACTCTATACAAATAGTAATTTTAACTGGATCACAGATCTAAGGTTAAAAACAAGACTAACAGGTTAGAAAGGCTGAGAATATTGCTCACTTGATAGAGTAGTTATCTTGTACTCATGAAACTCTGGCTTCGATTCCCAACACTACAATAAAATTAAATAAATTCATGAATAAAAATACCTTTAAAAGTAGAATATCTTAAAACTGTAGGGTTGCAAGACACAATTTTTTAGAACAGAAAATACCACTATAAAATTGAAAACTCTATTTTTTTGAAGACACTGTTAAGGCTGGTGGGTTCAGTGGTTTGCCCAACATTCAAGAGGCCTTGAGTTTGATCCCTAACATTTAAAAACAACAAGAAGAAAACACTTAAGAAATGAAAAGGCAGCCAGGTGCAGTGGCACATACCTAAATCTACAACTCGGTAGGCCAAGGAAGGAAGACAAAGACTTAGTGGCAGGCATGGACTATCTTGAAAACATAAAAAGAAGAAAACACAAGAGAGAAAAGGGAAACAGGGGGAGCAGAGGGGAGGCACCTGTTACAAAGAAAATACGTGCATGCTAACAAAGACTTCTATCTCTAATACATGAAGAATTGGATAGATGACAAAGAAAAAAATAGACTTTCAAAATGGAACAAAGTAAACATTCACAAAAGAAGATACAATAGTCCCCCTTCCCCATAGTTTCACTTTCTGTGGTTTTAGTTACCGACAGTCACTACAGTGTAAAGAAAAAAAATCAAGAAATAACTCATAAAATGTAAATAACTTTTATTAAAGTACATTGCCATAATTGTTCTATTTTATCAATTATTGTTTGTTTTACTGTGTCCAATTTGTAAATTACACCTCACCACATATATTTATATACAGAAGAGGAAAATATACATAGTTTAGTACTACGTACCACATCCAGTATCATAGCACATATCTCTTGCAGAAAAGGAGTGATTATTATGTGTGTATACACATATATAGTCATTTCATATATATATACATTTATAACTATATAGTACATGTCACTATATATTATATTATATGTTATATAAACATATAACACACATATATATGGTCAATAAGTACATTAAAAAGTTCCCAGCATCCTTAGTTGTCAGGAATATAATCAGATACTTCTTCATGTTCACTTATAAATGGCTAAATATAGTTGTTCTATGCATAGAACAACTAAAATTCTCATACATATCTAATGAAATTTTTTAAAAAATGGTTCAACCACTGAAAAATGGTTCTTACAACATTACACAAATAACTATCCTTTCACCAGTAATTTGCATGCCCAATGAAAATTGTAAACACAACCACAGAAAGACTTATACGAATGCCCATAGCATTTTTTATTCATAATAACCAAATGCATTCAATCAAAATGATTAAATAAGCGACTTATTAAGCTGTGGTACACACATACCACGAAGCACTAACAAACATGACTGGCTGACTGATGCGACAGAACAGATACAACAATCAGAGTCACAAGAGGGCAAACTATGTGATCACTGATGCAAAGTTCTAGAAAATCAGAATTATACTTAGATACCAGCAATCAACACATCAGTTAGTGGGTAACTGACAGAGACTATCTGCAAAGGGCATGATGAAACACTGAGTGTGATGGTGGTTGCATGAAGATATAAATACTTGTTAAAATGTATCCAACTACATATTTTACATATGCACATTTACTTTGTTAATTCTCTCTCAATAGAGTCCTCACAATTCTTTATATTAGATATTGGTAAAACAAAAAGGGTCCATAGTGGATGAAGAAGAACATAAACCACCTCATCCCCCAAATACTCAAGAATGCTCCTACTTCATATAAAAGCTATAGTCCACTCTGCAATATGCATTTTTGTGTCCATTGTGATTTCATCTTTAAAGAGGGTGTCTTGTTCAATTAATTTCACTTAAAGACTCAAATCGTCATTCTCCACTAACTAACCAAAACAATCAAATACATATAAACTCTTTATTTATTTATTTATTTATTTTTGGTTTTTCGAGACAGGGTTTCTCTGTAGCTTTGGAGCCTGTGCTGGAACTAGCTCTTGTAGACCAGGCTGGCCTCGAACTCAAAAAGATCCGTCTGCCTCTGCCTCCCGAGTGCTGGGATTGGGCGTGCGCCACCACCGCCCGGCGATAAACTCTATTTTTTTTTTTTTGGTTTTTTCGAGACAGGGTTTCTCTGTAGCTTTGGAGCCTGTGCTGGAACTAGCTCTTGTAGACCAGGCTGGTCTCTAACTCACAGAGATCCACCTGCCTCTGCCTCCCGAGTGCTGGGAATAAAGGCATGTGCCACCACCGCCCAGCAATAAATTCTATTTTTAAAATGGCTATTTATCTGTACTCCAAAGACAACATCTACTTCCCTACTATCAATGTTATAAATATTCCAAAGAGTGACTAGGGAGAAAGAAGGGATAAAAAAAATTATTGCAGAGGAAAAACATTATTGCAATTAAAGCTTAAGTAGTTTTAGTCATTTAGTTACATATTAAACACTATTTCACAAAAGAACCTATCTTTTTGCAATCCAACAGACTTATATACAGCATAATAAATAAACAAAGAGTTTGGCCTTAAAAATGACATATAATGGAGAGTGGTATTATACATCTTTAATCCCAGCACTTGGGAGGCAGAGGCAGGTGACTCTCTGAGTTCAAGGCCATCCTGGTCTACAGAGTGAGTTCCAGGACAGCCAGGGTTACACAGAGAAACCCTGTCTCAAAAAAAAAAGAGTCCCAAACAACAAAAAGATATATAACTTGAAAAGAATCACTAAAAAAGTATGCATATGGTCAATGAGCATATAAGAAAAGGTGCTCAGCACCTCTGGTTGACAGTTAAATACAAATAAAACTATGCAGCTGAAGAGATAGCTCAGTAGTTAAAAACACTAGTTACTCTTCCAGAGTTCCCGGGTTCGATACCCAGCCCCAGGTGGCTGCTCACAACCATCTGTCACTATAGTGACAGGTGATCTGATGCCCTCTCTGGCTTCTGTGGGTGCCATGTATATATATGGTGCACAGACATGCATGTAGGTAAAACACCCATATACACAAAATAAAATAATTTAAACAAACTATAAGTTACCATTTCAAATTCATTTAGAATGTCTAATCCTAAAACCTGACAAAACATTACTAGAAAAACTATTGCTGTTGTTATGACTTAGATGAATTTAGGCATTTTAATAACACATTAAAGGATATTTCATGGATTATAAGGGAAAATAAAATCAGCAGCCACAAAAAGCAGATTAGTGGTAGCTTAGGGCTAGGAGGGTGGAAGAGGATGGCTAAATTACAGGTTTTCTTTTGAGATAATGAGGGTTTCTAAAATTGGCATAGTGATGGTGCACATATTTCTGAGTGTCCTAAACACAACTGAATTTTGCATATGAAATAGATAAAAATTATAATATAAGAACTAAATCTCCATAACAGTGTTAGTTGAAAAGCTAGAGATTTTGATTAGGATTATATTGGAAGGTATAGGTCAATCTGGAGAAAACATGTACCTTTACAGTGCTGATTCTTTGAACTCAGGAAAATTTAATCATTTTCTACTTAATTATATAACCTTTAGTTTCTTATAATAATGTTTTATAGAACTCTAAGCAGAAGTATTATATATATTTTATTAGATTTTAGGTAAGTGGATTATATTTCTGATGCTTTTCATATAGTATCTTTAAAAAGAAAAGTTGGATGTGATATTACATACCTATACTCCTAGTACCAGGAAGCTGAGGCAGGAGGATTAACAGTTCTATGCTGGCCTGAACTATAGAGCGAGTTCTAACCCATTGAGGATAACAAAGCAAAACCTTGTTTCCAATAACATGAAGGTGGTAAGGGAAGAAGTAAAAGAAGTGTATGAGTAGAAAAAGGAAAAAAATGTATCATAAAAAAACCTGAATGTATACAAGCTAAAAGATTATTTCACTCTACAATTTGCATGTTCCCTAAATATAATTCATATTAAACTTTTAAAACTGCATTCTGATCTTTACTTAAAGCATAAACTCTTTTTCTGAATTATAATCCTATGTTTCTACTAATAAACAGGGTAATCTCATGCCATTAGTCAAAAGCTGTGGTGATTCATTATTAAGAAAATATTTCTTACATTTGTCAGGTGACACCTTGAAGTCACCTAAGACTTAACACTGGGTCAGAACATGTAAACGAAGACTGCTTTTTGGTTTCCTGGCCACCCAGACCTGAATAATCACACAGAAACTATATTAAATTACAACACTGTTTGGCCTATTAGCTCAGGATTCTTATTAACTAACTCTTACATCTTAAATTAACCCATTTCTATTATTCTGTGTATCGCCATGAGGTTGTGGCCTACCAGTAAGGTTCCTTCATCTGCCTCCTTTGGCGCCTGTTTGACTCCACCTACTTTCTCTATGTATCCTTGTTAGAATTTCCCACCTAGCTTTACTCTGACCTGCCACAGGCCAAAGCAGATTCTTTATTAACCAATGGTAATAAAATATATTCACAGTATACAGAGGTGAATCCCATATCAAGGACATAGTGGTGCATGTCTTTATCCCAGCACTTGGGAGGCAGAGGCAGATAAATCTTGGTGAGTTCAAGAACAGCCTGCTCTATAAGTTCTGTAAGTTCCTAGACAGTCAGATCTACACAGGGAGACACTGTCTCAAAAACAACAAAAAAAGACTTAAAATTGCTATTCTACTATATACTCAAACTGTTTACCTGCCTTTAAGAGAATAATTCAACAATCAACTTTACTTGTTGTGGATTTCCCATGTAATCAACTTTTATAACCTAAACTAATGCATAACTGTAATCTTAAATTATGAACTCTTCCATGAATGCTCTAATAATCATTTGCTGAAAGCAGCAAAAATAAAGGTTGAAAGCAATCTTATAAAATGGATAGCCACCCAGTTTCTCAGAAAATTGGAATCAATATACCTTAATATTCAGCTATATCACTCTTGGGCATATACCCAAAGGATGCTCCACCATACCACAAGGATACTTGCTCATCTATATAGCACTTTATTTGTAATAGCCAGAAATGAAAACAACCCAGATGACCCAGGAATGGATAAAGAAAATGTGGTACATTGACACAATGAAGTATTAGTAAACTGTTAAAAAAAAAAATTACTTCATGAAATTTGTAGGCAAATGGTTAGAACTGGAAAAACAAAATCATCCTGAATGAGGTAACCCAGACCCAGAAAGACAAATATGGTATGTACTCACTCATAAGTGGATATTAGCTATAAAGGAAAGGATAACCACACTACAATCCACAGACCCAGGGAGGCTGGCTAACAAGGAGAGCTCAAGGCGGGGATACTGTTTGCTATTGGGTCAGTTGAGGTTAACTGGACTCTAAACTTGATCCCTTGTAAAACTCTGCTAAAGATTTCTGTAAATTATCTCTCACTCTTTCCCCATGTGATGCCTTCTGTGCTGTCCAATAAAGACAGAACAAAACCCTTTGTCAGGAATAGACACACAGAGTTATACACAGATACAGAGACAGGTTTATGGGGCAAACTTTAAGCATCATGGATTCAGACTCATGCAGTAGAAAGAGAGGGGATGAAAGATGTAGGGAGCATGAAATAGAGAATTCAAATCTGGCCTTGATTTTGGTTAAATGACACCAAGGGGAGTGCTAATATTTCTTTCTTTATATAATAACAATATATTATTGGTGACTTGCAGATTATTACTGAAGTATCCAAAACTTCTTTAGGAAAAATGTCACTTTTTAAAATTCTAAGATATTTCAGACAGTTTGAAAAGTATCCAAATAAATAATATTTCCACATATGGGGCTAAATTTTATGTTGGAATAATGTGAAAAATAGTGTTTGGTCAGAAAAATCAACCCAGCTCCTTAACACCCCTTTATACAAAAAGTCTGGATTGTTTGCCTGGGGGCTTCAACCCAGCTCCTGGCATAAGACCCCTCCCCAGGGAGGGTTATGAAAGCCTGCCAAACAGTTAGCCCTCCCCAGGGAAGGTCAAGACCACTCCCACAGGCTACTTATTTATTTAAACTGCCCCCCAAAGAATGAACATGTGGTCTCTGGGTTTTGCATTGTCTCCCCTTTTCTCTCTTCCTCGCTCCATGCTTTCCTGGGGCCACCCGGGAGCATTCCATTAAATATGTATGTCTTTTAATTCAGTCTTATTGGAATTATTTGTGTCAGCAGAGAGGCTCATCTTAAGAAATACCTAACAGATTAGACTTTAACTCAAAGAGATCCTCAGAAAGTATAGAATCTACAAGTTACTAACTGATGACCAGGAATAACAGACTGATTAACAATTGACATTACCTGGTCAATGATAGAATTTAGCTTGCTAAGTAACAAAAATCCTCGCCCATGGACAAGGTACTGTCCAAGTGTTGCCATGTGTGTCTCCTCTTCTTCTTCTTCCCTGGCCTCCACTCTCTGGACCACTGCATTGCAAAGCTGGTTGACATCGATCAGAAATTCACGTGCCAATGAGTTACTGTCAGTACTCATGACAGAGCTATAAAATGAAAAGAATACAATAAGAACAACAATAAATAAATGGGACCTCCTGAAACTGAGAAGCTTCTGTAAAGCAAAAGACACAGTCATTAAGACAAAAAGGCATCCTACTGAATGGGAGAAGATCTTCACTAACCCCACA
>JAQHUG010000030.1:3879064-3913513 GCA_028555095.1 Dicrostonyx torquatus
GCCTTGGGCTTCCCATAGGGCAGGGTATCCTGCCCCATCTTAAGGAAGCAGGGGGAGGGCGGTGGGGGAGTGGGGGAGCGGGAGGGCCGGGAACAAGGGGAGTAAATGTAAATTTTTCTTTTAACAAAAAAAAGAGAAAAAGTTTTTAAATAAATATAAATTTATCTTTAAATATATGTGATTTGTAGAGTGACTTAAGATTGTTCTATATCAATCCCTAGCTCTCTACTAGTCTCAGGCACAGTTCTGACCTCATTAGGTAATGCCTACATGGCAGTACTAGTCTAGCGTTTGAAATGCCTTGGTTCAGATAGGCAGGCATAAGTGACACCGCTTGAGAGAAGACACAGGTGAACAGTGATAGTTAAGGGAGGTTCTGACTTTTCTCTCTTACATAGACTAAACAATTACCCTGAATATTTAAAACAGATAAATGGCTCTTTTAAAAATATAAACTGAAGGTTACAGAAATGGTTCTGTGGTTAAGAACCCTTACTGCTCCTGTAAAGGACAAGGATTCAGTTCCCATCATCCATATGGCAACTCACAATTGCCTTGTAACTCCAGTTCCAGGGGATCCAAGGCCTCCTTCGGGCCTCCCTGGGCACCAAGCAAGCATTTGATGCACATACATGTGCAGACAAGACACTGTGCACACAAAATGAAAACAAATAAATCTTAAACTATAGGATAAGTAATAGACTATAACATATGTAGGAGCCGAGAATGCAGGCCATTTTCCATATTTGTCTGAAGGTCGGAGACTATCTAGTGCATCTGGCACTGCTCCTTTGGTAGTAAAGCCAAGCTGGTGCCATCCTGAAAGTGGTCAGGATATGCAATTGTCATTCTACTCCTTCTATTGTAATTATGAGGTCACCTGTGGAAGAGGTGTTTTCAGCCTAGGTGACAAAATGGACATAAGCAAGACGTGACTTAAGTCATTCCCTTCTACCTAGGAAACAGAATGCTAATGAAGTTTTTTGTTACCTTTCCCCTCAGTTTATGTTGATATAAAAAGCTGTTTGAAAAATAAACGCAGGTGATTTCAGGATTTGAATGATCACTGAAACTCCCTCCCAATACTGTCAAGTGAACTGTATTTAATATTCTCACAACTCTCTGCTAGTAAGAAATGATTTATGTTAGGGCTGGACCCCGACAAACATAGAATTTGGTATTACCCAGGATATTACTCTCCTAAAACTCCAACACTTACTTGGTTAATGCAGGAAGTGATGATTCCTGTCAGGTAAGAACTGAAGAACTTTAGCTGCCTAGCTTATGCCACTTTTAGACAAATAAAAAGCAATGTGCTACTTTAACATTAAGGAAAATAGCAAGGTAAAACATGCAGGGAATCAAGGCAGAAAAATGTACACTCAGCACTCAGGAGGCAGAGGCAGGCAGATCTTTGTGAGTTCGAGAACAGCCTGGTCTACAAGAGCTAGTTCCAGCGCAGGCTCCAAAGCTACAGAGAAACCCTGTCTCGAAAAACCAAAATATATATATATATATATATATATAAACTATACAATCTAAAATTACACCTTTCCTATAGAGAATCTAATTGTTTACTCTAATCATATAACTCCAAAATTTCACCTTGACCCCAGTCTTCTGACTGCTAATATTACTCTACTTACCAGTCTTTCAACACTTCTGTAACATTCAGAATGTCTAATATTTTGGTTCATGAACTAGATGAAACTGTCTCAGCAAAAAGCTTCACCTATAATAAAAGATGCAATTAAATTAGTAGCAATAATAAACCACAAATAATGTTAATAAAGTTCTTACAAAATATCAGCAGCCAGTTTTTGTATGTGAGATATATATATATATATATATATATATATATATATATGGCAACAAATTATTTGTGATCTCAAGAGCACACTTCAAAGAAAAAAATCCTAGTCAGCTGAGAACCTCTTAGAATCACCTCACAGGTAGTCCTGCCCACTCACCCACCCACTGACCTGAGAACAGGGCAAAATCCCACACCTTATACAGGTATTACAGGTAGTGGGCAACCCCAGCCCCCACCACCCAAACTGAGAATGGGGCAGAGCTGTGTATCTCATACAGGTAGCACCAATTCCTAAAGCCTTATTGTTATAACAATAGATTAGTGTATCTCTTGACCCTGACCAGAGAAACTTCTCTTTTGGAGTAGGTAACAATTTAACACAAAGACCCATAACTGCTCAATATGCAGAGAATAAGAGACTGTGGATCTAAATGGCACATCTATACCACACCCCTCCTCCCAAGGCACAGGGATGGAAGAAGAGGAGATAGAAAGATTGTAAGAAGAAAAAGAAGCAGTAGGTGACTATAGCCAGTGTTTTCCTTGATACAGGGAAGCTCCACAGAGAAATTGACAGTGGTTCAAGACCTGCACAAGATCAAGCCAGAAAAAGACCCGGAATGAAGGGAGGAGGTGGTCAGGAACTTCCACCCCTGAAGAGCTACTGACAAGTAATGACTGCTGGAATTCTCTTCAAGGATGTGGTATCTGAGAGATCCCATATATTCCAGTAGATGGCCTTACACTTATGCATACCAGCAACACTAAGTGAACTCTGAGTTTAAAAAAGAAAGAAATAGAACATATGAAATTGGGAGGGAAGTGGTGGTGGGGATAAGGGAAGAATTGGAGGGGAAGGAATGAGATATGAACTTGATCAAAAAAATATGCAAGCATAAAATTCTTAATAAAAAATTAAGAATAAAAATAAAGAAATAAATGCCTAACTTCAAGAACGGAATCTTGATGAAGGAAATCCCGGAATATAGAGCTATAAGAGTAGCACCAATACTCTACTCTTCCTTTTTCAACTCCTACCTCCACATAAAACACAAATTAACCACAAAAGAGAATGAGACAAATATCTGCTAAACAGAATCTAGGGAATGGTTTGATACCACCCACATACAACTCAATGTCTCTACAGATAATTTATAACTTTCCTGTCAGTGTGAACTCAAAACCCCAAAACCAAATAATGATGAAGTTCCACCAAATGTCATATTCTTGAATTCCTTGTTTTGTCTGAATTCTTTAAATGAAATGAAATTCTTCTGGGTATAATACAACAAAGGCTACTTCCAGAATGCTAAGGAAAATTTCCTGCTTCTAAGAGCAACAAGATGCTTCCGTTTAGCCTTCTGTCCTCTTATAGTCTTTACCAGAAACGGGGAAATGTTTCTCTATTGGCTATAAGGGATTATTTTTAATAGCAAGGTTTTTAGAAAACTAAAAGTGATCTTTAAATGTTTTAAAAATACTTAAAATCCAAAAAGTTACCTTGAGTGTGTTGGCCAACAGTCTTCATCACACATTATTCTACGCTCTGGAAGACAAAGCAGGCTGGAAAAGGAACAAGGAGCCACGTGAGACTACATGGAGCTTTGTGTGAGTCAGAGAGCAGATGCAGTGAACAGTGCAACAGCAGCTCAGCTAGTTGCCCACAGAAATTTAGATACATTACAGCTGCAACATCATCTGCCTTCAAAGGGGGTGGGGGAGGCAGGGTGACTAGCATCATCTAGAATGAATTCTTAGAGAACCCATGGAAACCTTCCCATGTGTAAACATCTCCCAATATTTTAAAGTCATATCTGGAATTTTGTGAGGGTAATGTCAATTTCACTGAAGTCTATATTCTCTTAAATTTTGCAACTTTGCATGTAGCAATAAAAAATAATAACAAAACAATAAAAATAAATGAATAATAAAAACCCAGAGACAGATATTGGGGTTCAAGCCACTAGAGAGCTCTTACCTCTAAGAAATCCTCAGACTGAAAGAGAACAAGTTCCTGTCTCATCCCAGCTTATATTCCTATCTAGTGTTGGGATTAAAGGTGTGAGCCACCACTACCTGGATCTGTTTCTGCATTGATCTTGTGCAGCCCAGGGTGGCCTTGAACTCACAGAGATACATATGCCTCTGCCTCCCTTTTACCTATCTTACTTTTACCTTCATTAGTCTGTTTATAGGTCATTCTCTCTGTGTTAGAAAAGACAAAGAACAAAAGCTGAGAACTTTTATTTATTCGTTGAATCCAATTACAGGGTCAGGTTTTTTTTAACAATTTATTTGTAATTTTCTTTTTTTTACTCTTTTTATTATTTTTTAAAAAGAAAACAAATTATCTTATTTTAAATACCAATCCCAGTTCCTACTCCCTCCCTTCTTCCCTTCACCTACCTCCCCCCAATCCCACCCCCATCCACTCCTCAGAGAGGGTAAGGCACATTGCTTTGGGGAAGGTCCAAAGCCCTCCCTATTATATCTAGGCTGAGCAAGGTATCCATTCAAAGAGAGTAGGTTCCCAAAAAGCCAGTACAAGCAGTAGGGATAAATCCTGGGGCCACTGGTAGTGGCTATGCTTGTTCCTTCCCTGTCCAACTGGAATTGGTGAGCTCTCATTAGCTCAGGTAAACTGTTTCTGTGGGTATACCCATCATGGTCTTGACCTCTTTGTTCATCTATATACAAATGATAAAGAAGCTGAGAAAAAAATCAGAGAAACATCACCTTTCACAATAGCCAATAACATAAAATATCTTGGTGTAACACTAACCGAAGAAGTGAAAGACCTGTTCAACAAGAACTTTAAGTCTTTAAAGAAAGAAATTGAAGATACCAGAAAATGGAAATATCTCCCATGCTCTTGGATAGGTAGGATTAACATAATAAAAAATGGCAATCTTCCCAAAAGCAATCTATAGATTCAATGCAATCCCTGTCAAAATTCCAACGCAATTCTTCACAGACCTTGAAAGAACAATAATCAACTTCATATGGAAAAACAAAAAACCCAGGATAGCTCAAACAATTCTATACAATAAAGGAACTTCCAGAGGCATCACCATCCCTGACATCAAGCTCTATTATAGAGCTACAGTAATGTAAACAACTTGGTATTAGCATAAAAACAGAGAAATTAACCAATGGAATTGAATTGAAGACCTGGATATTAATCCACACACCTATGAACACCTAATTTTTGACAAAGAATCTAAAATTATACAATGGAAAAAAAGAAAGCATCTTCAACAAATGCTGCTGGCATAACTGGATATCAACATGTATTTGTAATTTTCATTCTTTTTTTTTACAAAGTAAAAAGGTCGGATTAACCTGTTTCAAAATCTCAGTTCTTTATTCTACTGGGATGTATTTCTCTTTTGTGTCTGTATGTGTATATTATTTGGTTTCATATCCTTCTTTCCTCTTCTGCACACGCTATTTTAAAGTCAGTCCATTTACCTAATTTATTTCCCTATCTTTTTTCTTTACATATTTCCAGTTGTTCCATAAAAGCTCTATGACTACTGTATGACCACTTTTGTTTTCAGAACTTATATCCATGGCACCTTATTTATTTATTTATTACCACCTTATCTCTTTACACCTTACAAACTTCATATTTTTAATTTCAGTTTTATTATTATTGCATGTAAAGAGTATGTCTTAGTTACTTTTTTATTGCTGTGAAGAGACAACATAACCAAGGCAACTTACAGAAAAGTTTATTGGGGTTTATGGCTTCAGAAAGTGAGCCGGTGACCATCATGACAGAAAGTACAGCAGCAGGCAGGCATGCCCCTGCAGCAGTAGCTCACAGCTTACATCTGATCCACAAGCAGGAGACAGAGAGAGTGCTAACTGGTAATGGCGTGGGCTTTTGAAAACTCAACGCCCGCCCCAGGTGACGCCTCTCCTCTATGAAGGCCTTAGTCCTTTCTAAACAGTTTTACCAATCAAGAACCAAGTATTCAAATATGAGCCTATGGAGGTCATTCTATTTCAAACACATGCCATGGCACACATGTAGAAATCAGAGGATAATTGTGTAGTCAGTTTTTCTTCCACCTCTATGAGGGTTCTAGGGATGAAAGTCAGATCATCAGGCTCTTGTGGCAAATGTTTCTACCTGCTGAGTCATGTCTCCAGTATCTGCTGCTCCATACCTTAATTTTCTGTATCCCAGCTGTGGTGGTTTATCTTGTCAATTTGATTGGATTGGAACATGGCCAGGAGACCAGTAAGAAGTACCTCTTAGCATATCTGATGATGTTTCCAGAGACAATTGGATCTGAAGGGCTCTGACCCAATCACTGGTTTAATCCACAGACTCTCAGGAGGCAGTAAAACTGAACAGCAAAGCTAGCTGGAGGAAGTGGGTTGCTGGGAATATGCCCCTGAAGGGAGTATCTTGGTTCTGATCCCTTCCTGATACCCCTGCTTCCTAGTTACCATGAAGTAAGCAGACTTTATTTAATATGGTCCTGCCCACCATGGTTTTCTGCCTTGCCTCAGGAACAAAGCAATGAGACAAGATAGCCATCAAGTGAAAACTCTGAAACTACAACCCAAATAAATCTTTTCTCCCTTTAAATTGTTTCTCTCAAGTATTTGTCAGCGACAAGAACTAATTTAACACTTCAGCCTGGTTCCATGTTCTTCCTGTTTCTAATTACAGAAGATCTAGTTGGTACTGAATTAAGAATACCATCTGGGTCAGCAAAATGGCTCAGTAGATAAAGGTGCTTGTCATCAAGCCTGATGACCTAAGTTCAATTTCAAGAACTCAAGAAGTATAAGGAAGGAACTGACTCCAGCAAGTTGTGTTCTGGCCTGTATGCATGTGCCATGGGATGCATATCACTAAAATTTACAAATAAATAAATATACTTTTTAAAAACATGTAAAAAAGGAATACAAAACACACAAATCTTGGTCTCTCTACCTCAATAAGCTCACAATACAGTGATAAAGTAGAGCCAGAACAGAGGACCCTGAATATTGCTAAGGACACCTGACCCAAATTTGAGTTCAGGAAGTTTCCTGAGAGAGGCAATCTGTAGGCTAAAGGATCTTTAAGTAGAAGATGGACAAATGAGGAGAAAATGAGGAAAAAAAATATTATAGACAGAAAGAACAGTTCAAGTTAAGTCACTGAGTACATTATACTAAGTTTGGTATTGTAATTGTAATGTAACAGAGGAAAAATGAGGATGAAATTGTAGGTGAAAACCAGATGGGAAGAGAATTTTGACATTATACCAAGAATTTAATCTATTGGCTAGTGGGTCTCAGAATCATCTATAGAATTGCCATGTTTTCACCCTCAAAGAATAATTTAAGCCAGGCGGTGGTGGTGCATGCCTTTAATCCCAGCACTCAGGAGGCAGAGGCAGGTGGATCTTTGTGAGTTCGAGACCAGCCTGGTCTACAAGAGCTAGTTCCAGGACAGGCTCCAAAGCCACAGAGAAACCCTGTCTCGAAAAACCAAAAAAAAAAAAAAGACTAATTTAAACTAAGAAGGCCCAACATCAACATACTTAACAAGCTTCCTAGGAAATTCTGATGAATAGGCCTGACAGCCATGACACAGGTGATAGAAAGCCCAGCTAGAGTAGCAGAGCTAATATTGAGCAGACAGATCATTCCTGTAGCAAAGTAGAAGTAATATTTCAGGGAGAAAAATCTAGCATCATGTAAACCAATATGGATACTGCTGTAATATTTCAAGTAAAAGGTGGGACCTTTTTTCCTAAGTAAGTAGAAGAGTATAACTTTTGTTTGTTTTTGGTTTTCAAGACAGGGTTTCACTGTAGTTTTTTTTTTTAGAGCCTGTCCTGGAACTAGCTCCTGTAGACCAGGCTGGCCTCGAACTCACAGAGATCCGCCTGCCTCCCAAGTGCTGTGATTAAAGGCATGCGCCACCACCGCCCGGTGAAGAGTATAATTTTAATAAGCAGAATTCTGCTGATAGATTGCATTGGAAAGAAAGGAAGGGTCAGAACAACTCTCTAAATGGCTGGCTGAGCTGTTGGTGTTGCCACCTGTGTGTAGTACAGCAGAAGAACTAAGGTGTATGTGCTGAATGGCTGCCAGGGCAAAAACACACTGGTCCCTTGGCAGGTGAGCCACAACTCTGTTCATTAGGCCAGTGATAAACTTTTCTATGGTAACTACAATTAAATTCACTATGTCAAGCATTTCAATCCCAGAACTTCTTAAAACAAGCATGCCAATTCTACCCACAGTAGCTAAAATGTGGTTGAATAAGGAAATAGTGTAAATATATATTAGTCTTTTGAGAAAACAAGACTACCAAAGAAAAAAATTGGATGCTACAGAGATAAGCCACAGGTCAAGAAAGGTTTTTGTTATATTTTTAAAAAACATTTAGTTTTCACTTTTGTTTTAGACCTGTTGAGAACACAATCATATTTTTAGGTTCTAAGAAAGAAGGCTGGTGGTACAACTAGATATCTCTGCCTGGCCCTTTTCTCACGCAATTCAACCATAGTAAGAGTATCTATACCATGAGAAAGGACAACTGTTATTCAAGGTTTCTAAATTTTTGTTTAATCAAAGTATATGTGCATAAATAATAGCAGGTGGGGATGTGTGTATGGAAATCAGAGGACAACTCTGTGAAGTTAGTTCTTTCCTTCTACCTTTACATGGGTTCCGGAGATTGAACACAAAGTCACCAGAATTTCCAGGTAAAGCCATCTCACTGGCCTGTATCAAGGGTCTTGCTTGTTTTCTTTCCCCTAAAAGAGCCAATTTATTGGCATACCAACATGTCTACAAGGGAAAAACCATTATAGCAGCAAGAGAAGGAATGAATGAAGGGAAAAAGAGAAAATAAGTGATGATTATGTGACAGCACAGGTAAAGGGGCCAGGCTATGGGCAAAGGTCAAGAAGCATCACATCATTATCTGATGCCAAAGGAAAGAGGGAGACAAGTTTCACTTCCCTTACGCTTTCTTGTTCTTCTTTTATACAAACAAGTAAATGACCTGGGAGGATGCTATCCCTCCTACAAATTATTTATATCTTAACAAAGGTTGTTATTGGAATTTCAGCATCACAGGGCTTTGCCAAAATTGGCTGTGACCTAGATGTTCCACATTACAAATATGGAGCTATGATAATCTTCAAGTAATGAAAAGGTTAATAAATGGTGGTGGTGCTCCTTTATTTGGTATTATGTATTTAGACTAAGTCACAATAGAAAATGTTTAATAAAATATTTTCAATTTATGTAGAACCATGTGGACTGTTCAAATAAAGGACACCCAAAATAAATATATTTAGAATAATGTTTGTAGAGAGGGCAGAAATCTAAGAAAGCAACAGTACCCAAACTCCTTCCATATTTCATGAAGTCAATCGATACTGACAATTTACCTCCTACCTCTCTAAGCTCATAAAGTTCTAGCTGACCCACTCTATTCCAAAGGCCTTAAAACTGAAGGTCAGTCTAAGAAGAAATGGCCACTCTAGGCACTCATATGAGGTCAAGAAATAAATGAAACCCAGGCCATAGCAGCAAGGCAGAATTCTAATGGAAATTTAGAGGAAGTCACACCAAAATGCAATAGACTTAAACCCTTCAACAAGTAGTTTATTTTTCTAAAACAAATAAATTGGGTAACCAGATCTCTCAGGGGAAACCTGTGTTTGACCCTGAGTCCCATAAAAGATATTTTTAGAAGCCCAGCGGTGGTAGCTTCAATCCCAGCATACCAAGACTCAGGAGGCAGAGGCAGGTGAATCTCTGAGTTCATGGTAAGCCTAGTCTACTTCCAGATCAAGTTCCAGGATAGCCAGGGCTATACAGAGAAATGTTACTTTAAAAAATATCATAATAAAATAAAATAAAGATGGTTTTAGTAAGGCTATACAAAATGGAACTATGAAGGCCCACTCAGCAAATCTCTTCTGGCTTGCTGAGAGGAATGTGATAGGAATTTTATATTGATTAATTCAGCTGGCCTCAAGACAGATCTTGAGATATTTACAAAATAATGGTAATAATGTGAGGAACTAGCTAACATTTGCAATGACTGATGCTATCTAAGCATACTGTACTGGCTTAATTCCTATAACCATTTAATAAGTACTGTTTGTGCCCTTATTTGTTAGACATATTAGAACACAGAAACACAGCAAGGTTAGGCAGCTGTCCAAGATCACAGAGCTTCAAAGTGTCAGAGACAGAGTCAGACTCACCAATCTTTCTGAAGTCTACTGACTGCCCTCAACAAACCATCTTCTCCTTCCTCCTTCCTATTCCAGTTTGTAGACAGTCACTCAGAAGAGGAACCAAAACACTGCTTCATCCAAGTTTTGGCAACTCTTTTCTTGTTTGTTGATGCACTATTGATCTACTATTCACTAGCTCTGAGATGCTGGGCACTTGAATTCCTCTTCCTGAACCCTTCTTACAGTAAAGGTTTGGGGAATGAATGAACACAGCCTTTATTTGGAGTTGGTTCATTTTTCTTCCCAGGAGATCCCTTGTTTCTTATGTGGGTAAGTTTTTATGAAGAGTTACTTGTGAGGCAGGGATATTAAATGAGAAGATTCATGCAAAACACAAGTACCTGACAATCTGAAGATGAGTAATTATTACCTATTATCATCACCACTGAATCTGGCCCCTTCTTCTCTAGTCTTATTTCTAAACACCTCTGGGTTCTCATCTCCTCTCTAACAAGTCTGTTTTACATCCAAACTAAATCTTTACAAATGAAAAAAAAAGGAAGGAAAAAAGAAAAGAATGTCACAGAGAGTCCTTGAAACTACAAATGGCATTCTAATTCATGCAGAATAAGACCCCCAGGACCTTTGTTAGATCTGAGTATGCAATATCCTCCACCATTTAGTCATTCCAATCTCTCTATACACCTAGCACACAGTACTACCTCCTCCACAATTCCTCCCCAAAGGTACATATACCTCCTATATTCTGCTTCACTGTTTTATCATGTTGTTCTCACCATGGAAATCATTATTAATTTCTTTTCTACATGCCTTTATATTATCATTCATCATACTGTATCACACAATTGTATTGTTCTTTCTTTATAAACTAAATTACATTTCCTTAAGAAGGGTCACCAAGGGAATGGAGAGACATGACAGTGATTAAGAATACTGGTTGTTCTTCCAAAGGTCCTAGGTTCAAATCCTAGTATCCACATGGTAGTTTATAACCATCTGTTAACTCCAGTTCCAGGGAATCTGACACCTTCTGCTTCTTTGAGCACTGCCTGTATGTCATACACAGATATATATGCAGGCAAAATAACCAAGAAATTTCATAGTAAACTGTCAAGTACTAAGAAAGGTGCTACACAAACTCCAAAAGCCTTAGCAAAATCGATTATATTTTAAAAACTTTTGGAATAAAAGTTGGTATATGCTGTGGGATAATCCTTCTATATCATTTATGTTATGTTAAAGATTATAATTTAAAAACTACAGGCTTTTAAAGACGTTCTTAAGCTCTTACTATAGGCATATAGATCTTCATACTTGTTGAAGAAACAATAAAACAATTTAAAGCCTGAACTTAATGTGAAATGAAAATAATAAAAATAATTTCTATAGCAATATCATAATAATCAAGTGTTACATGTTTTTCTGATACATGAAAAATATTCCACAAAATAAGGTCTATAAATATTAAACACAGACATTCACAAACTTTAAAGACACCTTTCAAGCCAGGTAGGAGGCTCAAGTCTATAATGTCAGCTCTTGGGAGGCTACACAGAATGGCCACGATGAGACTGAAGACAAACTAGACTATACCTTGCAAGTTTAGACAGCACTAGTTTCCTCTTATTCTTCTATAATGTGTACACAGACAATACAATTAGCTACTCTTTTTAAAGAAAGAAGAATTTAGTTGGTGCAGAAATTATAGAAAAATACATTTCCTGTTATATTTCAAGCTAAGAAAGGCAAGAGAGGAGTCAAATCAAGACGTAGCTGCTGAATCAACTGCTCTCTAACCATCCATGAAGGCTAGTTACAGGAGGTGAGCGCAGGAACAAAAAGAAACAAACATTTTCTGAGAAAAGGTTTTTCAAATCTAGCCTACACTTTTTTTTTTTAAATCCCAACACATTGTATATCATTACAATTAGTTTCTATCACTATGTTGAAAAATAGGTAAGCTGAGCTGGAGAGATGGCTCAGAGGTTAAGAGCACTGACTGCTCTTCCAAAGGTCCTGAATTCAATTCCCAGCACCCACATGGTGCCTCACAAGCACCATTGATGAGATCTGGTGCCCTCTTCTGGCCTGCAGGGGCACATACAGGCAGAACAGTGTATACATAATAAATAAATCCTTTTTTAAAAAAAGAAAAAAGAAAAATAGGTAAGCTTATCACACATGTGTAATCCTAGTACTTACAAGGCTAAAACATGGGATATGCCTCAAGTTAAAGTTCAGTGAATTACAGGCTAGTCAGGGCTAGTGAGACACCTTCTCAAAATGATGATGATGATGATGTAGACACAGACACATAAAGAAAAATAATTAAACTTATACATAAATTACATACTGGAAGTCAATTGCTACAGGCTCCTATGATACCCATACATATTTTGGCTATAGAATTACGTTAAACACTAAAATGTTTAGGATGTTGACAGTATAGATAAATGAATGTCAGACTAAAAATAAAAGGTATTTTTGAGCTCGTTTCTCCTTAAACCTTTATGAACACATCCCCACACGCACACACTTTTCAACTGTTGGTTTTTCAGTTTGTTTTGAAACAGGAGCTGGCTATATAGCCCAGGTCACTTCAAAATTTAGTGTCCTCCTGACCTAGGCTCCTGAGTCCCCAGTACACTATGTGCGAAACTATGCCCAGCCTGTTCCCTACTATTATTATATTCAGAAAAATAAACAAAAACTAGAAAATATCTAATTGTTTCTTTAGACTGTGAACTTTCATGACCATACCAGTGAGAAATGAAGATCCATTTACAATTAAAATTACATATTTCAAATGTTTCATTAATGCGTGTATGACCAAGTTTTGTCAAAAAAAAAAAACATTGCTAGTATTCAATTTTAAAGAAAATAATGAGTAAGACTAGAAAGATGGCTTAGCAGTTAAGAGCACTTGCTGTTCTTGCAGAGGACATAGTTTCAGTTCCTAGCACCCTTATCAGGGGGTTCACAACTGCTTTTAACTCCAGCTCCAGGGGCTCTAACACCCTATTCTGATCTTGTGGGCACAATCACATATGTGTTGCACTTGCATTGACTCAGATTCACATTCATACAAACAAAATAAATATTACAAAAATAGATAAATAAACCAGTGATATGGTTCAGTAGGTAAAAGAGATTCCTACCAAAACTGACAATTTGAACTCAATCCCCAGACCTACATAGTGGAAGGAAAGAACAGACTCCTGAAAGTTGTCATCTGACCTCCATAACTACACACAGACACACTTTCTCTCAGACAAACATAAATAATGTAAAATATAAGGAGTGGAGAAGATTATGCTAGTAACTTGAAACAAATGACTTTAGAAATCAGCCCCAAAACATTTAAATAAAGTTAAAAGGGAAAAAAGTGCAAAAAAAAGTATCAGCATTATTGTGCTTGAAAGCACTATTAAGAGGAAATTCAAAAAGCAACAAAGAATTTTAATCTTTAAGAAATTCCAAGTTGAACAGGTCCAGCACAACGAAAGCAGAGGCAGATGGATCTCTAAGTTCCAGGCAAGCCAGGTCTACAGAGTTCCAGGACAGCCATGGCTTCACAGAGAAACCCTATCTCAAAAAACAAAACAACAAAGGCAAACAAACAAAAGAAGAAATTCCAAGACAAAGCCGAGGATACAGCTCAGTGTTGGAGCCCTTGCTTGACATATGTAAGACCCTGGGTCCAACCCCCAGCACACACATACACTCACATTTAAAACATCGGGCCAAACTGTGGAGATAGCTTAGTCAGCAAAATGTTTCCTTTGCAAGTATGAGTACCTCAGTCTGATCTTCAGAACCCATGTGAAAAAAAAAATAAAAAGTTGTGTGTGGTGATACATGCATGTAATCTCAGTACAGAGAGAAGGAGTCAAATGGATCCCTGGCACCCACTGGCCAAATGGCCTGGCCTAATCAGCTAGTTCCAGACCATTGAGAGACCTGTTTTAAAATAACCACACAGATCTCACTTGAAGGAAGTTCTCTGGTCTACACACACACACACACACACACACACACACAGAGAGAGAGAGAGAGAGAGAGAGAGAGAGAGAGAGAGAGAAAGAGAGAGAGAGTCAAAATGCAATGAGGTCCAAAAAGCAAATACAGAAAGCAGGGTAATGAGGGAGCTGACACACATAGCTGCCCTACAAGTTACACCAGTACAACTTTCTTGCTCTGGCCATGCTGCATTTCCCACTTCAATGGATAAATAACCAGAAGTTACAACAATGAATGCATTTTATGAACTGATAAATATGTTTTGCTGCCCTTTCAAAGAGGCCACATTATTTTGAGAAAAGAGGAAACTGTTCTTCCCATTGTTTGAATTTCACACTCACCTAAATTCAATGTATTTAATAGCTCTGCTGTTCCAATATAATGAATGTAATTATGACTACTGTTTCCTAAAGAGTGAAGACAACTACAGAACTAACAAATACTGCAGCAAATCACGCTTGGCCAGATCAATGTTAAAGAAAAGGAAAAATAATATATAATTATTGCTTTTTAAAAGTTTATAATACTTTTAAAATCATACAGATTTAATTCTGTTTGTGGCAAGTAAACAGAGATTACTATACTTAATAAAAAAAAAACATTTCCAATGTATAAAAACACAGTTAACTTTTTAAAAAAAAGAGGTACGTGTAAGGAGAAAAATAAACCCAGAAAATAACAAACATCCCAACAATCTTTTGGGTGGCTCATGGCTAACCATACTAAAAACAGTACAGAGAAATCAGAATTGTAGACTTAGTCCACACTAGATGTAAACTAAATACTTCCCACCCACTGCAGTATTTGACACTTTTAATGAGTAAGTTTGTCTTACTTATTTAAAGCAACATCTCCCAGAGCTGGAGAGATGTCCAGCAGTTAAGAACACCTGTTGTTCTTGCAGAGAAATCAAGTTTGGTTCTCATCACACATACATATTTAAATCTTTTTTTTTTAAAGAAATACATATCTTCCAGAGTCCCAGCGAGGGCCCAGCATCGATAGTGTACCAGAGACAGGGGCCTCGAACCAACCCAAGGATTCTTTGCAATGAATGGCTGCATGTAAAAGCATATGAATAAAAGGGTTTACTGCACGACTCACTGTGTCACACTGCAGCTTCCAGGTCAAGATTTTCCCTTCTCTTTTTATTTTTTATCTTAAATTTTATTTTGTTTTATTTGGTGGAGGGGAGGTTGCAGGGGCAGAGGGTGGATGCAAAGGGACAGGAGATGGGTGGTATCTGGATGCATGTGAAAGACACAAAATAAAAAAAAAAAAAAAGAAAGTTTTGGGGCTGGAGAGATGGCTCAGAGGATAAGAGCACTTAACTGCTCTTTCAGAGGTCCTGAGTTCAATTCCCAGCAACCACATGGTGGCTCACAGCTATCTATAATGAGACCTGGTGCCCTCTTCTGGCCAACAAGCAAACAGACAGACAGAACACTGTATACATAATAAATAAATTAATTAAAATGTACATTTAAAAATTAAAAAAACAAGTATCAATCAGTAAATAAATAAATAAAAGCATTTTAAAAAAAGAAAGTTTTAAATATATAATATATATTAAATAATATATTAATATGTTATATATTAATATATAATATATATTAAATTTTATATATACATATATATATCTTGCAAAGCCAGGAGCAGTGATTCTCAGCAAAGAAGAGGCTAAACAAGTAGGACTGTGAGTTTGAGGTTAGCATGGGCTACAAAATAAGACCCTATCTCAAAAAAGCCCAAAATATATCTTCCTCTTACTTTTGCCTTTGCAATGACATCAACACTTTCTGATTACATGTTCCGAGTTCCCTCTTAGTTTTTAACCCCTCATCTCCATTAGCTTATTCACTGCTTGCACTTAAAACAGAGGAACTATCCCATTGATAACCCCCTCCTTTTTCAAGATTACTCAAAATTAGTCTATAATGGAAAGACATTTCACCTCTGCTCTGTGCACTGCAGCCTGGCTTTTGTTCACAGTCCTCTATCAAAACTACTTAGGCCAAGAGCAAAAACAACCTTCTAATTGCCAAATCTATTCCAACAAGCACATTCCAAGTACTTATCTGTTCAGACTTCTCTGTGAACTACAAAGCTTATGATAAACAATAATCATTCTGTCCTTAACTCTCTCTTTTCCTTTGACTTAAGGGATCGCATATGTACTTATACACATACCTCTCTATATGTTGTAGATTTCCTTCTCTGACTACTGTCTAGTCCTCACGGTTGGATTCTTCTCTGCCAGCTCCTCATGCTGAGGAAGCACTGGATTCTCTCCTCCTCCTCCTGATCTCTCTCTCTCTCTCTTTCATGCTTTTTATGAACTAATGACTTCCTAAATTCTTATACAAAAATGAGACTAGACTTTCTTATATAAAATGTAACCAGAAAGTCTCAGGACAGTACCATGACACTAGAGAATATAATCTTAAACTGGCACCATTCAAGCCCCTCTAATAGCATTTATTCTCACTAGCTACCCCTTTCCAGTGTTCCTCTGCTTACTTACACGTGTGACCAAATACCTCTCTATTTGCCCAGCCTAGTTCTGGCTTATGTCTGTCAAAGAGTAATGACACCCTTTTATTCTCAAAACACCATCTACTTGGCCAGTAAACTGTATGACTGCCCTATCTACTCATCTATCCCTTTGACTTTTTGTGCCCCACTAGGTAAATCCTCCCTAAACTTTTTGTTGCTATGTTTTATTTGTAAGAACATGTATATATTGCATAACCTCAAGCAACATCCTCAGAAATATCATCTGCCTTTTTTGAGAGAGGGTCTTGGAGCTCACCAATTAGGTCAAACTGGTCAGATAGCAAAGCCCAGGGATCGTCTTGCTTCTGCCTCCCCAGAGATGGTATTTATGCGCATGCTACCAGGGCCACCATTTTTACATGGCTCTGTCAAAACTAGGGCCTCGCACAATCAGAGCAGACACTTTATTGCGCTATCTCCTCAGCCCCTTCCCTGTGTTCTTTATTTCTTTTCCAAGACCTACCTCTGTTTCTAAGAATTTCTCTACTTTCATCCCTTCTCAATAAAATCATTACATCACCAAGATCTCAGCCTGGAAAGAAATGTCAGTATTCACCTGGCTTCCCAAGCATAGAGCTTCATTTTATCTTTCAGGATTAGATTTATAGTTGTCACCTACTGGCCAATCTCTGAGTAGGCCATTACCATTTATTATGAACAATACCACATGCTTTCCACAAGAGCTGATCTTCTGAGGTTCATTATCTATAAGAACAAGCAATCTTAATGCACTAGACTTAAAGTATCACCTTGTTTCCTCATGGCGCCTGCTTTGCAGAAGGTTAGCATGGTTTGATAGTTGGTCACAAAGACTTTCAAGTTACACCGACTCAAAAGGCTACTTATTTAGCCTTACTGAGCCCTGGCCCTCACCTACAAAACCTAACAAGCACCTTATAGGATTGCTGTGAACCATAAACTTCCAAAAGCACGTACAGTGACTAGCACTAGGATTACTATTAAGACTGGCTGCTCAGTAGCAGCAGCTGTGCTTTGTCTCATCACTTAAAATTGCCCCAACTCTAGAATTTTAAATTTAGGATTTTCATATATATGTTCCTTTTTTTCCATCTCTAGTATTTCATTACTACCATAAATTCTACTCACAAATCCTTTTTTACTAAGATTTTTCACCTTATCCACAACCCACATGTACCAGCCTCCAATTGGCTTAGCTTTTCTTCCAACTGGAGTAGAGAGCCCCTAGTTGTGAAAAGAAGGGACACACCCTTTCACACAGAGTTCATTGCCACCCTCCCTTCTTTAGTGTCATACCACCCTTTCTCCAAGGTTCTTCATTCTACCTTTCTTTCCCAGTCTCACCCAGGTACAGTTTAACATATTTGCTTTTTCACCTAAGCAAAGCAGGCCACAGAGAAAACCACTTAACCATTCTGATAATCTCTGTACATTTGTGATTTGAAATCTTGGGAGAATATTCATCCCAAGACCATTCTGTAATTAGGTCACTAGTCCTTGTTTAAATGTCTTCATCTCCACACAGGTGCTTGTTTTCAGGACTCATTAGCCACAAAAACAAGAAATCCCAATACGCTGGGCTTAAAGTGTTTCCCCAAGCATAGCCCCACTCACGTTTTTCTTTCTGTCTCAGCAGATAGCCAGAAAGAGACACTATCCTGGATACTCAGCTCCACCTCAAACAACTCCCTTATTTCATTTTCTTTTGCAAACAGGAAGATGCATTGTTACTCTTCTTCTGAGTAACCCTTTACCTTTGCTCTTAGGCCCAACCCTCTTCTTTTTCTCATATTATATTCAATCAATTAGCATCTTTCTCTTATATAGGATGCCCCTTACCCTCAATCCACACAAGTATCTTTAATTTCACTCCTTAAAAAAAAAAAACACACACACACACCTTTGGCCAATCACACCTCCCAGCTCAAACTTCCATACATTGTCTCCTCTTCATTTCCAAAAAGTATCTGAAGACTATATTTACTGAATAAAGATGTGTTTACATGATCAGACTTAATATTTTTTAATTCTATGCAACTTGTTTCAATGAAAGAAATCAAACTGGAAACTGATGGATTTAATTTCCTTTTCCTGTATTTTAATAATTATTAATTAAGAACAATCAACATCACTATTTACCCAATTTATACTCTTCAAAGTCTGCTTTTATTCCTCTTTCCTTTATCCTATTTCTTAGGCTAGGACTGCTACTGCTGACACTTTTCCCATCTTAAACTAATTCTGGGGGCAGTGGAGGGCACTTTTGGAAGATTAAATAAAATAGTGGGTGCATGTACTATATACAGTAAAGTGCTACAAAAAGAATATGCTGTTATTATGTAAGTATGAGCCTAGATCACTGACGTGTTAAAACTGGAAGTAAAAACCGGACTGGTCTTAGTATCAATATTTTCTGATCATGAATCATAAAGCACTTGGCAATCTGGCTTATTTTTTCTGAGAATCAATGTCAAATGTTTTAATGTACAATTTCTCAGCTTCACTTGCTAATTCTTCAGTTTTGAAACATAAAATAGGCAATTGCCAGACGTAATGGTGCACACCTCCATTTCAACACTCAAGGAAGGAGGACAGAAATTCCAGGCAGCCTGGGTAATAATAATAGAGCTTGACTTAAAACAAACACAAATACAAATAAAATGGCAATTCTTCAAGTTTCTGGCAAAAATCTTCTCTCTTTAAATATAATTTTCTTTAATAGAGAAGTTTTAGGTTTACCTCAAAATCAATTGGTAAAAAGGAAGTATACATAGATGTCTCCACACATGCACAGCCTCTCTGGCTATAAGCATCCCACATCACAGAAACAGTTGTTACTAAAAAACTTACATTGACTGATCATTCTCATTCCAAAGTCAAAGTTTACATTAAGGCCCACAGTTGTATAAACAACAGGTTTTGACAAATGTATAGTGACATATATCCACCACGGTAGTATCGTACTGCCCTAAAACTCCTCTGTGCTGTCTGCCCATGTATTCTTCCCTTTCTTCAACTTCTGATCTTCTCTCTCAAGTTTTGCTTTGCTTTTTTCCAGAAATTTCTCATAGTTGGAAAATTAAGTACACAACTTTTTCAGACTGGCTTCTTTCATTTGGTAAAATGTATTTCAGATTCCTCTGTCTTTTAAAGCTTGGGCTTTTAAATACCACTTATGAAGGTGTAACTGGCATGACATATAACACACTGTACATCTTTAAATTATATAATTTGTTCAGTTTCAACCTATGTGTACACCCATGAAACCATGGTCATAACCAAGATAGTGAAACCTGTCTATCACTCCCTGAAGTTTCCTAGGACATCTTTGTTATCTCTCCCTTCTTTGTCTCCTCCCCTTCCCTTATCTATACCCAATCCACCACTGATACACTTTCTGCCACTACAGATAAGAAAGAGCACACTTTCTAGATGGAATTACAAAGTACACAGTGGTATTTTGTTGGTCGTATTGTGAATGTGCATGCATGCCTGTGCGCTCGTGTGCACGTGTCTGGCTTTCTATGAGCAGCATAATTATGTTATATGATCTACAGCATATTCCTTAAATGCTAAGTAGTAATCCACTATAGAAAACAGCTATTTACTTTTCGAAGATTGGTAGAAACAGTTTTATAAACATGCCTATGTGTGTTCATAACTCTACTGTTCATCTAATTTTTCCATTTACTTAAAACAGGTGGTTCTCATTTTCTCATCCACTGTATGGATTTCGGTTTCAAAGACTAAAATTTGAATGGAATAATGTCTAGCCCTTTGGAAATTATTTTATTTCTTTTTTGACTAATTAAGATGCTTGGTTCTAAGCACTACTATTTCATGTTATTAGGTACTTTTTTTTTTCTTATTTTATTTTTTCCAGCACTTGGCCTTAGTAACCATTCAAAATTTCCAAACGTTTCAGAACTCTCTCAATTACGATAAAGTAAAGCCAAGGGAATTAAAAGGTACTAGGACACTGATGAGTAGCAAAACCAAGCAAGCAAGCAAACAAACAAACAAAAAAATGAGTAGAACCAGTAAGTATATAGTTGTCTCACTGACTCCAAAAGCAGTTTATGATTACTCACTAATCTGACAGTGTTTAATGTATTTTCAGTATAGATATGCTGAAATTTCATTATAAAATATTAGCCATATTCTGGTTCTTCATTATAAATTGTAGACCTCAGGACTGAGAGCCACGTATTTTCTGATACAAGCTTTTTGTTGTTGTTGCTCTCTTTCACAGTACTAGAGATCAAACCCAGGGCCCTGTGCATGCCAGACAAGCACTCTACCAACATGCCTCAATGAGCCTCAACCTCATTTTCTCATTTTTGAGACAGAGCCTCACTAAGCTAGTAAGCTGTCCAGGCTGGTCTTAAACATGTGATCCTCCTGTTTCAGCCTCCCAAGTAGGTGGGACTACAGAGACACTCCATCAGGTTTTACAGATCAAAGTATAATGGTCTAATACTTTATATGCTGATTTTTAAAAAACAGTCTCCTTTTATAATGCGATGGTCCATTTATTTCAAGTCATCTGCAGTGAAACAAAAGAATTAAGATACTCTCTTTGTTACTGACTTATTAGGAAAGCATTTAAAAATTCAGGTCTTTTACATTGTAATTTTACAAATGGCCAAGAGAAGCCACACTTGATAACTCTTCTGGTGCTTAAATTCTTTTTAACGTGAATCTAAAGATAATTCAGAAAAAAAAAAAGAAAGCAGATGAAGGTGTTCAAGTTAAATATAGCAGCAGGCTATAAAAGATACTCTTAAGTTCTGTACTACATGGCTTTCTCTACAACGAAAACTAACAAACACATGAAATAAAACCAAAGCTACATTTGGGAATGTGAATGACGAGGTTGGTTCAAAAGAACTAAATAGAAAATGAATATGAAGCCAAAGGAAGGGTCATTGAGTGTATTTTCCTAGCAGGATCAAGGTACTGGGTTTGATTCCCAACAATGGAAGAAAAAAAAAGTAAGTGAGCATGAAATAAAAATTGTCCATTTATGGGCAAAATTTTTAAGCTCCTGAAATAGTCAAGGCAACATAAAACGTTTTTGCAATGCAAATTCACTAATGTCTACTATGAATAATCTTCACTTGGATGTGTGGTGGTTATTTGTTTGTGCTTTAACAAATAAAGCTTGCCTGAAGATCACAGTGTGGAGATAGCCACACTTGTTAGCCAAGGAGGCCTGGCAGTGGTGGCATACACCTTTAATTCCAGCACTCAGGATCTCTGTGAGTTCAAGGCCATCCTGGGCTACACAAGACTGAATCAGTCTAAAAGGGAAATGGAGCCAAGCAGTGATGGCTCACACCTTTAATTCCAGCACTATGGAGATGGACATAGGAAGTGATATGTCTGGACAGACAGGAGACAGGAGCTCCGGATTCAGTCTGGGGTTTGGTAGAGCCGGCATTCAGTCAGAGGATTCACGGAGACAGGATATTGCCTACTTTATCTGAGGATTTTGTAGAGGTAAGAATTGGCTGCTCTGCTTCTCTGATCTTTTGGCTTTCACCCCCTACTATCTGACTCCAGGTTTTTAATTATTAAGACCAATTATATTCGAGCTTTATGGATGCTTAATTTTATTGCCTAAAACCTAACCTCCCAACCAAGCCTATTCATCTCATAAAATTCTCAGTATCTCGGGCTGGAGAGATGGCTCAGTGGTTAAGAGCGCCGGCTGCTCTTCCAAAGGTCCTGAGTTCAATTCCCAGCAACCACATGGTGGCTCACAACCATCTGTAATGAGGTCTGGTGCCCTCTTCTGACATACACACAGACAGAATATTGTATATATAATAAATAAATAAATATTAAAAAAAATTCTCAGTATCTCCTATTCTATCATTCCTGCTAAAGACAAAATTGTTACCGCCCTCTACATCCTACACATGAGCTATTCAAAAATCAATAACCTCTCACCACAGCCACCAATTCCTATTCCTATGTCATTTCTGAACAGCATTATGCCAATAACCCCAGACAAGGTATCACCACTTCTGTTCCTGCTAACCCCTTCCCCCATAGGAGGTGTATTTTCCAACTAGCTATAGTATGTCCCCTTTGAAAGATCAAGTTTGATTATATCATTTCACACTCAAAAAGAGGATTCTTCTCCCTACAAAGGTTTATAGGATCTTTTACAACCTGATCTCTCATCCTTCTAAACGTCAGTACTCTACAACTTACTTAGCTGGCTCCAACATGGCCAAACTAGCCCCCAGCTCTCACTCCAGCTCCACACTATAGCCTCAGGGCTTTATGCAAGTGGCTTTCTCATTACACATTCTTCCCCTTAAAAAAAAAAAAAAAGGATCATCATCCCTTACTTCTTTCCGGTTGACCAAATTTCATCTTCTCTAACAGGCCTTTCCTAACTACCTCTAATCAAATTGCAACCCATTTCTGGCTCCCTGTCTACTCTCTTCCCTGTTTTTTCTCTTTAGTCCTTAACATCATCTGACAAGGCATCTTCTATTCATTTATGAGCTGACGTTCTTCCAGTAGGATGTATGTTCCATTTCTCTGTTTATAAAAGTGCCTGGCCCATAACAGGTGTTTAACAGATCTTTACTTAACACGTATGTTATATACGTAATGTAGTGTCTACAAAGTTATCTTAATGTAAAATAAATTCCAGGAAAACATTTTCCCCTTCTATATGTATCGATGTGGATGACAGCAAAGAGCAGTCAGCAGAAAAGTTACTTGCAAAGCTCTTTAAAAACAGATCTCACCTACTAATTAACTACATTAGCAGAAGCTAAGAGTCAACATTTTTAGTAGAATAGGGATTGTAGGTGTGGAAGTTAAATGGCAGGCCAGCCAACAACCTTCAGGAAGAAAACCTCAATTCAGTGTGCCTATCAATCTGTTAAACAAACCCTACGGAAAAGGTAAAATGAATTCGATCCTTAAGGAAACACTGGCCAGAATTCAACACAAATGTGTACTCAACACGAGTCAACACCCTTAAATTTTTTTCCTCACCCCATCAACTACCAAGCAAGGGCTGTCAACTGGCTGAGCACTGAGAATGTTTTGCCGTTTTGTTTATCCCTCTGCGGATTAGATAAGAACGCTTTTCTTGACTCCTTGAGCTCCAGCCCTCCATCACGAACCCTTGGCCTTCGAACGGCGGCGCCGGGGTCTCCCTAGGTCATGCCCTTCCATTAGCATCTCAGCCACCACTCCGGAGACGAGCGCGAACCACGGAGGGTGGTACGCGGAGACCCGCAGCAGGTGTCACGGGCAAGGAAGGAACAGCAGGGACTCAGATGCACCAGGGTGGGGATGACAGATGGGCCCGCGGCCCGAAGTGGGACGCCCGGAACCTGGCAGCTCCCGCTGTCACCTGCTGAGGAGGACCCGGCGGGCTGAGAGAGAGTAGCGGCGGCCCCGGACAAGCGTTCCCCGGGGTGAAGCGCCCCCTGAGGGCACCGGTCCGCCGCGCCGAGCGGCCGAGCGAAGTTAGTATGGGGTCCGTGCCGCAGCCACAGTCCGCGGGGCCCGGGACCGCCTCAGCCAGAACCGTGCAGAGCTGCCAGTGCAAACGAGCCCCAGCCCGGCAGAGCTCCGGGCGCTCCGGTTCCCTCAGCTCCCTCAGCGCGAGGCGACCCCGCCCGAACAGCCCGCCACCTTCCCGCCATGCCCCGCTGAGGTCGAGACCCCGACCCTCTAAGTAGCCCGCGGTCGCCTGTACCTCAGCTCTGTGGTCCGCCGCACACTCTCACCGGTGCAAGAGAATCCCGATTCGCCACAGCTGCCCGGCCGGCGCGAGCTCTCACCCCCGCCCCCTCAGGTAACCCGGGAAACCGGGAACACCACCCCTTCCTCCCCCGCCCGGACACAGACCCGCTCCTCTGCGTCTGCGCACGGGCCCCGCCTCGAACACCTAGAGTCCCGCCCCTCCGGGAGGGCACGCCGGGGTCGCCAGCGTGGTGCGTGGAGCATCTCAGCCAATGAGAGGGAGGGGGCGGGCCGAGGACGGCAGGGCAGTGCCTCCCCTCCTCCCCGGCAGTGTTAACCTCTGGAGAGTGATCCTTTGCGGTGCACGCATAATATTTTCTTCCCACTGTAGACTCACGACTCCTGGAAAAGCCACATCTGTGTCGAAGACTGTTCAGAACGACTGACTAACAGAACTTTGCCATTACGGAGATCAGTAGCCAAAATTACCCTAGACTATTTTTAGGCTCTTTAAAAACCGCTTATTACCAACCTCTGTAGTTGACCTAACCTCGCTGTGGCTATTATGTAAAACGTTTGGAATGTATTGTTAAGCTTAGCCAACGACTAGCTGCAGCAATGCTCAGATGAAGACTAGCAGCAGCGAGAGTTTTCAGGCTGTGCTGTGGTCTGCCCACCTGAAGTCTTTTCCCCTGTATTTGGCAAATGTATTGATTTATAGTCTTTTGTTCTATGGTTATAACGTAAACCTCTTCCATAATTGAGCAAGTAATTCTGGGAAACCCAAATCTGTATTCCTAAACAGTGTTCACTCAGAATACCTCAGAATAAACTTTCTCTTACTTCCATTGGAGCAAGAGCTGTTTTGCATGGACAGTGTGTGCAATGAACTGTTGTCCTATCTTCCTGCTGGAGTTCAAAGGATGAAAAGAAAAGTGGAAAAGGTTTACAGACATGAAAGTTGGGCTGCCCTCAAGATAGCTTTGGGTCCTGACCTTATACTTCTGTCAAGAGAGAGGCTTTGGTAATTCTGGGTCCAGGTATAATACCCCATCTAACCCTATTCATACACATATGCATGGAGTGGGCCCTGTGACAAAGATCCTTGCTTAAGCCAAACTTTAGCAGACTTTTGAACCTTCTCCTTGGCCCACGTGCTGTGTGTGTTCATCTTTGTAAACTCCAGGTTTAGCAATTGCTAAAGGCAGTTTGGCAAGAACCCACACATACACAATCGGACCCTCCCTCTCTAGCAAAAATGTTTCAATCCCCACCTTTGGTATCTGTTCGTGTTGGCCTGCCTTCAGCAAGAATCCTGGGAGGTTGGTGCAGCCAGAATTCACCCAAGTTGTTATCATCCATGGGCTCCATGTTCCTTGACTATAAATCCCCACTTATCCCTGGTGTGTTTAAAACAGAGGCCTGCTCTGTGCCTGGGTCTCTTTTATGACAGTAGTCCTGAATAAAATTTGTCTTTGCCACTTTTCCTTGTGCCAGCTCTGCTTTTCTCTGACGACTGTTAATGTTACATACCTTTATATACCAGTCTCTGCTGAGTGTGGGAACCACAAGTTAAATAAAAGGAAATTTGAGCCTCATCACAGAAAGTCCAACTAAATCTAATACTGCAAAATGCTGCTGTTTCAACATTTTGACATTTGACATTTTGACAGTTTAGAGGCCACCTTTCCTCACCTTCCAGTCACAACTGTGGCAGGCCTTTGAGATATCAGAGGTATGGGGAAAGAGTCAAAGCTATACAGATATATTTGGTATCATTTGGCAGTTTTTAAGTCTTCACAAATAATGCAGTCAATAATCAAGTAGTCTAAAGCTTGATTATGTAGCAGAAAAGGGTAGAGTGAGTACAACTAATGACAAAAAAATCACCCATTATCATCACCAAAGGATACATAAAATAGAACATAATCTATCATAATGGCAATGCCTTTAATCCCAGCACTCAAGAGGCAGGAGCAGGGAGACCTCTATGAGTTCGAGAATAGCCTGCTCTACAAAGCCAGTTCCAGGAAGGCCAGAGCTGTTACACAGAGACAGTTTCCTGTCTTGGAAGAAAAAAGTTAGGGCATGTCTAAGAAAAGCCCATAGTATACAAATGTGAGGGAAGGCAGGAGCAGTGTAAATGACGTATAAAGAGTCACAGCCCTCGTGGTCCATTCTTTGAGCCTTTGATCTTTCTCCAGCTCTGGTCCAAGCCTCTCTTTCCTAATAAACTCCCTTTGTTTCCACATTACCCTATATGTCCCTGGTCCAATTCCTTTCCCCCAGACAAAAACCCCGAAAATTCCAGTGGATAGCTTCCATACTTCAGGATGTGCCTATAAAAGAATCACTGTAGACCCAATGCCTCCAGTTACTTTTTGTTCAAGAATTGAGAAATAAAAATAATTGCAGATGTTATATCCAAAGGCTATTTGCCAAACGCAGCTCTTAAACCCTCACTCCCTCATGGCCTGATGATAAAGCAGAGTAAACAGTTGCCCATTGATGTGGCTTAAGGGGGCTCTCTGGGAAAATTCCGCTCTAAAATAACTCTATCTGACTGTGTTGTTTAACCATTAACAGCTCATATCTTTAGACAGAGGTTACCCACTTCCTCTGGCAGGCAGCTTTTTAAAATGCCAGTACTCTAGGGATGGACAACATGCAAAGTCTCTAAGAATCAAATGAAAGAAATGCCGTGAGATGGGCACTTGTTTAACAAATATATAAACAGCATCTCCTAGATGCTAAGTTCTATGCCCAGCATAGTGCCAGGCACTTGAAACACTGCAATGTCTCTAAACTCAAGGAGGAAGAGTGATTGAATATTACTGACTGCATATTTAGCTAAGGTTGAGTCTACTCTTGTTCACACAAAGTCCACTCACTAATCTAACAGCAGCAAACAAATAAGCAAATCTTTTTAATAAACAAAAGGTCACAGAAACATCAAGTAACAAACTGTTTTCCGCTTCCCTTGGAAAGAAGATAATAGATGAATGAACAAGGCTTCATTAAAGCAAAAGAAAATCAGAGACATTACATAACGACGGTGTACAGTGACCCTCAAAGTATTTTTGCTCATAAAAGGCCAAAGTAATAGCATTTGTGACATTATATGTCTAAATCACAAGGCATTTTTAAACAAGACATTACAGTATTTATTTTGAATTCAGTATACATTTTAGAGTTAAGCCAGGTGTAGTAGTGAACATTGATAACCTTGGCATTTCAGAGACTGAGGACAACTGCCACAAATTCAGTGCCAACCTTGACAACTTGAATTTGATTCTTAGAACCCACATGGCAAAAGGAAAGAAACAAATTCTAAAAGTTGTCCTCTGACCTCCACATGTGCTTCATGGCTTGTGCAAATTCATACACACCAACACATGCACACACACACTACAGACAAACATATAAGGAAATATGAAAACAAAGCCAGTATATCATATTAGAATATTAATATTCAGGCAATAATAGCCTGTGCCTAGCACTCAGGAAGTGGAAGCAGGAGGGTAAGGAGTTCAGGTCAGCCTTGAGTACTAAGTTTGAAGCCAGCCTGAGTACATAAGACCCTTTATCAAAACAACAGAAACAAAAGTGAGTAAATACGAATAAATAATAGAATGCTAGTTATGACACTCAATGCAAGCTTAAGACACTCAGCATAAGAGATTTCAAGTGAATATAAAACAGTGACTGAGAACACACAAAAGTGAAAAAGTCTACAGAAAGAAAAATGAATACTACGGAAGGAAGCTATACCTGTGTTTGCTGCAGTGGCAGAGTTTTGTAGTTTTAAACGTATAACTGGGCTCTGAATGAGTGCTAACGTGAGACTACATAAGACTTTAAAATATACACTGTAAGGTGCACATCTTTATATTTAACTGTTCCCTAGACACATTCCAATTTGTTCACTGACTAATAGACCATATGGTTCCTCATTTCACTTGGGTAGCAGCAAAAGTCCTCACAATGACCTTCAGAGCTTAACACATGCCCCGGAACTTCACCTCCTCTCTGTCTTCCTTCCTCACAGATAGCCTCTTCATTGTTAGGCATATACTTAAAAGTTCCTACTTTTAAGATTTTGCACTTCCTGGCCCCTCTACACAAAGTGCTTTCTTCCTAGATAGCCACAATGATTCCTTTAGCTATACTCTGATGGTATCTCCCAGTGAGACCACTCTCAGTACTGCCTTGGGTACTTGGCAACAAAGACTTCTGCCTGGGGACCCTGAGCCTGAATTTCCCTCATAAGACATTCCAGACTTGAAATATAGCTTAGTCATAGAGCAGTTGCCTAGCTTGGGTGAGGCCCAGGGTTTGATTCCCAGTACTTCAAGAGCAATAATGATATAATAACTATGATTTTTCTTTTAGATGTACAGACTTAAGTTTTGGAGTGCTTTTCCCTAATAAATCTTAAAAATGTGCTTTTAAACAGATACCTTGAAATTTGATTAAAGTGGCCAATTCGTAATTAAAGTCTTCATTCTATAAGAACCAACTTCTCTTGTTTACAAAAGCTATCAGAGTCCATTTTAATGAAATTCTTTCATGTAATTTTCTCTGCTGTTTCACTGATAGCAAATGTCCTTAAACATATGGATAAGGACTTATGTCATTGCATTACAAGATTTCTGAAATTCAAAAACCGCTTTATGAGGTGACCTTTGAAAGCAGCAAGAAGTCTTGAAGTGATTCAGGTTTCCTTCTTTGCTGTGAAAACCTCACGCTAAGTGTGACTTAGGGCTTGGCATTTGTACGTAGGAAAGACTGTTTGTGGACAACAGTGTCATTTCCTCATTGAGGTATTATTTTCTTTTCAAAATATGACCTACTTTTCTGCTTCTCATTGGATATATATATATATATATATATATATATATATATATATCATCTGAGCCAGACTCAAAGAGAAATACACAGTACAGGAAACAAAGTGTGATGTTATCCCAAAGTGACGGATACACTCATCCACAGATGTTTCAGTGAACATGCCACACACACATACACATTATTTATTTATTTATTTTTGGTTTTTCGAGACAGGGTTTCTCTGTGGCTTTGGAGCCTGTCCTGGAACTTTGGAGCCTGTCCTGGAACTAGCTCTTGTAGACCAGGCTGGTCTCGAACTCACAAAGATCCGCCTGTCTCTGCCTCCCGAGTGCAGAGTGCTGGGATTAAAGGCGTGCGCCACCACCACCCGGCTACACATTATTTTTTTAAATTAATTTTTCTTTTTTGAGACAGGTTCTCTTTATGTAACCCTGGATGTCCTGGAACTCACAGGGATACTCCTGCCTCTGCCTCCCAAGTGCTGGGATTAATGCCGTGCACCACACATTATTGTCTTTAATATTGCCATCACCCCACTGTCACTGAAAGAAACGTAGGATTTAAACCAGATCCATAATTCCAACAACTCAGAAGAATCACAAGTTTAATCACTGCCAGGACTACTCAGTAGGTTCAGCCTAGAAAACTTTGCAAGAGTCAATCTCAAAATAAAAAGGTACCGCTCAGTGGTAACCATCTGTCTAGCACTGCCAAATCCTAGGTTTGGTCTGTATGCTGTAAAATGAAATGAGGAAGAAAAGGAGGGAGTAGGAAGGATTTCGGTCATTTACTAAGTAAGCATAAGCCAAGTCATGTACTTGGTATTTCATATTTAAATAGCAAATATTTGTCAGTCTTTACACCCAATATAGTCCCACGGCCAGCAAGTTTCTGATTAGCTTTCAGCTGTAACCTACATGAGCTGATTATTTTAGAAGAGCAGGCTAAGTCAGCCCTACATAATAGAAGTAAAATGTGGAAGTAAAATGAAAATTTAAAACATTATCATGAGGAAAGTAGGTTTCCTATGTATTCCTGTTTCTAAAGCCAGAACCACGTGGTCGGAGGAGATTAAAGAGCATGAGGGTTTCTGAGTCTAGGCGCTCAAGCAGGCAATATAGAAGGGAACTGGAAACACACACTCCTGCTGATGAATGGATTCGCGCAACAGAGTATCACCTGACCACCACAAAGCAGCAGGTGCAGAGGGCTGGGAAAAGACCAGGTGAGAAACAGGCACACTGGCACACAGACATGATATTGTGGCTTGAGTGTGAAATGGCCCCACAGGTTCAAATGTCAGAACACTGGATCCCCATATGGAGTCAAGCCTGGAAGTAGGACCTTATTGGAGGAAGTGAATTATTGGGGGTATGGCCTGAGGATTCTTCCTGTCTGCTCTCTACTTCCTGATGTGATGCAATGTGACCAGCCTCCTCACACTCCCCATCACCAGGAACTATATCCCTTCAAACTGTAGCCAAAACAAACCCTTCCCCCATTAAGTGGTTTCTTGTCAGGTATTGGATCAGCAGTGAAAACAGTAACTAATATACACGGTAAGGAATAGGTGAAGACATGTGTTTCACTGTCACTCATAGAACCATGCTGTGCAATTTGTTTTTGAAGTACTAGGGATGGGATCTAGGGCCTTGAACCTGCTGGGCAAACATTCTACCACAATGAACACCCCAGCCCATAAAATGTTTAATTGGTATAACTTTTTTATTTTTGATAACATCACAATTTTCTATTGCAATAGATCATCCCTAATCCTACCTAATACTCGAATTTTCTGATGAGATTGCAAGGCTGACTAGGCATGATAGTACATGACTGTAATACCATATCTTGGGAGATATAAAGCAGAAGGATCTAGAGTTCAGTGTTATTCCAAGGTACATGAGACTCTGTCTCAATATTTTCAATTAAAATAAAAAAAATTATAAGACTGAGCCACTGCTGTAGGTCTTCATTCCACCATTGCAGATTTTCTGGGTATTTGCAGTGTTCCAGCAGTTGGACCAAAATGTGGATGAAAGACATCCCAGATTTGCTAGAACTCCAAATAGGTAAACAATCAGTTTTTACAGAGGCCATTGAGAGTTCCAGAAATATCCTGCACAGGAGTCTCTGGAAGAGTGTGGCCATGCCCACCCACGGTCAGAAAGGGGCTTTGGAAGACCTGAGAATTAAAGACTAGGAAGTTTGGAGACAGGCCAATTCTTTCCTAATGCCTTTAATAACTCCAGTTTAAAAGTAAGGCCAAGATTAATGAAGTGAGTTCTCCACAAAGCTAAGCTGACTCACCACCACATTTTATTGTGAAATGCCACCCTTCCTTCTCCTTTGAAATTAAACTAGCTTTCCTTTTACAGCAGAGAAATAACATTTTGGCATACCTTTGATGTCCTTTCTCAAGTAATTGATGGTAAGGAGCAGGCAACTATAGTCTGACTTTCTTGACAAGATTCATTGCTTGACTGGCATCATTGGTGTGTGTGTGTGTCTGTGTGTTTGTGTCTGTGTGTGTCTGTGTCTGTGTGTGTGTGTCTGTTGTGTTTGCATGTGTGTGGGCATTTGTGTGTGTGTAAATCTTTGTGTGCTTGTGTGATATATAAGAGCCCTGTGTTCAGAAACCACTGAAGGTTTGGCCAGGAAAAGACAGAGTGTTTTTCACCAATGCTTCTCAGCCAGTAGTGTCAGCATCACCTGGGAACTTATGAAAACCAGAATCTCAGGTCATGCCCCAGACTTACTGGGTCACATTTGGCATTTGAACAAATTCCATGGGTTATTTAAATGTACATTAAAGTTTAAGAAGGGGAGGAAACAGCATGGGTAAAGTCTGGTGATCAAGATACTTAGTGAAGGAGAAAGGCCATGTTTCAGGCAAGGTGGGGAGATGCTAAGAAGGCAACTAGGTAGGTGAAGATGATTCATGTTTTATGGGTTTTTTCCTTCCTTTCATAATTGGATTCTCTTTTTTACTCTCTATATCCTCCTTAATTGTTAAGACTTTGGTTAATTCTTTTGAGACAGAATCTTGCTATATTGTCGTCCATTTTGACTTCAATTTTGATATTTTTCTGCCTCAACCTCTCAAGTGCCAGAATTACAGATATATAACACATTGCATCCCTACAGCATCCTGGTCATTTTTAATTAAGTCATGTTTCATATTCCTTAAAACATCTATCACTTATTAAATAACTCATAAGATATATACTAAACAAGCATGAGGACCTGATTTCAAATCCTTAGTCCATACATTAAAAGCAAAGTATGGTTGCGTATGCCTGCATTCCCCATGCTTTGCAGAGCAGAAACAGGAGATGGGGGTGGGTGTCCTGTGTTGGGGGTGAGGAAGAGAGAGGAGAGAGAGAGTCTGTAGTGGCAAAGTTTGACTTTAGTGCATGTTAGGCAAGATTCTACCACAGAGCTGTTTCCCTATGCCTTGGTTTTTTTCTAAATGAAAGTCTCCCTATGTAACTTAGACTGGCCTGAAAGTTGAACTCCTCCTACCTTTGCCTCCTGAATGCTGGGATTACAGATGTATAACATCACACTGGCAAGAGTCTGTTTTATTAAGTACTAAACACCAAAGAATAAGAGGTTAGTGTAAGCTAGGGTGCTGGTATATTATGCTGACAGGAGTTGACCTGACCACACAACTGCATTGATGTCTTAATTGATCTTCATCCAACACATTCATTGGCTTTTCAGTGACTATCCGTAAGGCACAGTCTTACCCTTTCAGTGGTATAAACTAGGATTTAAATTCAAATTTACAGTTTTCTTCTTTCCATTCAAAGAACTCTCAGGAAACTGGCAGGCAATCTCATATTGTCTCCCATTCTCCTCTCCCTTCTGCAATGTTAGTATTGTCCCTAGAAAATTTCTCAAGCTTGGCATGGTGGCTCCTACCTGTAATCCCAACTCTTGGAAGGCCAAGGCAGAAGGAGGGCAAATTTGAGGTTAGTGTAGACTACAAAGTGAATCCTAGGACAGCTTGGACTACAGTGTCAAACCTTATCTGAAAGAAGAAAAAAGAAAAAAACAAAAATAAAAATTTTCTTCTCAAATATGATGAGATGATTAACTTATGGGGACTATGCTTTGGCCTTCTTCATTCCTAAGAGTCTGGGGGTGTTGAGTGCTATGAAAGTTTTGAATAAACTAGGAAGATAATGGAAGAAATAAAACACAGATTGCCGAAGGAATCTCTCCATGACTTGTACGTGATAAACTCTCCTCAAAACTGTACATCTTCTAACACTTCAGCACACTTCTTATTTAAATTCTGAACTTTGAACCTGACAGATCATACTTTTACCTTTGTGGGCACTGTGATGTGGTATCCTGTTTGCTGAAAAAAAGCACTGTTTTAGGCAAAGAAAATCACACTTGTAAGAGCAACCTCATCATTTCCCCAGCTCACTGTGGGAGCCATTTTGGCGGCACAAGACTTTCACATCTTTGAAATGAACTAAATAGACACACAGTGCCCCCCACCTTCCACTGGAGCTCTGTTTGTATCTGGAATTTTGATGTGGAATTGGTGGGGTCCTAGCTGGGCATAAGTGGTTGAGTAACATTTCTGGGACATTCTCATTCAGACCTTACCTGAGACACAAAATCATTCTATAACAAAACCTCCCTACAGAAAGAAACTGCTGACCGTGTGAGTCTTGCATTCAGAACCACTTGCCACCTGCTTCCTGGACACTAAGTCTTGTCCAGCACAAAAGCATGTGAGATTTGACATTAAAAGGCCAGGTCTATTTCCACGAAATGTTTTTGGGATCCCTATTCCCAGGCAACAAGGACTATCTAAAGAAGACAGTGTGTACAGCATGTGGTGGTTTGAATAGGAATGGTCCCCATAGATTTATGTATTTGAATACTTAGCCCATAGGGAGTGTGTGGCACTATTAGGAGGTATGGCCTTGTTGGAGGAAGTGTGTCACTGTTAGGAAAAGTGTTGAGGTCTCATGCTCAAGCTACACCCCTTGTGGCACACAGTCTCCTTCTAGTGCCTGAGGCTCAAGATGGAAAGCTTTCAGCTCCTTCTCTAGCTTCATGCAGCCATGCCTCTCACCATGATGATAATGGACTAAACCTCTGAAACTTTAAGTCAGCCCCAAATAAGTGTTTTCCTACATAAAAGTTGCAGTGGTCATGGTATATCTTCATAGCAATAAAACCCTAAGATACGTATGGTACCAGGGAATGTGGTATTGCTGTGATAGACCTGACTATGCTTTTGTTTGG
>JAQHUG010000030.1:3919358-3944922 GCA_028555095.1 Dicrostonyx torquatus
AGGTACAACACACTTACCAGGTAAGCACTCTACCACTACACACAGCGTAGACCCTTACTGTGTGTTTTTACTGAAGGCCTTTTTTTCTTCTCTTGGCCCACAACGTTCTTTCTCAGTGCCTATTCCTGATCCATAGAAGGTGTCGCCTCTATTGCTGTACTTTTAAACTATACAGTGCCTTTCTTATTTTCCTTACTGTTCTTGGAATTTGACATTTTTTATTTCAGCTCTAAAGATGGAACCCAGGTTCTGTGGAGAATTGGATCACTGAGCTCTTGCTCTGGAAGTGTACTTAGTTCTCCGAGAACGTTCTTATCTAAATGAGAATGGCCAAGAACAGCTACACTTCATCTCCAAAGGAATTCCACTTAGCTTCCATTGACAGGATGGCCAACCAGCCTGGCTGCCATGCAGGTCTGCTGTAAGTGCCCACTACTGGCCATATGCTTTAATTCAGCTGACCTCCTTTTCTTGGGGTCATCAACACATTTCATTCGGGTTGCTTCATGCTCATGAAGATAAAGAAGCGTTTGTTCCCTTCGCTAGAGACAAAATTAACTGGGAGGACGAAGTAATTTACTGTAAAGAGCAGAGCAGGGAGGACACAGGGAGTTCCAGATTTCGTATTCCCAGGCAGATCACAAGGAAGTGCAAACTAGAAAGCTTACTAACTGGATTTCTCATGAGGATTTTTCCTTACAGCATTTCCCAGCAGCTAATTTTAGATTCACGAGTTATTAGCACCGTCAGGTTTCAGCGAGTGTACAACTTCTGTGGAAAACACACTTTCGCTGCAGGGCAGAACCAGGCACCCTTTGCAGGGCCCTTGTGGTCCTTTAATCATCTAAAATTACTTCAAGGGAATTCATGTCCAGCTCCATTACCATAATGAAGGCTCGTATTTAACATACACAATTATCTTTGAGGGGAAAGAGTGGGAGTTAAAATCGTCACGTGATCTGGTAATCTCACTCCTGGGAACACAGCAAGAAGGGTCTCAGACATCTGCATCCAGTGTTCTACCAGTGTTGTTCACAACAGGCAAGGATGGAAGCCACTCGAGCATGGTCTGATGATTTAGCGGGTGAAGTGAAAGTGATACACACACACAACTGAAAAAAGAGAGGACAGGAAAGGGATTCTGACAAAATGCTGTAAGGAACATAGCATAAGGATGCTTATGGGAAGTGAGGTAAGCCATCACCAAAGGTATGCATGCTGTGTCCTCCTGCATATATGATGCATCTGGACTAGTCACACACACAGAGACTGGAGGTATAGTGAGGGTTTCCAGGATTTAGGGAAGGGAAGAGTGAGGAACTAGTATTTAACGGGACAGGCTTTCAACTGGGGAAGCTGAAGTTGTGGAAACAGATGTGATGATATTTGCTAAACAGTGTGAATGTTCTTGTGACCACTGGTCTGTACGTTTACATGTGATAATTATTAAGCAACCACAAGGATCTGAGTTTAATCCCAGCACCATTGTGAAAATCTGGGCTTGCCAACATACCCCGTAGTCCCAGTGTAGGAGAGGAGGAGACAGGAGAATCTCTGGGGCCAATTGGCCAGCCAGCCTCTCTGAATGGTCCAATGCCAGGTCCCAGTGTGAGTACCCTGTCTCAGGTAATAAGGCAGATGGATTCTGAGGAACAACAGCAGAAGTTGACCTCTGGTCTCCAAACACAGGCATGCATGCACACGTGCACACATATGCACCTACTTACCTGTGAACATACACACAAATAAATGTTAAAATAGTAAATTTTGTTACATATACTTAAATAGGCACACATGAATAAGAAGCACAATTAACCCTACTATGGAAGGAGGACAGACAAACTTCCCAGAGGAGACAGCTTTGTTTAGAAAGATAGGGGATTGGCAACAGGACAACAGAAAAGGATGTTCCAGATGAGGGAACAGCACAAGGAAACAAGAAAGTGCTTACAAAGTTCTATTAAGGAAAGCAAAAAGTGCAGGTAATCCCAGCTTGGGTCTTTGCAGTGTGTGTGTGTGTGTGTGTGTGTGTGTGTGTTCATGCAGATACACATGTATGAACATTTGTATGGAGGTCAGGGGACAACTTCAGGGGATTTTGAAACAGGGTCCCTCACTAATCTAAAACTTACCAAGTAGGCTAGACTGGCTGGACAGCCAGCCCTAAGGATTATTCTGTCTCTCTCTCCAGCATTGGGATTACAGGTGCGTACCACAAGGGCAGGCTTTTCAAGTAAGTTCTAGGGATAGAACTCAGGTTCTCATACATGTTCAGCCAGGACTTTACTGACTTAGTTATCTCCCCAGTTGGACCACTGGAGTCTTTGAAACTGGAGAGATAACCAGCTTGCATTTTAGAAAGATCATGTTGATGGCCGAATAAAGAATGAATGGGAGGGGGAAGGGACTAGAACAGCAGCTATGACAAAGAGATGCCTGTGTATCCCCCTCCCCTGCCCAAGAGACTCAATGAGGCCTCAAACTGAGAGGAGGTAAGGATGGAAATGGACACTGAGGAGAATGGAGGAGCCCACACAAGGATAAGGCGTTGACTTGTGAGCAGCAGATAGACTCCTGATTTCTCTACCCTCAGCCAAGCTGACCTCTCCACATCCTCAAATGTCCCAGCTTATAGAGAAATGGGTCCTGGTTCCTTGCAACTAGGGCCCTTTTAGATCATTTGGTAGGGGCAAGAGTCCCTGGTAATCCATGCTATAGTTAAACTCACTAAAACTGAGGTTGACCTTGAGATTACAATCCTTCTGCCTCTACCTCCCAAGTGCTAAGATGTGCCACCCCACTCAGCTCATGTGGTACTGGGGATCAAACCCAGGGTTTCCTAGAAGCTAGGCAAGCATTTTGCCAGCTGAGCTACATCTTCAGCTCCAAAAGTACATTCTGAATAAGCTCAGTTTGGTCACATCCCACACAAACCCATTTGCACCCATTTATCAAGTGCCCCTTTCTCCATAACGTCCAACACAATCCAAGTTTCCTGGTACCAGAAAAGCCAGTCTGGCATCTCTCTGGTGGAGGCCTTCAGCTTACACAGTGTTGGGGAATGGCTTTCTTCTCTTGCCTCAGTCCTTCATGAGGTTTCTCCAGGACACCAGCCACCCTTGGAACAAACAGTGGGCTAGATCCAGCATACTATGGCACCAGTGCTGCCAAGGATTCTTCTCATTACCTTGTCCTGTGATACCCAAGCTCTCAACCCATGCCCAGGCTGCCCCATGCTTCCTGCCGGCACTGAGCAGTCTCAGGAACATGTCTGCTTACCTGCACCGTGATGCCCTTCTTCAGATGAGGAAGGCAGGCTTTCCTTTCGCAGTGACTCTGTAGATACACTCATTGCAGCCTCATTAGCACACATTTACTCAGTTGCAGCAGAAGTGCTTCATGCTGTTAAACAAGCTGGCTCTCTTGTTTGCAGTTAAATCCTGGCTTCCTCTCCGCTGACTTAGGGTGGCATCATTTTGCTAGCATCAGAGGAACACGAACAGCGAGTCAAACAACCTAAGGTCCCATTGGATGACAAGGGCAAACCCTGCTGTGCCTTCGGATGTCACCTGAGGAAGACACAGCAGCAGATGGTGAAGGCAATCAATGGCGCTCAGTCACTACAAGTACCCAATGTCTCCATGCAAGAATGGCTAAGCTGTGGAAAGAGGCCGGTGCATCAACCACTCTGGCACTCTACTGGCTCTTCTCAAAGCCAAATCGTCCTTGGGAATGGCTTTCTGAAAGCCCCATGCTGCTGTTTCACCCGCTGATGGTGCTGGGAAATCTCCACTTCTCCACGAATGGCTCTCTCTCCCTCTGGCTTTCTGGCGAGGGGCCATGGTTGAATCACATGGGGAATTTGGCAGAGCAAGGCCCATTCCTTTGCAGTGTGTCTGCAGTGAGGATTTCGAGTTAGAGATTTCATGGTGATTCTTCTGAGTCATTGCGCCTGGATGCTCCTGCAGAGGGGCAAGCCTTAGGGATGTCCCTGAAAGAATCTTCATGACTTGGGTTAAAAAGTCCTCAGTCCTTGGAGGACCCAGAGCCCCTGCCTCTAACCTTCTGGCTGCAAATATCACCAAACATATAATGTCCTGCATTTGCCCTTCCTTTATGCTGACACCTGCTTCTCTCTTTCTTCATTCTTATGCTATTGTTTCCTTTTTTATATACTCATTAAGCTGCTGTCATTTTATTCCATGTCAAGTACAGATTTCTGAATTATTGTTTGTGCAGGTATGTTCATATGTATTCAAGTGTACATGTGTACAGGTGCATGTGCACATGGAGTTGCTTCTCAGGTGCTAGCCATTTGGAGTTTTTCTTGAACTAGCCTAGAGATCACTAATTAGGCAAAGCTGACTGGCCAATTAGCTCTAAAGGTCTTCCTGTCTCTGACTTCTCAGCATTGGGATTAGAGACACAGGATGAAACAAGAGTGACGTCACACCTAACTTTTACATGTGTTCTAAGGGTCCCAACTCAAGTCCACAGGTACACACTTTAGCAACTGAGTCATCTCTTTATTTAGCCCCTTTACCAACAACTGAGCCATCTCCTTAGTCCCTTGGCAATGCTTTACAGTCTTCAGTCACTTTTCCTGTTGAAAAGATAGAGAACTTCCTCTCTGTCCCTTGTACATCCCTGTGTGTATAGGCAAACCAGTGAGCTCCAAGTTCAATGTGAAACCATACCTCAAAACATAAGGCAGAGAATGATTGAGGAAGACATTCAACACTGACCTGTGACTTCCCCATGCACTGTTCTAATTTGCCTTTCTCTTACTGTGATAAACATCATGACCAAAAGCAACTTTAGGTGAAAGGGTTGCACTTCTAATCCCAGTTCCTCACTGTAGGAAGTCAGGGAGGTCAAGCAGGAGCAAAGATGGGAACCATAGAGGAAAGCTGCTTATTAGCTTACATCCAGTGACTCGCGATTGCCCAGCTCTCTTGATTTTTTAAAATAATTTATTTGTATCTTGTGTACATTGTGTTTTGCTCACATGGATGGGATGTCTGTGTGAGGGTATAGAATTCCCAGAACAGGAGCTAGACAGTTGTAAGCTGCTATATGGGTTCTGGGAATTGAACCCACGTCCTCCGAAGAGTACCCAGTGCGCTCTTAACTCTCCAGCCCCACCAGCTTTCTTATATTAGCCAGGACCACCTGCTATGGGGTGGTAATACCCACAGTACTCTGGGCCTTTCCACAGGCCAACCTGATCAAGACAGTCTCCCCAACTGAGACTCCCTCTAGTACTTTCAGGCTGTATCAAGTTGATAACTGAAGCTAATTTGGAGATAAATGTGTTCACATATAAACACGCATACACATCACTGTCAATGTATGCCTCTAGGAAAGGATGGTGAGCTCTCTTTACTTTGAGGTGCTTTTAGCTCTGTTTCACATTATAGTTACTCCGAAACTCTCCAAAGTACCCTGAATCCTCGCAAAGACGGCACATCTCTACGTGTTACTTGTATCTCTCATGTGCTTCCTGCCTCATTTAACTTTGCCTCTGTGGGATCACCAACCACATCCCTGTGCACTGAATTAATATCATTTTCTGAGGGCTTCTAGAAGTAAGCCTGCCTCAGCCCTGTTGTGGACATAAAGGCCCTAAGTCATATGAAAAGTGTTCATCTGGAAGCCGGTGGCTCTGTAGTTTGCTAGCACAGAGTGATGCCAAGTGGCTTGGGAAAGTGAGTTCTATTGCAAAAATGGGCCAATTTTATATAAAATATACAAATACACCCGGTTATGTCATATGATCTTTGGTTACAGTTGAGCTCTGAATGTGAACTCAAATATTATCAACAAGGAAAGGAGAGAATCAAGATGGATAATGGAAGAACTTTCTTCAAATGTTTTATCTTTTATCTGAGACAGTAAACCACATTCTACTGCAACTGTCAGAGTGTGAGGAGCCTAAGTCCCCTCATGACGGCCAGAGGCAAAGAGACAGGACAAGGAGCATCCTTCAAAACCATTTGCCAGGGGCCCATTTCCTCCAATCAGGCCCCACCTTCCACAGTTTCAATCAGTGGTCACTAGTTTGTCCAATCAGTGGATTAAAACATTGACTGGCTAGGTCCAAGCTTTTACTATTAGAGCCTTCAAGGTGACAGTTCAGATTCATATCTGTAAGCATGGTGTCCTGGCAGGAATAAAGATATTCTGAAGAGATACAATGGGCTTGGGGGCAGGTGGCTAGAACAAGGGGCCTTTGGACAAGTGGCTCTGAGCCCAGCTGTGGTCCCAGAAGGGGGATCAGCAATGTAGGGAAGACATAGGGGAACTTCACAGAAGGAGTTGTCAGTGACCCTCTTTTCAGGAAGGACTGTAAACAGAATTGTAAGACCCCTGCTGAAGAACCCTCCCCAGCTGAGCCATGGAGTTGAGGAATAGCACAGACACCTTGCATATCAAAATGAGGGGCTGTAAAGATCCTGGGATGAGATTAGCAATGTGGCATTTAGTATCACTGTGATAGGCCTTCTGATAAAGCCTAAAACATCAATAAACAGCAAATTATCTTGACTTTCCAGTTCAGGAGCCAAGGAGATTGGCTCAGTGGTGAAAGGCACTTCCTGCCAAGTTCCACAACCTGAATTTGATCCCAGTACATGCAAGCCGGAGGCATACTGTTTTGTAAAACTCCTTTTGATTGAACTGTGGCAATTCTAGTAACCACAGCAATTTGAATTCTAGAAGTCAATGAACTTGTTTCTCCACGTTCTTGACAGCCCTGCACTGTGGCCCCACATAATGGCCCAGCCAGGAAAGTTGTTCATTTTTCACCTGACTTTTATTAGATTTGTTTATTTTATGTGTGCAAGTGTTTTGGCTGCATGTATGTGTGTGTAACATATTTGTACAAAACGCCTGCAGAAGTCAGAACAGGGCATCAGATCCCATGGAACTGGAGCTGCAGATAGCTGTGAGCCAGCCATCCTGTGGGTGCTGGGAATCAGATCTGGGTCTTCTGTGAGAACAGTGCTCTTAACCACTGAGCTATCCTGCCAGCCCATCTTACACACTGTAATAGACCGCTCGCTGGTTACCCCTAACAATGCCTTTAGGTCTGCATCCCCCAGCCTCTTTCTTTCTGATAATCACCGCAGCTTGTAAAGGTCAGGGCTCTGATTCTCAGAGATCACTTCTGCAGGTTTTTCAAAAATAAAGGCCTTTATTGTCTGAAGTTGTTTGTTCCCTTGTCTGCTTTTCCTTTTCAATGACCTTTCTGGACACGTATGGTGGAAAGAAAGAACCAACTGCCCAAAATCCTGTAAGCTATCCTCTGACATCTACTGCATGTTGTGGTATGCACACACGCACACATATACATATAAGACTAAAATTACAATAGAAAATTTTAAGCATGCTCCATTTGAAGGGACACCCATCTGCTATCTGCTATAATAGAAATAATGGTTGCTTAGTTTGCTCTTGGGAAATTCCTCCGTTTGGTTGGGGCAGTCCGTGCAACAAATGTCAACAATGCTTCCCTTTGAGTCTTTTGCAAAGTTTTCTTGTATCTGAAGCTTTCCCAATGCCAGTTGTGTCATGGAGGCTGGGTTTATGCTTGTCTGTTTCCTGCCTGACCAAAGAGTGATATCTTGGCTGAGGATAAATGAGATGACAGACTCCACAGGCCACACTGTCTGGGTCTAATGGAATTTTTCATCTGGCCTGAGAGTATCACACTGTGTCACATGGAACTTAGTGCATTCTGAGTGGACGCACCAGGACAAAAATTCTTCACACTGTGACCGGAAAGGAACAGTTAGGAAAGACAGAAAATTTTGTCTAGTAGATAAATAGAAGGTGATAGACAGGAAAGACTGTCGTATGGAGTGTGAGGCAGGTTTGACACCAACCCAGAGGGGCTCCCATGTTCAAAAAGCAGCAGGGTCAGTTTGACTCTGCACTTGCTTGCAGAAAGACCTAGACAGAGAGTTCGCTGTGCCTTTTCTCACATGTCCCTTCCTTCTGCTCCACACTCACGCTTGCTGCCACCCGAGAGGGGCTGCAAGTACCCAAAGGACAGACACGCCATACTGAACTTCATGTTGGGGACTGTAGTCCCCCAGACCCTGAATTTCCTGTGACCCCCTGCCTGCCGGAGTAAACAACTAGTTTTCCTATGCTTGCAGTTTCTCTGAGCAAACAACTTGTTTTCCTGTGTTTAGCATAAGAACCTCAGGAGTTTCTAATGGCAGGGGGGTGGTTTCTGGTGGGCTTGCAGCTGAGAGTTAGGGCATGGAAGGAGACCCTATATAAGGTGCCCTGGAACACAATAAAGGGGGCATTCTGAGCATTCTTGACTGTCTCTGTGTGTGTGTGTGTGTGTTTCAATCTCCAGCCCATTGCTCGACTAGCAAACCGTACCGTAACATGTAGAGCAGGCGTTGGGCTACCATCAACCTGCCAGACTAGAGGTACTGGTGAATGTCTTTTTGCCTGAAGACAAGAATACTTAGGATTGCCATCCCTTCTCCCCTTTCATTCTTGATTCCCAGAATCTTTAGGGGCTAGCGAGTGATAGCCTTCCATGCTGCCCTCTGCTTCTCCCCATCTTCCTCACCCTATTTACCTATTGGAAAAGCTAGAATATCTAGTGTAAATGAAGACCTCTGCCCTTTGGTAGCCTTTGTTACAACCTGGGTCAAAGGTAGGAGTCCCTGTGTTCCCCAGACAAGTTTTATACAGGGAAATATATATATATATATATATATATATATATATATATATACACACATACACACACACACACACACATATATATCACACACTATATTGTTTTTTTCAAAAGAGGATCTCTAGCCCAGGCTGGTCTTAAGCTTGCTATGTAGCCAGGGATGACCTTGGAATTCCTATATGTGTACCTATATAGTTTATAAGGTACTAGGTTTGAACCCAGGACCTCATGCATGTTAGGGAAGTACTCTACCAGCACAGCTGTCTCTCTAGATGCTTACTTGCCATGTTCTAAGAGCTGGAATTCCTGCATTAGCCCAGAAAGTTCTGTATTTATTTAGCACTCAAGCTGTGTACCCAGACCACAACCCCACCCTCCAGTGCCCAACCCTGGTTCAGAAGACAGTGTACACCTACAAGTGTTTCTCAATACCTAAAGGTCAAGAGAAAGGGAACAGTTCAGAGTCCATATTCATCTTCTTCCAAAGTGACTTAATAAATATCACTATGAGACAGAGAGAACCAGAAACTGCCAGGAGACACAAGAAAGCCACCAGGGAGAGCTGAGGGCAAGGAGGTGGGCAAAGGCTGGCTGATGATGGGAGTCAGTCCAGGACCCAGGGCCAGGTAAAATAGGAGAAGGGAAAGTTCATGGCCAGAGTCTCTGAGAAAATAAATAGGTTCATTCGATGATCTTTGGCTAGATACTGTTCTTTTGAAGGGCAGAACAGACCCTCCATGAGGTTTCCTGAACAGTATCTACAGAAGGGTTGTCCCTCCTGGGAGAGGGAGAAGACTAGGTCAAAACAAATGTTTCCCATGGCTTTAGGAACGTCCTGGATCACCACTGTTTGCTTATTAAATTCATAAAGGTAAAAAAGCAAGTGCATACATGATTATTAAATCCACATGATTGGAACATGTATAGAACACACATGATGGATGACCACTGGCATCACACAAGTGCAGACACCCAATTATTAGCAGGTGAACTTCTCCCAGGACATAAAGTTGGAGATGTAACTCAGTTGATGGATGCCTGCCTAGCATGCATGAAGCCCTGGGATGGACCCCCACGTAACCACATGCATATAAGGGAGTATGCCTATAGTTCTAGCGCCAGGAAACAGAGGCAGGAGGATCGGAAGTTCAAGGTGCTCAGCTATGTAGTGCGTTCAAGGCCATAAACAAGCAAACAAACAAATAATAAAACATTCCTTCCAGATAGTGGTGATACTGAATCTGGTTGAACATTCCTGGAGCATTTATTTTCCCAGGAAGAAAGGTTTCTAGCGCTGCAGGATGGTTCAGCAGTTAAGAACATTCTTAGTCTTAGAGAATACTCAGATTCAGTACCCAGTATCCACATGACAGACATCTCACAGCCATCAGTAACTCAGTTCCAGGAGATCTGATGCCTATTTCTGACCTCTGAAAGCATCGAACACATGTGGCGCATATGCTTTTCCTTTGCCCAGGGAAGGCTTCAGTGATCTGATTTGAGTAATTTTCAGGAACTGTTACTAGTAACTCACCTCGGTGTCTGAAGAATGTCTTGCTATTCTTGTTCTCGTTACCCTGGGTTGGACAAGAAGGCATGGCGTTAGATGTGAGCCTGGTTTTATTCAGAGCACATGACCCTGTAAACCTCAGGCCTGTCCTGTGTTAAGGAGAACCTTCAGATTGGAGCTGCTAGAGATGACCACACACTCTACACTGTATCCTACTCACAAAAGATACAGTATGGACAGTCGACGATTTTAAAGAACTCATCAGTTCAATGCAATTCAATACAGCTGCTGTAAGAATCCCATAATCATAATCTGTACAGGAAGAAGCAAGGCTGACTTTGCATTCATCTTCACTGCAGAAGAGCATCGGCTGCTGCTCTCTCCTCCTTCACTTGGGCTTTCAAGCTTCACTGGACTCTTGAGTCTAGACCGCCTCCCCCATCCCCATCCTTGTTATCTGACCAACTTCAGCTTAGAACCTTGTTCTTAGCGTCCCTCCCTCCCAGCTCTCCTCTCTGACCCATATCACGTTATCACCACCTCTAATGATGGAGCTGCTTGTTCCCCTTTGTCTCTCCACTGCCTGCTAATCTCGCTGGAAACAGGCAGACGTTTCTGACTCACTGCTACATCCTCTGGAGCCTGATCCGAAGCTTTCCTCGTGAAAGAAGTCACAAAAGCGTGTGTGGAACGAGTGAATAACCATCCCACTCTCCCTCCTTTTGGTGTGGCAGTGTGTCACCCAGAGCCGTGTGACACTGAGAGGTAGTTGTTAGTTTCTGTGATCTGTCCTTACCTTTGTTCTCTTCCTCGTTTTAGCATCCCCAGGCTATTTCTGATGTCTTTTCCAGTTCCCCATTTCCATCAGGTTTGCCTGCTTCCTGAAGCTCACAGATGAGGAGCCTGCTGTTTTCTACTGTTCCTAGGATTTGAAGTGTCCCTCCCACCCTAGGGACCATGCACTAGCTGACACTAATTTGTGTCGAGTGGCACTGTTTCAGGGGACTTGGTTGAGAGCCATTTATTTCATACCTCTGTAGTAAATGCCAGGTACTATATCAAGTTAACATGATACAAAGGTGGATGAGACACAGGATTTCAGGGGTCCGGTGGGGAAGCAGATTATTATAGCATCAGATAACAAGGATGGTGGCTAAAATCAGTTGTCAACTCAACAGAGTCTAGAATTACACAGGAGGCAAGTTTCTGGATCTATCTGTAAGGGGGATTATAGAGTTGGTTAATTTAAATGGGACGATCCCTCCATCCTAAATGTGGATGAGACCACTCCTCAGGTGGGAGTGGAGGCGACACACAAAGGATAAAGCAGGCTGTGCACCAGAGTTTGCTACTTTCTGCTTCCTGATGTCAGACACCATGTGACCAGCGCTTCTAGCCCTTGCTGCCTTGACTTCCCTACCATGATAGGCTGCACACTGACACTCTTGGTCAAAATAAACCTTTTGCTTTGAGTCGTGTTTGGTTGTGTGCCTAATCTTTATTTTAAAAAATCAATTTATTCATATGTTATATATAATATATTCTAGGTGCACTCACCACCCAACAAAATCGCTTTTGTTGGGTGTTTTATTACAACCATGAGAAAAGCAAGTAATGCAAAGGCTAAATTTTTCCTTCATGAAAGAAAAAAAACCAAACAGTGACAAAGAATTCTTACCCAGTTGGAGAAAGAGGAAGGCCAAAGAAGGCTTGATGGAGGAGGCGATCTGGGACAATGGCCTTACAAGCAGAGGAGACAGCCTCAGCCCACACATGGAACTGAAATGTGGTATTTTATAGTCAAGGTGTCAGCAACTCAGTATTGATAGGAAAAAAAAAAAACCTCCAAGTCAGAAAGTACTGTCTATTAGTCAGAGATACCTGCTGGGTCCAGATCAGGGAAGGCTCTGGAGTCGTGGCTGGAAGCTAAATGTGTAAGTAGCGAGAGGTCGCTGAGATGTGTAAGTAACAAGAGGTCGCTGCAAGTTTTAGGCAGGGATTAGGGTGAGAAGGTATTGGATTTGAGAAAGACACACAGAGCATGTAAAGTCCAACCAGGATCTAACCCAGTTGCTCACAATACACACAGACATATAGAGATGCAAGCTTATAAAAAGGTTCGAGAGCCTTGAAGAGGGAAAACTGGCAGGACCTGATTACTGATTCAGCATGGGACAGGCTATAGGGCGGAGGGGTGAAGTTGACAGAGAAGGAATGGAGGATGGCTTGGGACCCAGGGAAGCGGGCAGGGAATGCATGAGGTACTTCAGGCGAGAATCATTGAATCTGAAGCACTAGTAGGAACTTGAAAGGAACAGTCTGAAAGTCGGAGATTGGAATTCTAGATTTCAGAGTCATTGACTTAACAGTGACTGAAACTGAGAGAGAACTGGCCCTCAGGAGATAAGTGTGTTGGACTGCCAAGAGTCAGGAGCCATAGATGAGCTCCTTCACACCTGTCTGGTGTTGTTCTCCCATTGCCTTCAGACAGGCCCTCTCCTCTTGGATACCAAATTCTGAATAGACTCTTTGCCTGTATTGATGACTTTATTCTTCTACAAAATCCCTGGACGATTACCCATAATCCAACTGTTAATCAGGAAGTGGAGAGAGGTATCCCAAGGGGATGGAGTTCTTTAAGGAAGGAGGAAGGTGGACGGTGATGTTACATACCCCTCATGAGTCAGTTGCCAAAGACTTCTTTCAATTCTCCTTGCCTTTCTCAGAGACAAGAAGGCAGCCACAGTGTTGAGTGTTAGCTACACAGGGTGTGGCAAATTTTGAAAGAGAGCAGTTACCTTTCAGTCACATCTAGATTTGAACAAGCTCTTCGGGAATTAATTTTTGGGTTCCCTCAAGAACCCCCCGTGAAGCTGAGCAAATGTTGCTGAGAAAAGCAGGGTACACACACCATGCCTGTTAGCACACTTTGTTCTGGAGTTTGGGCATGAGTAGGAGAGAGAAGCAAACTGCGATGCTCACACTGAACATGGACATTCCAAGGAAGGATGGGCAAGCTTTGAAGGCCATCCTATATTTCCCTCTGAGTTCAGTTGGTATATATTAAGACACACTTCCTGGTAGAGAGTTTTATTTTGTCGCCTCAACAGGCAGATTTACGTCAGTTACTCATACTCTGACATAAAATGTGCAGCAGAAGCAACCAAAGAAAAGGAGGGTTTCTTTTGGATACAATCCATCATGGGGAAGAAGGCGTGCCTGGGAGAGTGTTGCTAGGACTCCTCTCGTCTCTGTGGACCTGGAAGCAGAAAGACAGGGCCAGAAATGGGGCCAGGCTATAACCTTCAGGGCCTGTCTCCAGTGATCTGCTCTCTGCCAGGAAGGTCTCTAAAACCTTTCACAGTCTCCCAAAATGGTGTCATCACATTGGGGCCAATTACTCAAATACATGTAAGTGATGTTTTATATCTAAGCCACAAGATCCATGACTCATCTTATAGACTATTTATTTTATAGAAAGACTTTTCTGTAAATTTTAGTGATATTTCTATAATTATAACAAAAGCCAGATAATGATGATCTATTACACAGGCACCAAAACTAAAATATGAAATCCTATTATTCTATTGAGGTATCAGTGTAGGTACAGAATCATCTAAAATTATTGCATATGCCTGCTGGTATGAGTGTGTAGTCAAGAATTCTATTTTAAATTAGAAATAATTTCTTTATTGATAAAACTAAATGTCTATACACAGCCTACAGTGTGCTCCTCAAGGACATGACCCCAGGGATCTGAAGACCCTTCACTAGGTCCTACCTCTTAAAGGCCCCATCACTCTCCAGTAGTGTAAGGTTGAGAGCCTCCCCTTCAGCACACGGACCTTTGGAAGGCACTGCAGATTGAGAATATAACAGTGTCAGTACTTCTAGCTCTGAAGTATTGCCTGACCCACTCCTGTAAATCTAGATTTGCTCTCCAGACGGCTGTATAGAATCTAGAACTTGCCAAGGTGCAAAATCTCAGACTTCTTGCAAGCCCTCTGCACAAAGGTATGTTTCTGAAGAACATAAAGTCAGTGTCTCTCTTTATAGCTCCACTTAAAACCCCAGTAGGAACCTCAAAGAGAATCCCTAGTTCCCTTCTCATCTGCATCATTTCCTTCCTATCCCTGCCTTGGAAAGTGACACCAATATATCACACAACAGAGAGGGGATGGAGCTGGGAAGATGACTCAGTGGTTAAGAGCACTGGTTGCTCTTCCAGAGGACCCAAGTGTGTTTCCTAGAACCCACACAAAAGATCTCTAACTCTAATTATTTCAGTTCCAGGAGACCAGACACTTTCTTTTGGCTTCCGTGGGCACTGGGCATACTAGTGGTGCACAGACATACATCTAGGCAAAACATGCATATACATATAAAAATAAAATAAATCTTAGGAAAAGAAGTGTTGTGGGGTATCTGCCAGAGAAAACTGCTCAGACCAGACTTAAGCCAATAGAAGGTGTCTTTATGAGCCAGCTGGAGATGACACCGGGAGTTCAGGATCCCAGTGTAGCACCGAGCCTTTCTCATGGTGAGCTTTTAAGCATCAAAGCCATGTTCTGGGATGTTATATTTCAGCTAACAAGAAAAGTTAGCCGGAAGCAGAATTCCAGAAGCCAAAAAGCAAGGTTAGTACATTTAGAGACTCTTCCAGAACTGTGGGCTTTGATGGATCAAGTCTTTGTTTTCATTTTGCCAGGTGGTACTGTCTATGTGCTGAGTTTTATAGCCTGAATGATATTTCCATCATGCAGTCGGGTCTGGGGGGGTACTAAGGTCTGAGACTTTATTGCAAAAGAAAAAGAGAGAGGGAATAATCTGTAAGAAAGAATAGCAAATGAACGGAGAATGAATTTGATGTGTTTCTGCATTTAGGAAGTCCAATATGGTAGCCTTGTAGGAGACAACAGGACAGCAGAGAAGCCTCCTCTGGAAGGGATCAGGATGTGGTAGTTTTCAGAGGCATATGTGCACATGTTGGCTGGAAGTAGTGTGGAATCAACATCTCCCTTCATGATCTCACTGGTACATTGGGCACAGCCTTTCCTAATGCCACACTGAGAGCATCCTGTAGCAGTCAACATCCCCACCACACAGATGCTGGGGTTGGGACACCGTGTCTCCTGTACCTGCAGGTCCTTCTGACCCCTTGTTGTTCTGAGTGTAAGTCTTTTGTGGCTGGTGTCAACTCACGATCCTACTTCCTAGGACTCATACTCCAACAAATGGGCTCATAACTCCCTAAGACTGAGCAGCCTAGAGCTATGAAGATTCAGCTCCTTATTCCTCATATCAAGGAAGGCTATTCTGTGGGAGGCCAACTTGAAGCTACCTATGGCTAAAATTATACAGTCAAGCTTGGTTCTGTGACTTCAGTGACTTGTTTTTCTGAAAGGTGATACTGAAATTAATCCCTGTGACCAGGTGTTTTTAGTGGTGGGAGCAGCCTAACTCAGTACTTAAAGGTGACGCCTTTGGGAGATGATTAGGATTAGGGGCTGCTCCTCAGGATGGGTCCTTAACACTGGGAGAAGAGAAAGATGAAGGTTGGGAGGAAGAAGAAGAGGAAGAGGAAAAGAAAAAAGAGAAAAAGAGAAAGCACAAGAGAGACTGGAGAACACAACTGTGCACATAGATACTCTCCCTCCCTCTCTATCTGTATGTGATGCCCTGGGACAACTAAAGATTTGGCCAGAAAGAAGACTAGCATCAGATATGGCCTTCTGCTTTGTTTTTCAGCAGAGTCCAAGCAACTTCTTTTTTCTTTTCTTTATAATTTACCCAGTCTATAGTACTAGGCTACCAGCAACAGAAAATGGCTTAAGACAGCTACTGACTAGTTTTTCGGGCTATAGGATCACTCAATATCTGCTATTATTTGGCTAGAAAAACAGATCACTGGTTTAGGTCACACTGTGGACATATACAGGGGAAGCAGGGTTCCTACTATCATAAGTGAACTTGAACATGAGCCTGAATTGTTGGGAGGACAGATGAACTTTAAACAGTATGCATCACTGAAGTTCTGGCCCCAGGTTACAGGTTTTGTGATGGAATCAAAGTTTCTTCAGGTCTAGCCGTTGACTATGGTCTGATGGCAATCTGATAGATATGACCGAAGCAGCTGCTTTTCTTTAAAAAACAAAACCCTCCATGACTTTAACAACGAGAACACAACGTCTTTGAATTTCTTGGCATCTGTGGACGTGATTCATGCATTTTATAGCTGCAGAGACTAAAAGGAAAGGCTTTACGCAGGGCCAGGCAGCAAGTCAAAGAATACCACAACTCCTGCACCACAGAGTCATTTTGTCCTCTTGCCCATCCCTTGTCCTGTCATTGAATCAGAAGCAAGCACTACGGATAGAGAGCAATGATGAGCCACTGAGGTCAGTACAATACAATCCAAGCCAAGGGCCCATGACCCCTAAGGTCAGGCATCTGTTGCTCCCGCAGGCAGAAACTTGAGAAGGCAATTTGTCACATTGCATCTACAGTCAAGTAGCATAGTAATGAATGCTTAGCCCAATTTCTCTTTCTTATTCAGTTGGGAATCCTAATCCATGGGATGGTGCTACCTATATTTAGTGTGGATCTATCCACTTTAATGAACCCAATCTAAAAACCCCATCACAGGCATGCCCAGAACTTGTCTCCCAGGTGATTCTAGATCTAAGTGTCAAGTTGACACTTAGTATTAACCATCATGGCAGTGAATGTCTTCCTTCTCACCCACTCCTGTCTCAAAGGCCTCTGGAGGTCAGTGTTTGGTTTTTTGTTTTGTTTCTTAGGAAATGTACAGCTGGACAAAACAAAGTTGTAGCAAAGTTTAGAAATGGACCGTGATTTTGCTTCTCACTCTTCATGAGCATTTTGTCTTTATACTGCAAGGAAAGCAGTTGATCAGTTCCCAGGGTATAGCTGTCTCCTCAGGGTGGGATGGGTCCATCACCAACTGTGATAACCCATGTGAGACCTTCAGGAGAGATCAGGCCTACTACACTCCTGAATGGTGGCATGGAGGAGGTTCACAGACTCAGAAAACTCATGATTTCTTCATGAGGTATACACCAGGTATTCACAAGACCCCTCCCTAAGATTATGGTGAAGGTCTTCAGTGGCGTAACTGCCTATAAGTTGCCTAGAGGACATCCCAATTGAGTTGCTCCCTTTGAGTCACCCATGTTTCCGCTCACTCACCCCAATAAACTCATTGGCTTACCAAGTCAGACTTGGATGGAATCCTTTCTTTGGTCTGTTGGTGCCTCTCTACCTATATAGACATACCTTTATATCTCCCCCAGGAAAAGTCACCCATTAGCATCAGAGAATGTAGAGATGTTTACTTGACAGTCATAGACAGTCTCTTAACTTCTTGGACACAGGTGTTAGAAAAAAAAAAGCCTTCCCATCTCTTGAATATTTGCTTGAGCTAAATGGAAAACTATATGGTTTCATCTTCAGGACAGAAAATTTTTTTTTTTTTAGTAATTGCCAAGTGTCAGACAATGTATTGGTTTCAGGAAGAGATATAAAAATAAACAGAGCATAGTCCCTGCTTTCCAGAGCTATACAGAGCGGGGAAGATACAATCTTGATAAGTAACTATAATGAGGTAGGCATCAGTCTCCAATAAGAGGTGAGCACAGGCAACTGTGGGCGCACACAGGAGGAGACTCTGACATCATTTACAACTCTCAGAGAAGTTGCCTTTGGAGAAACTGATTGATTTCTAAGCATTATGACATGAAACTTATTATCCTCAGTTATTTCTGATCATCATAGAGAGAAGAAGAGGAAGAGGAAGAGAAAGAGAAAGAGGAAGAAAAGCAACAATGAGGAGGAGGTCCCCAAAGATGCCTGTGTCCTAATTGCCAGAGCTCGTGACTATTACCTAACAAGAAAAACAAAGGACTTTGCTGGTATTATTAAGAGGTCTAAAGGAAGGAAAGAGAGGGGGACAAAAAAGGCAGTGCAAAGAGGAAAAAAAAACAAACAAACGTTTTTCTCAGATGTGGATTCTAGTTGTGTGTGTGTGTGTGTGTGTGTGTGTGTTTGTGACATGAAAGTGGAAGGGTGTCTACTTGTGGGGAGAAAGGGGGCCATTGTTGGGGAGGAGGACAGGGGCTGTGAACCAGGTACAAAGATATACGTATGAAAACGCCATAATAAAGCCCATTATTTTGTACTCTTAACAATTTTTTTTTAAAGTTCACAAGTACAACAGCAAATCTTGAGTTGGAGTCAGCCCTGGGTGATCTGGATGGGCCCAGTATCATCACATGTAAACCCTCCTAAGAGGGAAAGAGGAAGGTCAGGTCAGGGCTGAGGAGATACTCAGTGGGTAAAGGATTGGTTGCACAAGCCTGGGAGCCTGAATTTCAATCCTGAGAATTTATGTAAAGCCAGACAGTATCACGAGTCTGTAATCCCAGTGTTCCAACACCAAGACGGGAGGTAGACATGGAGGAATCCCAGAAGTTCACAGGCCAGCTAGACTGATGTATACATCTGCAAAACGAAGATGGAAAGCAAAGACCAAGAAAATCCAAGGTTGTCCTCTTTGTGCATTTCTGCATTCATACACACGAACACACACATCATATACACAACATCCGTGTACACGCAAACACACGCACACATACACACAATACAAAAGATAAAAGGTCCAGCGAATACTAGGAGATGCTGGGACAAAATCAAGAGGACTGGTGATAAGAGGGAGACCTATGCATGAAGGAACATAGGTGGCTTCCACTTCTAGAAGCCAGAAAAAGGTGAGAAAACTGTCCTGCCGTCAGCTGGTATGGCCTGAAGAGAACCTGCGGACTTCTGTAACTGCAAGAGAATAAAAATTTGTGCTGCAAACTACTGGCTTTGCAATAGGAAGTGACACTGAACTTGAGCAAGAGCTTGCTGGATGCCTCATACGATACTGTAATGAAGCCCGAATGGAAATTAAATGTGAACAAGTCCAGACCCAAAAGGGCCTTTCCCGAAAGTTGATTCATTCTCCCTTGGTGTTTGTTCACTGTATGTTAAAAAGTGTGTCTGCCTGTCTTCTGTATCTGTTGCCTGAGGCATAAATCTATGCACGTGGCATTAGTGCTAAAATGCAGGGAAGTAAGATACCGGACAGACACCTGCAGACAGATGAACTTTTGTTTTCTGAAGAGCATAAGAGCTAAGAGACTTAAACCAGGCGGTGGTGGTGTACAGGTTGGTAATCCCAGCACAGAGGTAGGTGGATCTCCAGTTCAAGGCTAGTCTGGTTATCTTAGGTAGGGCTTCTATTACTGTAAGGAAACACCATGAACAAAAGTGAATTGGAAAGAAAAGGGTTAATTTGGCTTACATTTCCACATTGCTGTTCATTGCCACAGGAAGTCAGGACAGGAACTCAAACAGGGGAGAATCTTGGAGCAGTAGATAATGCGGAGGCCATGGACAGGTGCTGCTTACTGGCTTGCTCCTCCTGGCTTGCTCAGCCTGCTTTCTTATAGAACCCAGACCACCAGTCCAGGGATGGCCCCACCCTCACTCAACTGGACCCTCCCTCATCTATCACTGATAAAGAAAATCAACTACCAGCTTGCCTATAGCCTGGCCTTATGGAGGAGGCATTTTCTCATCCAAAACTCCTCCGCTCTGATGACATTCACTTGTGTCAAATTAACATTACACCAGCCAGCACAGTGGTTGCTTCCATGTCGTCAGGTACCAGAGACTGAAAGAAGAGCTTGGAGTAAGATATAGATCTTTGGCAGGTGATCTGGTGCCCCCAGGATGCTAGAGAACCAAGGCGTCACAGAGGGCACACTCACATGAAATGGCCATTTGTGGGTCTTTGTGGTTCTGAGGTTTCTGCTGTGCTAGAAGGACAGCGTGTGGGTTTTCATGCAGTCTCAGTGATGGTACTTGTACGTCACAGCCTCACATCTTTGAGGCGTGGAAACCACAGCACAGATTTTCCTTCTGCTCAGTATGCAGGTCCTCGGTACAGCTCTATGAATGGTGCTGCTGGCATCCCAGCTGCTTCTTTGACATTTTCCTTCCTGTACCAGAGATGACTAATTATACGCAGAATAGCATATTAGTAGCTCAGTCAATAAATAATTAACCACTACATGGCTCTAAACTGCTTGCTTTCTTTACCTCGCAAATGCGGCGTAGGATTCTCCTTTGCATTTTTAATCCACAATGCTTACCTGGGCCCACTCCCTCTCCATGGCTGCTGGGCTTAGTTCCCACCTCTAATGTTTGCTCTGCTCTGCCTGCTCCCACCCTTCCATTCCCACACTCCACGGTTCTTCCTTCTACATGTTACCGCCCTTGACAATTGCATCCAGTCTCAAGGCTCCCATCACATCCTTGTGTGGCCCCCTATGCAGCCAACTGAGAGTGATAAGTCCTTTCTTAAGCCAGCATCCCTATGACAGGACCCAGATCCCAGGCTGAACCCCATTTCTCTCATGTATAGCAGATGTGTGAATATGGACAAGTGATGCGAGGGGAAAATAATAGACTCTACCTTCCAGTTTTACAGTAAGCATTAGGAAGTTAGCTATGTGAAGTGCTTGGCTATGGTAATCACACAATCAACATCATCTACAATCTTATTTGGATAACTGAACTTCAGAACTTGAATGAGTCTGCTAGTCAATCCAACACTCAACTCACCTCCCTAAATAAACAAAACAAGGGACCTCTCACATTCCCTCTAACCTTCCCTATTCCTGTTAACAGTGCCAACCACCACACTCGTGTGTTCTAGAGCTGAGAGTCTGAATCATCTTGGAGCCTTGTAATGTTTTTTATTTGTTTGTTTTGAGACAGGTTATTATGTTGGCCAGGCTAACCTCCAAATTCACCGTCCACCTGCCTCAATCTCCTGAGTGCTGGGATTACAGGTATATACTGCCACACTTGGAGTGGCACACTTAGCGCCTGCTGCTTCTGCCCCTCCATCAGCGTCCAAGTCCTGCTTCTCCACTCACACCTGATCCTCCTGTCCACTTCTGTCCATCTTCTTAGTTCTCTACCTAGTCTGTCAATTCTCAGGTTTTTCTCGCCACTGTCCCTCACATGTGGCCCTCACAGGAACACTCATCCTTGAACAGTTGTCCCTTGCCACTTCTTAGTCCTAAACACACCTCTCCTTACTCATGCTGCTTATGGGAAAGTCCAGCTTTCTGTGTCACATTCGGGTTCCTGTACAGAATAACAGAGGCTCAGCTCATGTGCAGAGGGCTGGGGGGGCTGGAGGCTGCCTTGTGCACAGCACACATGGGTGGCAGCTTCTCATGGGAGAAACTATGAGTCACTCGCCCGCATTCAGTAGGCAGCAAAGGGTATAAAAAGGAGGAGCAGACAACTACATCTAAAATAGCAAAAACTATCCAAATCCTAAGGACATGAAGAACATTCAGTCACAAATATTGTCACTCCTCTCCTATGTGGCAGACAACACAAGAGAGTGCTGGGGACCCAGGGATAGAGATGGCATGACCCTTCCTCTCCAGGATGGGCAAATGGGGAAGGGGACAGGAAAATCTGGGCTCAGACACACTGTGAGGACAGCAGGACACTTCTGTGGGAACATGAAGGCGAGATGCCCACTTGTGACAGAGAATGTGAGGAAACTTCTAAAAGAAAGCAGCCTAGCTGAGAAGAATGGAAACCGTATGTCAGGTGAGGGTAGAGAGGTAATGGTGGGGATTTCAAAAGCCCAAGAGATGGCCTCAGGTCACCAAGACACTGAAGGTTCCATGTAGTAGTGACGTAGGCCTGTAACCTAGCTGAGGATAGAAAAGTAGAACATGTTGAAAGATGCAGAGTATTTCAAAGCATCTGTGGTAATCTATGGGGTAAAAAAATATCATTTATTTGCTTATTAGTTTATAGTCCCGGGGGTTGAACTGAGGGCTTTGTCGTGCTAGGCAAGCACTCTGCCACTGAGCTCCTTCCACACTCATCCTCGCCCTTTGAATTCTGAGACTGCAGCTCATTGAGGTGCCTAGGCTGGTCGTCAGTTTACTCTGTAACCCAGGCAGTTTGAATCTTTGAGCCTCCTGCCTCCACCTCTCAAGTCGCTGAGATGACAGGCCTGAGCCATCCAAGCCATAGTTACAGACACTTTTTTATTTGTCAATTTAAAAGCAATTCCCACAATAACAGATACAATTAAGATGCAGGGTGGACCAGGAAGGGCTTTAGATTTTGCCCTGCGGCAGGAGAAACACTGACCAGCTATAAATGAGGAGCAGTTCATCAGTTTCCTTTTCTCAGAAGCTGAAAGAAGCCTGGATTTGCATTAGCAAAGGCAACACACACCAGAGACTGGAACCCAGGCTGATTCCATCAGCGACAAGAGACACCCTTGTTCCCACTGTTCACCTCTAACCCTTGCATTCTATAGGAACTGAGAGGATGAGTCCTAGCATCAGGGGTCTGGGATGCCAGCACCTGAAATGATCCCAGACAGTGTCTACTTCAAAATAAAAGCGGTGTGTTGACTGGGAGGAGAGGGACTCATGAGCTCCCACCCTCCCTGAGGATTTGCAATGTTAACATTTACTGGGTGGGGGGACCTTTTCCTCCATGGCGGAGCTATAGTTACCCATACCCATACCCAAACAGCCCCTTATCCACACTTCCGTAAGCAACCCTAATGATACTCCTGGGGTCACAGAAAAAGAAAACAGTTAAGAAAAAGATAAGAAACTAAAAGAGGAAATAGGGAGATGAAGAGGATCAGCATGAGTGGCAGGGGGCATGAGAGAGTAATAGAGGTGAATATGATAAAAACACATTATAGACCTGTAGGAAAATGTCATAATGAAACCAGTTACTGTGTGTAAATCCTAAAAGAGGTGTAGTGGTTGTTGGGTCCTTGCCTTTTCTGTCTGGTGCCTTTAGTCAGCATCCAATGTCCATCTGCCTTCTGTGGCTGTTGAGTAACTGTGGAATAACTGGAGATGGAGACATTGTCCCTGGAGGGCACCAAGAAGCCTCTAGGCTGCTCAGGCTGCCCAGTTCCTGCCCAAAGGGACAAGATTATGATAAACCTCTGCTCAGACTAGTTCCTTTGAGGAAGAGAAGAAAGCAGGGTCATGCAAAGCAAGACAGCACTCTCAACTCTAAGGGAATAAGGTATCATTTATTCTTGAGCCAACTATGAGTGATCATGGCCCATGAACACGGATTCAGATTGCCTCTGAACACACTGAACCATGGAAGTGATTCCATGAGATCTTATTGGTTACAGAACAAACAAGGCATTTGCCAAGTGTATTTTTGGGGACCTTGGGTAGGCAGGTCATAACGAAGTGGAGAAAAATAACTGTTATCAGGTAGCATTCTTGACTTTTAGATTAGTGGAAGCTATTGGCCTTCCAGAATACATTGTAAAGCTTCTGGTAGTCATGGTGATATCAGGACAGACACAGCGTGGGCAATGATTGAGCTTTCAAAAACACTCAACATAGACCAGGATGATTTGATTCTGATCTGTAACATTCTGACTCTCCAAAATCATGAAGTTCAGTCATTGGGCCTTGTGTGTATACGAATTGTGTGGACATGCATGTGGAGGCTGAAGGCCAAGGTTGGGTGTCTTCCTCAATTGCTCTCCACCTTATTTTTTGCGACAGAGTCTCTCACTGAGTCTGGACTTGACTGGCTGGCAGGCAAGGCCCAGGGATTTTCCTATCAGCCTCCCTAGTTGAAAGGTCTAGCTTCTTAAACAGGGGACCAAACTTGGATCCTCATGGTTACACCGCAAATGCTTTACCCACTCAGCCATCTCCACAGCCTCATTGTGTAATGGTCTTTAACACAGGTAGGACTTTTCTTTTTTCAGAGAACTTTGGTTTGCAGGAGGCAGGGAAATCAGGCTTCCCAGAGGGAGGAGACTCTGCCTGGTTGCAGAGACAGACACTGTGCTCATCCAGTTTTGAAAGACACTGACGCCATCTGTCCTCCAGGGCCGCTCAAGGGCTGGCTTAATGGATTTAGTCCTATTTATTTCATGTCATCAGAGAAAGCGTCTGTCTCAGTGACTGAGTCATCCCTGCAGCTCTTAAACCCTGAAAATTGGTATTAGTCACAGGGCTTCCATCTGATTATCCTCCCAAGGCTGAGGAAGTCTCCCTCCCTCAAACCCCAGGTAGTTTTTGAAGTTTCCGTATCACTATTCTCTGACAGTCCAGGGTCATGTCCTGAGTTTGAGTTTATAGCACAGAACAGGCCTGAGCTGCAAAAAACTGAAAGCGAGGTCAGTGTGCATGTGTACCTGCGCACATGCGTCCGTGTGTCTGTGTGTCCGTGTGTTCCTGTAAGCCACAGGTCAGCCTCAGGTGTTCCCCTCACTGCTAAACATACTGCTTGGCACAGTAAATGCATTTCAAAAATCATTTTTAAAATTCCATTTGTTGTTTTATCAGGATAAAGTCAGGAAAAGAAGCAAGCAGGACAAAAGACTCCATGTTAGCTATTTTGTCTTTATCCTACCCAATATTTCTCAGTTTTGTCGCTTGTCACAAACTGATGGTGACTGGTTGATACCAACCTGATATTTTACCCCTTCTGGGACATTAGTGCCTCTCCCATGATCTATTTGTTGCTACCATTTGTCTTCTTTCTTCTTCCTCTTTTTTTCTTTTGTTCTTTTTTTTTCCTTTGCAATGATGGGATTTGAATCAAGGGCCTCACACACACTAGGGCTCCCCACCACTGAGCTATACTCCCTGGTGTCTTTTTACTTCGTTTTATTTTATGACAGGTTTTCAAGAGAAGTTACCCAGGTTCGGCTTGTACTTATTCTGCAGTCCAGACTGGCTTTATACTCATGATCTTCCTGACTCAGTTTCCCCCATAGCTGAAACAGGACATCACTGCCAGGCCCCATTTATCCATTTTTTTACATGCATGTATACTCCATGGCTCACGTGTGGAGTTCAGAGGACAACTTAAATGAGTTGGTTCTCTCCTTCCTCTATGTGAAATCCCCAAAATCGAGATCAGGTGATCAGGCTTGGTGGCAAGAGCCTTTACATCTCACTGGCCCTCATTTGTCCATTTCCTAATTACCAGTCTGACTGAGCTCAGTTTGTACACATTGCTAGGAGAGCTCTAGTGTACAGATGAGGAAGAGACTCTCAGGCTGGTGCTGGCCTGTAGACCTGTACACACCATGGCGGTTTGACCTTTGCAGTCTGCACATCATAGCCTCTGAACCCTTCTCTTTCATATGGACATACAACAATTCCCTTTCTTCTTCTTCTTCTTCTTCTTCTTCTTCTTCTTCTTCTTCTTCTTCTTCTTCTTCTTCTTCTTCT
>JAQHUG010000030.1:3962027-4014481 GCA_028555095.1 Dicrostonyx torquatus
CTAGTAAGAAGCCTGAGATAATGGGCCAATCAGTTAATAACCTAATGTAGACTCTCTGTGTGATTTTCTTTGGGGCTTGCTGGCTGTAGGGTACTGGGCAGGACAGAAACCCCAACGAGCAGGACCCTCATGTTACACGAAGCACTTAGAAGGCTCGCTGAAAGCCTCCAGGTGCGTAATAGCACCTGTGTGCTGAATTTTTTTCTTCATCCAATCATTCTAGTATCCACTGGGAACCAGTCTGAGATAGACAGGATGTTTACAGTCTCAAAGAATCTTCCCAAAGCTGTAACCATGTGCCTCCCAGCATGACCCCCTGAGAACACATTATTATGTAGCGACTGTGCCCAAATTTAATCTGAACCTAATCACAAGAGACAAATTAGGCTGGCCCATGTGAGGAGCGTTCTACCAACTGCATTCTTCAGAAATGACGTGTGATTCTGGGCTTGGCGTGCACACCCATAACCCACACTCAGGAGGTGGAGGTAGAAGGGTTGAGAATTTGAAGCCAGCCTGGGCTACAAGGCAACATAAGGGAAGGAGGGAGGAAGGGAACCTACCATGTGAAAGTTAGACTGAAGAGCTATTCCAGATGAATGGCATCTCGTGGCCTGGACTGGCTTGTGAACTGAAGAGAAACGAGGGTGGGGGTGGGGACGACACACAACATTTCTTCTAGTTAAAATCATTATGATCCCTGGTGTGTGGATTGACTCTCAGATCACAAGACTAATTAATGCTGAGATTGCCACATGATAATGGCTTTAGGGTTCTGTGAGAGACGCTCCTGTCCTTAGAGATTAAAGTATCAGACACCTGAGGTCAAGTGCTCAAATGTTTCAACCAAAATGATGGCAACCGTGTTTACAAACTGGGAGAAAGAACAAACAGAGAAATCAAACAGGGGAACTAATCAATCATTAGCCCATTTGAAGACTACTTGGAGTCCATACAAACCTTCTTTTAATTTAGTTTAATGCGTATGAATGTTTGCCTGCCTGCATGTCTGTGCATCGTGTGTACATCTGGTATATGCAGAGTCCAGCAAAAGTCAGAGTTCCTTGGAACTGGAGATGGGGAATCGAACCCAAGTCCTCTGGAAGAGCAGCCAATACTCTTAACTGCTGAGCCATCTCTCCAGCCCCTTGCGATTTTTCTGTGAGGTTTTTTTTTTTTTTTCAAAGTAAGCTTAAGAAAGTCTGTTCTAGTGTTAAATTCAGGGGCATAGCATGGAAGCAGGAGGGTGTAAGCCTGTCATCCCAGCTGCTTGGGAGGCTGAGGCAGGAGGATTGTAAGTTCAAGGCCTACCTATACTGCAGAGTGAATTCAAAGACAGCCTGGGAAACAATGGAATCTCGTCTCAAACAAAAAGTGAAGAGGAGGCTGGAGATGTAGCGCGGAGGGAAAGCACTTATCCAGCAGTCGTAAGGCCCTGGAGTCAGTCACCAGGAAGAACAACTACCATGGGTGCAGACTCGCAAAGTAACAAGAACAACAACAACAAAAAAATATAGCTGGCATGCGGGGTGCTATGCAGTGTGCTGGGCATCACAGCCACCGTGTCTGGGAAGGGTATGATATCATGCCCGTTTACAGATGTGCACCCTCACTTGGCTTGCCAGAGTTGGGCAGAGGCTGGGATTTCAGCAGAGGAAGGCAGGCTCAGCCCTTCTGCACTGTTGGGAGTGTGTGTACGCCTTGGGCGGAGTCACGCACCTCAGGATGAGTAACACAGGTGTGTTCCCTATATTCCCTGTGCTGTTGGTCACCTGACCTTAGGCAGCCTGACAGCCTCAATGGCCTGAGAATGTTAACCTTTTTCTTTCTTGCTTTGTGTTTCCTCACAGGTGCCTGGAGATGTTAATGCCACAGCCTGGTCACATCCTCTGGTGTTACCGGACTGCCCATGTGGAAAGGGCATGTTCAGCTCTTGGTGCCCTTGGAGGAAGTTGCTCAACCTGCATGGAAACCAAGCCCTTACTTTGGTTTCCTCTGAAAATGTTGCAGCAATTTCTTCGCTGTCAGTGGCAGAAACCTGGCAGTTGTCGCGACCTGAAGCCACCCAACTGGCCATTTTGTAATCACGGATGGATGGTGCAGGTGTGCCTTCCAGCGGCTCTCCAGCACTGTTTGTTTGTTTAGTTAGTTTTCTTGCGGGGCTCAAGCTGACCTCAGCTCCCAATCAGCCTCAAGGTACGAGAGGTACGAGTGTGCACCTCCACACCTCACTAATTTCAGATTTTTCAGAGTTTCTCTACAAAGTCTTACAATAAATTGAAGTGGGACTAGGTTTGCCTGGTGGTGGTGCACGCCTTTAATCCCTGCACTCAGGAGGCAGAGGCAGGCAGATCTCTGTTAGTTCTAGGCCAGCCTGGTCTACAGAGTGAGTTCAAGGCCAGCCAGGAAACCTTGACTCGGAACAAACAAACATTAAAGTGGGGGCTGTGTTCTCAGCGGCCCCACTTCCCTTTGTTGTACACACCCTGAGGCAAGTGCGTGTCCACAGAGAGGAGGGCAGGAAGGAACCTAGAGGCAGCTGATTCTCCCACCAGGACCCACTTGGGTCTGTACCCCCTGCTGCCCTAATCCCTTCCTCACTCCTCATACTCTCCCCTTCCCTCCCTCCATCAGCCCCTCCTTCTGTGTTCATGTTACATTTGGGTTATGTGTAGCTAAAATCTAGATTCTGATTATGAGAGAAAATATGTGATATTTCTCCATTCCCCCAGCAGCCTCTGTTGCTGTCCCTTCTGCTTGCCCCTTGTCTCCATCCCCTCTCACTGTTCCTCTTCTTTCTTTATGATATTTTATTAACTTATTTATTGTGTGTGCTCATGTGTGCAGAGGTACTTGTGACCAGGTGCACACATGAATGTGAAGACCAGAGTTTGACATGTGGCCTTGTTTTTGTTGTTGTTGTTTGTTTGTTTTTTGTGGCCTTGTTTTTGAGTCAATGCCCAGCTTGGTTTTTGTTGGGGGAGGGGGAGTTTTGCTTTTACATTTATTCACTCTGTATGTGTGCACACGCCATGGCCCTTGTGTGAGGTCAGACAACATCTTGTAGGAGTCATCATCTGCTTCCACTATTTTGGGACCTGGGAATGGAACTCAAGTTTTCAAGATTTGTAGCAAGCACCTTCACCCAGTAAGCCTTCTCGTAGGCTCCTTCGAAATCCCCTTCTGCTTTCATATCACACATGCACACACACACACACACACACACACACACACACGCACGCACGCACACACTGTGTAGTCCTGGCTGTCTTGGAACTCACTCTGTAGACCAGGCTGGCCTCAAACTCAGGTTTACTTCCTCTGCCTCCCAAATGCTGGAATTAAATGTGTGTGCCATCATGCCTGGTTGACATAGACATTCTTAAGACATGGTTTGCCTTCCATTGCTCTGCACCCGGTGATGGCTGTTTAGTAAGTCCTTAGAGCAGGCTGGCACATGCCCTGCCTGAAGGGACATATGGCCAGAAGACACTAGGCATCACGTCTCTCCATTACTCTCATTCTTTCCAGCCTGGAACAGGTTTGCATCCCATTAAACTATACTTTTCATGAAGATAGCTAGCTGTCAATGTGATCCAATACAAATCACAAATGTAACTAAAACATTATGAGGATTAAAAAAAAAACAATTTGATTCTACAATCTTCAAGAATGACAGCATGACACAGTGTCAAAATGCTGGCAACAACTGTGATCTTCATCTTTCATTCTGGTCACAAAGATACACAGTGACAGGGGGTGTGGTGCAGTTGGTAGAATGCTGGCCTAGTGTGCCCAGGTGAGGGGCTTTAGTAGCGGGATGGGTGTCCTACACACACCACCTCATAAGCTGGGCCTGGTGGTGCACACTTGAAATCCCAGTGCTCAGAAGCTGGAAGCAGGAAGTTCAAGGTCATTCTTGGCTACACAGAGGGAGAAAGAGAGCAAGCACAAACTAAATGAGTTCCCAGCAGGCTATCTGCCCATGCCAAGCCTGCAGGCCCAAAGCTCTTCAGAGACCCCAGATTTTCATGGATGGCTTATCCTTTGAGCTTTCTTTCTGCTGAAACCAAAGCCAGCATGTCTCTGAGCCTTCATTTATGCTCACTGAACCCAGAAGCACAGCCACTGTCCTGAGAGCAGCCGGAGGCTAGACAGCACCAGAAGACTGTCCACTTCCCATAATGATGTCCTGTTTGGTAATGGGTCCATCCGGATGGAACGGAGGCCCAGCGGAAAACGCCAAAGATCTCCTTGCCACATTCCTCCGGAGCCGCAGACAGTTCTTTCACTGCATTGAACAAGCTGAGCTAGGCTCAAGAAGTCTCAAGCGTGACCACTTTGCTTTAAAAACTGAGTGAGGTGTTGGGACTCAGCCTCTAGTTCCAGCACTCAGGAGTCTGAGGCAGAGGGATCTCCAGGACTCTCAGGCCAGCCTAGGCTACATAATCAGACCTTGCCAGTAAAAAATAAAAATAAAAACAAACAAACAAACCAAGGAGGAGATGTCTTAGTAAGTAAGAGCACTTGCTGCCTAAGCATAAGGTCCTGAGTTCAAATCCCCAGCAAGCCTATAAAAAGCCTGCCTGACCCTGCCTGTGCCTGGAACCTCAGTACTGTGGGAGGCAGAATCAGAAGGATGCTGGGGCTTTGCTGTTGTAGACTCTTTATTGAGAGGCCTTGTCTCAAGGCAATAAGCAGTGGTAGAGGAAGACACCCATCATCCTCCTTTGACCTCTGCACATATGCACAGGTCTACATCTGTACTTGTAAACATACCACACCCCTCATAGACTACACACATGCACACACACATATACACACACACGCACGACACAGAGACCACATACACATATACATGCACACATAGAACACACAAACACAGACAACACAAACACACACAGAGACCACACACATACACACACATAACACAGACACCACACACACATACACACACACGACACAGACACCACACACACATATATGCACACACAGGACACATACACACACCACAAAAAGGAGGATATCAGCTTTTAATACACAAGGAGAACAGAAAGGGCCAAGGAGAGAGACAGCCCTGGGGTACACAAGCCTTGCCCTTGGAGAGCAGCCAAGGTTGCTTTTCTTCTGCCTCAGGGCACATCAGCCAGAATAGCCTTGTGAGGCCAGACAGCCACGTGACAAGGGTCCAAGGAAGGAGCCTTTCAGGGCAAATCCACAAACACATAGATTTAGGAAGAATTCATTTCAAATCTTGAGACCTAAAGAGCCACATTAACCTGAGAGAATGCAGTTGCTTGGCCTTTTTAGGAACTCAACCCAGGACAGGTTCCCCCGGGTCCTCTGCAGCCATTCAGCTGGCTCTGTTCTTCTGAAAGGGTCTGACACCGTGCAGCATTTTGAACTGGGTGTGTCACAGCTGTCTTCTTGAATCAGGGTCACTGGGAGCAGCTTCCAAACACAGTAGTATTGGGCACAAAGTTCAGATCCCCAGAACTCACATAAATGCCTGGCAGGATGACAGCCAGCCTGTAATTCCACCCTCGGAAGGCTGAGCTAGGGGATCTTCAGGGCAAGCTGACTAGTTAGACTAGTCAGGTGGACAAACTCTGGGCCTGATTTAGAGACCTGTCTAAAAGAACGAGGTAGAAGCATGATCAAGGAAGACTCCTGACACAGACCTCAAGTTTCTTTAGGCCCTCAAACACATGTATACACCACATACAAACATACTCATGAAAAGAAAAACCAAAACAAAAAGATGGAGCATGAGAAAATAACACCTGCAGCAAATCTGTGACCTCCACCTGCTTATGCATGCATGCAGATGTGTACACAGGTGCAGGTATCTGTGCACACATGTATGCACTTATGGGGGCATGTGCATGCACGCACGCACACACAGACACACATATACACACAGGCAAGCTACTTTATACAGGAAGGGTTCTATTAAAAAGGCAAGTTTTCTGGCCTTTTGTCAGCCCCTCCTCCCTATCCCTGTCCCCTGCCCAGGGCAAAGGGCTTCTGTGCTGTGTGCAAGCTGGGGACTTTGAGAGTATGCCAAGGTCATGCAGCAGAATAGAGTTGAGGGTGGACTTGTCTCCTCAGCGACCTCACTGAGAGCAGGGTGGAAAACCCCAGTGACAAAGGGGCCCTATTTGTGGGGAAGCAGGAACTGCTGTAAATAGCCACCTACTTTGTTAAAGGACCTACCTACTACCTACTTACTTTAGAATGGAACTCCCCTCCTTGTCACACAGCAATGACAAGAGGCAGAGCAGACCCTGAGCTGCCAGAGTAGACAAGGTAGGTTGCCAAGCCAAGCCACTAGGTGGTCCTGCGTCCCCAATGGGCACAACAGAAACTCAGTTTTGCTACTGAGCCATTCGTACAGGTGTCTGGGAACATCCCATCCCCAGAGGACAAAGTCTGAGGGAGCCACCCTTCCCTCTCACCAGCCCAGTCACCACAGCTTCCCCTTTGTCACTTTCACAGGCACCGTCTGTCCCCGAGACAGGAACTGCTGCAAGGCCCACAAAAGCCATGCTTGATGCAGTCCTGGCTAAAAGCCCAGGGGCATCACCTCAAGCCTGGTCTCAGAGCAGCCACAGTCGGCAGATGGCCGCCTGGTAGAGAGCCTGAGGAGGGACAGAACAAGCTTGTTCCCTCATGTCTATGTGCCTTGTGTGGGTCTGTGCACACCTTCCTTCCCTATGGTGCTTCCCCTGGAGTGTGAAATTTACCCAACAGCCACAGCGGCTGGGAAGGGGAACCCAGCAACTTCCCATTTTGAAAGTTCTGTTAACTGGCAGTCTGGAGGAAATCTTTCCCCACCTCACTCTAAACTAGAAATGGTTTTCATTCTAAGGGTATTGTGTGCCTATACCGGAATATCCTAGGTACAGGAGGGGACATTAGACAATGGGAGATCACAGCCCTGGTCACGCATACCATCACCACCATTACCCTCTCCTGGGAGGACCGTCCTAATGACTGCCCTGAGTGCAAATATACATGGGTCTTTGGTTGCACAAAAATATGTCCCAGAGGAGACAGCGTTCTGTGACTTCCTTACTCATTTATCTCTGTGTCTTGGACATTCTCCAGTGTCACCAGAGATGATTCCATCTCCTTTTCATCTTCACTCAGTTTTAAGTTTCTTTTTAAGGTTGCTGTTTGTGCCTGGAAAATCCTCTAAGCTACTGCTGGCCTAGGCATGGGGTATGGTACCAGTCACAACAAAGTAGAAACTAGCAGACAAATGGAACCTGGAACCCCAGCACCCCAGTACCATGTCATCCTTATAGGTGACCGTGGGCTCAGACGCTGTGTGGGTAAAATAAAGATTCGGGCTGGAGTGTGGTAACTGCTCTTCTTGGGTGTAGGGGGATGGCTGGGTCTGTAAAGAGCTTGCTGTGTAAGCAGGAAGACCCAGTGCCCCTCTAAAGAGCTGTGTGTGGCAGCGCGTGCCTGTGGACATAGGCAGATCCCTCGGTCCTGCTGACCAGCCAGACCAGACAAATCAATGACAGAACTGTCAGTGAACATCAGAGAAGGTGGAGAAGTGATTGAGGAAGATACCAATGTCAGCCTCTGACATAGACATGCACCCCAAACCCCCACACATATGCACACAGACAAATATTCCTTTTTCTCTCCACATGTTTTCCTTAAAATTGGTCTTTCTAGATTTGTGTTTAGGAGAGTTACATCATGAGACTGAAACTTTAATGTTTTTTCTCACAGAGGGATGAACGGATGCTCTGGTACTTACCTGTCTGATTGTGTGCGCGTGCTTGTTTCTACAAAGAGCGCTTCCACGGACACTCTGCTCCTTAGAGTAGTAATTGCAGACTCCGGTTTTGCTATAATAACGGGACTGATTAGAAAGGCAGCCTAGAGTCCGAGCTTCCCGCAGGTCTCTGCAAGTGATGGTCAAGGCCAGCTGTGTTCCTCATCTTCCTGACAGACTTGCTGTGTGGCTTCTCGGGTTGGTACTACGAACCCAGTGCTGGCATTTTCCTATTGAGCAAAAGCTGGACCCAAGTCTCTTTTCTCCTAGGAATAAGTTCCCATTTAAATACCCATTAGGGCTCTCATTTTCTGGACATTTCTGTCTGTGGTCTGTCCGTTGGAGACATGGTGTCTGAGTAGCTTGAGCTAGAAAGATCAATATCCACCTTAAATAGAAGGATACACCTTCTTCTAGATCCATCCTCATGCATTATAGCTGAAACACCCTGCGCTACACCAGTTTACTTGGAGTGGTTACAGAGGTGATTATCTGTGTTTCCCACAGACTGTGGCATGGAGGATTTCTTTGAGGACCTTTGACAGGATTCTAAGTCACTTGTCTTCCTGACTCAGTTGGCATCCCCATTTCAGAAGCTTTGTGTGTGTGTGTGTGTGTGTGTGTGTGTGTGTGTGTGTGTGTGTGTGTGTGTGTGTGTGTGTGTGTGTGTGTGTGTGTGTGTGTGTGTGTGTGTGTGTGTGTGTGTGTGTGTGTGTGTGGAGGGGGGCAGATGGAGGAAAGGAGAGAAAGAGAGAGAACTCTAGAAGTTAATCTCTGGTGTCCTTCCTCAGGTTTGAGGCAAGGTTACTCACAGGCCTTGAACTTGCCAAGTAAGCTAGGTTGGCTAGTCAGCCCATCTTTGCTCTGGCTTTTTTGTTGTTTTGTTTTTCAAGACAGGGTTTCTCTGTGTAGCCTTGGCTGTCTTGGAACTCGCTCTGTAGACCAGGCTGGCCTCGAACTCAGAGATCCACTTGCCTCTGCCTCCCAAGTGCTGGGATTAAAGGCCTGAGCCACCACCATCCTGATGCCACCACCACCCTGGTCACACAGACTTCTTTATAAGAGTTCTGGGACTCGGACGCAGGTCCTCAGGGCCATCTCCAGGCCCACCTTCCACCTCTTAGCAACAGCCGGCTACCACATATCCTTTGAGAATTTGTAGTGCAACTCACGTGCATATTTTCTCGTCAACCTCTCAAGCATCTACGCACACCAGCTGTGGGTAAAGTCAGTGTAGCTCCCTTAAGATCCAGCGTTTTGCTGTAGCAAAGCACTGCAACTGGGGGCTTAAACAACAGAAGTATCTTTCCGTCTTTTGACATCAGAGTTCAAGGCTGGGATGTTTTGGGGTGAATTTCTTTGGAGGCTGTGAGAGAACATGTGTCCCAGGCTGCAGGTATCTCTGGGTTTCCTTGCCTGGTATCTGCATCTCCTCATCTGTCTTTCTCTCCCATGGTGTTTTCTATGTGTCCACTATCTTTCCAGTTTAATAAAGTCCCAGGCCCAGCTAGGTCAAGGTCCACCCTGTGGGTTCATCATCATCTGACTGTATCTGCAAGACTTTATAAATATCCCACTCTGAAGTACTGCGTTAGGGCCACACCTATCTTTTTGGAAGACCACAATTTAACCCACAGCAGACGTTAAAGAGTTAAGATGGAATTTTATGAATGGCAGAGATGGCTCAGTGGTTAAAGAGCTCGCTCAGCAGATGAGTTCCCAGCACCCAGGGGAGCCTGTCCTGGAACTAGCTCTTGTAGACCAGGCTGGTCTCGAACTCACAGAGATCCGCCTGCCTCTGCCTCCCGAGTGCTGGGATTAAAGGCGTGCGCCATCACCGCCCGGCAGAACACAAGATTCTTATAGATTTGTGAAGACAAACCACAAGGTGCTCCAGCAACCTTTGTCTTTGGGTGAGTACAAGCATCCCCCGCCCCATGTCCTCCTCCTTCCTCCCTGTAGTGCCTGGCCTAGACAGCGTTTTCCTGTCCTACAGCTGGGGCTGGGGGGATATTATCATATTGATAATCACAAAAGAAGAAACAGGCTTGGAAACGGGACCAGGTGGTCCCAACAAAAGACAGAGCTTCTTCACTTTCCAAGAGCTGAACAATCTTTATAAAGCCCCCTCCCCACTCCCTCGCCATCAAATGATGGTCCTATCTGATACTAAGAACATCAAGGATCTGAGCCAGAGATGCAGCTCAGAGGTAGAGCGTTGTCTAGCATGCTCAAGGCCTCAGGTTCATGGTTTAGTATCAGTAAAAAGTAAATGACACCCGAGTGCACTCTCAAGTAACACTTGAGACCCGCTCTTCTGACTATTGGTCCAGATGCTCTACTTTGAAGGGTAACTAGTATTTACAAGATGCTAATGTGGGTATCTAGTGCCCTCCGTTCAAATTCCTCTTCACTGTTAAAGTTGATTTCCCACGGGGGCGGGAGGGACACTTTGGGAAAACCCCAACGTACCTGTTGTGGTTTGAATGTAGTTTGTCTCTCTTAATTAAACTCGTTTAAGCCCTACTGTGAGACATGGAGCAGCTTCAAAACAACTCCACCTTGATCCTTTACAGGTCGGGCCTTTGGCAAGATGATTAACACGAGTTAGGGTCATCAGGCAATGCCTCACTCATTCAGTGGCTTTGGCCGCCCTCCTGTGGTCTTATTTGGAACTGCCTTGGCAAACCATCTAGAACCAATGCTTTTCAAAGTTCCTAATGCTGCAACCTTTTAATACAGTTCCTCAGGTTGTGATGACCCCCAACCATAAAATTATCTTGTCGTTACTTTATAACTGCAATTTTGCTACTGTTATAAATCATAATGTAAATATCTGATGAGACCCCCAAGGGGTCACCACCCATAGGTTGAGAACCACTGAGCTAGATTTAAACTGAGTAGCTAGGTTGAAGGCAGGCTGGGTGGCCCTATAAGCTCACCAGTGCTGATATGAGAGCCAAGCAACCAGGAAGCCATTCTCAAGAGTACTCGAGCTTTCTGGCCCTTCCGTGGCTTGATCTTAACAATGACCACATGGACCACTTGTAGGAATCTTAGAGGCTCTTGCTAGGGCTCTTGCTAGGGCCTCTAAGAGTTTGGCTGTAGCCTTTAGGCTCCACATCCTAGTGAAAGAGGGAATGGACAGAGATACTTTGCTGGCTTAAGGATCCTAACCTCCTCTTCAGAGCTGTGCTCTTCAGATGGATTTGCTCAAGTAGCCTCTAAAAGAATGGTTGCAGGGCCAGGGGTGTCCCTCATTCGGTAGAGTGGTTACCTAGCATCTGCAAAACCACAGGAAGGATCCCCAGCACCAGGGTCTGATGCAGCCCAGGGACCTTGAACTCACTGTGTAGGCAAAGATGGCTTTGAACTTCTGATCCTTGTGCCTCTACCTCCTGAGCTAAAGATCAAACCCTGGGCTTCACACATGCTAGTGAGCCTACATGCCCAACACGAAACGCCTACATGTCTAACATGAAACAAAGCAAGAGGACCAGAGTTCGAGCCCCAGAATCCATGTTAAAAAGCTTGATTTAGTGGCACCCGCATTTGTAATCTTAGTGCCTGACCCATCCTTGAGGCTCGCTGGCCAGCCAGCCTAGTCCATTTACTGAGTTCCTGCCTCAAAACAAACAAAAAAGAAAAAAACAAACAAACAAAAACCAAAAACCTGGGAGAAAAAAAAAAAAAAAGATGAGAACCTGAGGAAAAAGCTCCTCCCCTCGAGGCGCCTGTACCCAGGCTCTGCCCCCAGACTACTCCAAATCTAAAGGCTGTAATGGCCATTTCCAGCCCTTCCAGACACCGGCACTCAAGCTCCTACCTACATTCCCAGCCCAATCTTCTTTGATTCTTTTGTCTTCCAAGTCTACTGCTCATGGATAAGTCCTTAACTCTAGCCAGGTGGTGGTGGCACATGCCTTTAATCCTAGCACTTGAGAGGCGGATCTCAATTCAAGGCCAGCCTGGTTTACAAGAGCTAGTTCCAGGACAGGCTCCAAAGCTACAGAGAAACCCTGTCTCGAAAAACCAAAAAGAAAAAAAAAATCCTTAACTCACTCTAGCCCACTTTTAAGTATATCGGATTAGCAATCTTTTTGATGTTGCAATGTTTTGAGACAGGGCCTTGTTATGTAACATAGGCTAGCCTCATGCTTGTGTTCACAACACTCAGGAGACAGATGCAGAAAGATCAGTTCAAAGTCATCCTTAGATACACTGGGAATTAGAGGCTAGTTTTGTATGAGTTCTTATAAAAGGGAGTTAGGGGTCAGTAGGAGATAAGCACACAAAAAGAAACAAAGAAGAAAAAAAATTGTTCGTAAGGGTAATTTAGGGTCTGTGATATAATTAATTCTAAAGCCATTCATAAGCTTTTGTCTTCTGTGAACTATGTGGCTGATGAACAGGTCATTAGGTAAGAGTCTTGGGTCCCCTAGGCTTTGTTTTCCTATCATGAACTAGCTGCAGCATAGTTCATGTACACTGTGGTACCATATTCCTCTGATCCCAGGTCTCAAGATCTGAGGCAGGAGGACCGTGAGCCTGGGTCAAGTCGAGGCTTCAACATAGCAATACCCTGTCACCATGGAACAAAACAACAAAAAAAAGACAAAATAATATTTTATTTTTAGTAATTGTTTTTTTTTAATTTTCTGCACTAATATTTGTACAGCTGTAAACTCAAGGAATCATCCAATACTTGTATACATCTGGAGAACCATTAATAAGCACCTTCGTGGTTTCCACAGTTTAAGAACTGACCATGTAAAACATTTTAGAAGGGATCTAGAAAAATGAATAAAAGTTCTAAAAGATGGATATCATGAGGAACACAAGAGAGGGGGCTTCATACAAATGACTGAAGGCTACTTTATGAGGCCGCGTGAAAGATTCACACGCTCCCTAAATCTTGTCACATAAATTCCAATTGTTGAAGTAAAGACTCCCACCCAGTTCAGGTTCCCAGTCCAATGGAAGTAGGAGGAGATGGGACTGGAGGCTGAGTGTGATGAAGCCAGAAGAAAAGGAGGTAGGGGCTCTATTCCCCAGGAAAAGTATCAGACAAGGCCTTCTATGTCTTCAGGGATAAGCATTCTTTTGCAAAATGTGCCATTTTTCTCTGAAGTTACTTAAGGGTTTTAGTTTTAGCTGCCTTTGAACCCCTCCCCCACCATCTCCTCTTGGGTTTTCCATTCCTGTTCTCCATCCATATTCCCACTGAGTCTTGTCTATGCCCTTACCCTACACTGTGCTGAAGTGAATTTCTGGTGCTGGGCTTTCAACCCAAAATTTCTATTCCTTTAAGTGTCTTGGAAGCAGTTAAAAAAGAGATAGATGATAGATAGATATATAGATATATGATAGACAGACAATGATGATAGATAGATAGATAGATAGATAGATAGATAGATAGATAGATAGACAGACAGATAGATAGAATGGTGGTTATGCATATGGTCAGGGGATATTTTTGAAACTAATAATTGACAGAAACACAGAGGCAGCAACTTGAACTACACTAACGAGCAATTAAGGGGGGGTCTGGATAACTAATAGAAATACCCCCAATGAGATCTTTCCAGATTGGGCCTTCAGATGAAGATCTAGCCAGCAAAAGCCATAGAGAGGGGGAGAAACAAAGGCACAATTGTAAAATTAGAGGACTATGATGGGCCACTACTTTGTTCAAGCCCTACCCCAGCCTGGGCCCCATATGACTGTCCATGAGAATACTTGGAAACGGGTACCAGGAGTGGGGCTGAAGACTCACATGGCATCACAGACCAGATGCTAATATAGGTACTTCGACAAAGAAGAAGAATTTGCTACAATTCAAGACACACCAAAGTCCCTTGTCCTCAAATATCTTGACTCCGCATCTTGAAATCCCTCTCACAGGACATTTCTTTGACTTACCCACTTGCTTACCAATGGCCATTGCTGAAATACCAGGATTTTCTAAATCTAGGAGGGGCTGTTTCTTACCATTCATCAAATACCATGAGTTTCTAGGACGCGGTTGGGCTTTGTTCACATGGCAAACCATGCTAACTGAGATCAGTCTTAGATGGGGGAAGGTAGTTCAGAGCTGGAGCTGTTAGATGGGAACATGGAAACGGAGATTGGGGTACCGAGGGAAAAAGGATGCCTCATAACCTTGCCTAAGCTGGACCTGGATGCTGTGTTGAGAAACAAACAAGCTCTCAGGCACCTCAGAGTAATGGCTGAGCTCGTAAAGCCACAGACAAGGATTAGGTGTGGGGGGAGTCTGCTTACCGTGGAGGACCCTAAGACTAGGAAAAGCTCCTATGACTCTAGAATGGACACATACTAACTTTCATACTGGAAAAAAAAATTTTTTTTGAGAAAGGGTATCATGTAATCCATACTGCCTTTAAACCCTGCTACATAGACAAGATTTGTCTTGAACTCCTGATCTTCCCCCCTCTCAAGTGCTAGGGTTACAAGCATGCACACTATGTTGGCTTTTTATCCTGAAGACTGGGGTCCGGGAATGTGGGGGTCCTGCCCTCATGTTGGGGTAGAGACTTTCCCATTACTGACTCGGGATGACTGTTTTAGGGGAGGTTGAGGGTAAGTTGAGGGCTCAGGGTAGGCTAGACCTGGGCCCAGTGGTCACTCCACTGCACGACAGTTTTCAGTCCGTCATTTTGTTCTGATCAAGTCATTTCAAGTAGGGTATTACTGTGAAATACTTGGAGAGGGAGCAAGGCATTCCTGTCTTCACTTTCGCTCAATGCAGTCAACTCCCAGGGTGTTGTCAGGACATCGGCAGGTTCTGCTCCCTGGAGTGGGCAAGCAGAGGTGGGTACAGCCACCATTATTCACTGAGCAGTAGTTGTGGCCTGGAAAAGATGGAAATCAGCGTCATAGTCTCCTCTCTGACTTGACATCTACCGCAGACTCCCTGTTAACCTCCTTGTAGGTTCAAGGATCCCACCACCGCCCAACTAGGAGTTTCTACATTAAGTTAACTGAGATGGGAAAATCCACCCTACACCATCCCATGGACTGGTTCCTGGAATGAATAAAAACAAGAAAGCAAGTTGAGCACCAGCAGCGCTCATCTCTCTTTGCGTCCTGACTCCGGGTACAGTGTGGCCAGCTGCCTCACACTCCCGCCACCTGTGGCGCTACCCTTAAACTGTGAGCCACAAGAAAATCCTCCTCCCTTAAGTTGCTTTTCAGGCATTTTGCCACAGCGATGAGAAAAGGAACTAGCGCCGAGGGCTGGCTGTGCAGAGTTTATTCCACAGACACGGGGAGGGCTCTCCAACACTGTTATAGAATGTTTAACTATGTAAAGATGTGTGCATTTATTCATGGCCAGGCTACTACTTTAACTGTGTGAAGGTGTGTTACATTCATTTCTGCTGCCTTTGCTAACAATGTAAAGATGTGTCACATTTGTTTAATTATGAAAAGATGTGTCGCTGTTTCACCTTGCCTGCCTAAGGCACCTGACCGGTCTAATAAAGAACTGAATGGCCAATAGGTAGGCAGAAAAAGGAGAGGTGAGGTTGGCAGGCAGAGAGAATAGGAGGAGAAATCTAGGTGAAAAAAAAAAAAGGAGAACAAAAAGAAAGAGGGGGGCACACCCAGGGCAAGAAGCCAGGCAACTGCCAGCTGGAAAGATACAAGAAGCAGTGCAAGTAAGATACACAGAAGGGAAGAAAAAAAGTAAAAAGCCCCAAGGCAAAAGGTAGATGAAGAGAAACAAATTGAGTTAAGAGCTAGGCAGAAATGAGCCTAAGCTAGGCCAAGCAGTCCTAACTAATGTCAGAGAGAAGGCCTGGCACACAGCTCCAACACGGAGCTGAAACAAACTGCAGGTATTTCCCCTCCAACACGCCCATGGCCTCCCACTGGCAGCAGGCAAGAAAGAAGACGGCTTAGGAAAGACGCCTTTGAGAGAAGGCCCAGCCCAACACAGACTCTGGATGCAGGCCACCGGGCCCCACCTGCAGCGCTGCTGCTACTGCTGCAGCTGCAGGATTCTGAGCTCGCTGCTTGCATTTTCTCACGCATGATATGGGAATAACAGCATCAACCACACAGAGCAACTTAAATGAACTAATGAACAAAGGAACTCAGAACTGTGAGATGAAATGTATGACACCCAAGCCACACAACTTGTATGTGTGCGTGTACACACATGCACGCATATCCATGTATGTGTAGGTGCACGTACGTGTGCATGCATGCAGAGATTAGAGGACAACCTCAGTTGGCATTGTCTCTCTTTTGAGATAGAGTCCTCTCATTGGCCTGGAATTTTCCAGTAGGCTAGGCCGGCAAGCTAGTGAGCCCCAAGGCCCCTCTTCTCTTTGCTTTCCCATTGTTGTAATAACATGTCACCAGGCAGGCCCAGCTTATGTAAGTTCTGGGGATTGAACTCAGGTCCTTATGCCTGCAAGGCATGCACTTTAGTTGCTGAGCCATCTTTCCAGCCCTGCCATTTTTCTTATAAGTCACTTTTATTTTTATTAGGTCAAATGGGCGAATGTTTAAAAATACCAGTGATTCAACAGTGAGTTCCTTTATGGTACCTGATGACTGTACATTTCAAGACTCAAGGTGTTTACTAACCACATAACTTCATGCTTCTCATTTATGTCTCTGGCTCCTCATTAGGTCACAAAGAATCTTGGTGGAAGTGACCACATCTCATCCGCTGTGGCTACGAGCAGCAATATGCAGGCTTGGAGCCTCAGGACACCCCCCTGGATCCCAGAGAAAGCAATGATGGACTGAAGAATCCTTCAGGAGGGATATTCAGGATGCTCAAGTTGAGCTTTCTACAAGAAGAAGCTCAGGGGTATACTGAGTCACCACGATACTCTGAGGGACTCTGAGTGTTGTTGACCTCACATTCAGCAGCAAGGATGAGTTACCTTGGGGGCACTGGGACAGGGCAATGGTGATGCCGTATAGTCGGGTCTGCTTGTGCGGGTGGAAGGCATCCATCTCTTTGGATATAGCAAGGTCCATGGCAATCACTGAATTCCTGCAAAGCACCAAAGGCACAGACAGTGATCATGCATCTGATGGCTTGAAATGTTCTCAAGGGGCCACTCATCCTCTTCTATGGCTTGGAAGAGAAAAGGAGATGTGGTATCTTGCTCTCTGTGTATTCCTTCCTCTCCCTTGGCTGGGTAAAGTCTGTAATTCATAGTTTGTTTATATATATTATAAATATATATATATGCCAAAATAACCTAGCTCTCCCCCCTACTCTAAATTCTAGGTGACATATAGGCTCTTCCAGCCAACTACCTCTTTGGTGTGACCCTACCTTTGAAGGAAGGTTTGGCTCAGAAGCAGCTGTGGGAATATTGCAGTTTTAAAACTACATAGATGTAGATGTATGACATAATCATAGAGCCCACCAGCCATGTGACCCTAGGAAGCTCCTGGGGAAAGAGCAGACATGCTAAGGAAGTCCCAGGTTCAAGGATTACCAACAGCACCTCTCCTCCTCTCTGAGATTTGCAAACCCTCTTCCTCTACCTTCTTTCACATCTCCTGAAAGATGTGAAGAGGGAAGGCATCACTTGAGGTCAAAGGTTAGGACAAGAGGGCCGGGTCAAAGGCCTTCAAGGCCTCCACAGACAAAGGGAAGAACACAGTTCTGCCCACGTGACAGCAGCCTACTTACGTCTTCCAGTCTGTGTAGTACAAATTCTTCCCATAGCTCGTCACAGCGAAAGGATACTGGAGCCCTTCGAGAACCTTGCGCCTGCTGGGCTGAGCTGGATTCAGGCATTCTGCTCTGTGGGTGCCTGTGTGCAGCAAACACAAGTTGGTCATTGTTCATGCAAGAAATGGGCCCTTTGTGTCAGAAAGACAAGAGTGGGGGGAGCTCAGTGTCGCCAAGGCATGTCCTGGGCAACACAGAGGGCTGCTCTTCAGCACTGACAGCCCATTTCTGTCTCCTATCTTTTCCCTTTCATCAATTTACACCCACCTGAGTTCCGGCACCCACACCTGGCCCTACTGAGGAGATGAGAGCCAGGGCAGAGAAGTCACAGCCTATTCTGGCCTTTCTAGCCCTTTGTCTCAGGAGGAACCCCCCTATCTTCTGGCTTTTGCTCAAGTCCCTCCCCTCTAAGCCTCTCCAGACCCTTTCTTCCCAAAATTGGGGCACTGAAGAGCTGCAACAGATCAGCAGTTAGTGACTGGCCTACCACTAGTGCCCGCAGGATGGATATGCTTGTACAAGTGCGAAAGTGTTCACACCCCACTCTACCCTACCTAGCTGTGGGACAGAGAAGGTACTCCACCACAGACTTTCATGGGGAAAGATGAAGGACAGGTCCCTGGATGAGCATCTTTCCCACATCTCATCTCAAGCCTGAGGGACACCCTGCACAGCTGAAGCAGGAGCTCACTGGGGACTCTATTATCCCTGCAGACATAGCATGCAGTCCTCAGGAACCTCCCACCAGAATAGGGGGCAACCATTTTGCTATATACAGCCATATAGCAATGACTTCAGGTTCTGCAGGTCCAAAGACAAAACCAAGGATGATATCGGGTATTTATAACACTTAGAATGGTAACATTTAACAATATAAAAATTATTCCAAGCTTGTTCGCTGTACAGAAACAGACAGTGGGTGAGATTTGCCAACTCTAGAGCAGGGGGAGTAAAAAAATGAGAAAGTACAAGCACATGATCTCAAACTTCCTGTTACCTGCATCCACCCAGCAGAGCTGAGACGAGAACGGATCAAAGGTGAGGCCATTGGGCAGGCCCAGGTTGTCCTGTGCAAGAATCCTCCGGTTGGTGCCATCCATGTAAGAAGTCTCAATTTTGGGACTTTCTCTGTTCCAATCTGTCCAGTAAAGGTTCCTGAAGAGGTAACAGGGGAGAAAGAGGAAGCAAGATCCTGAAAACACTTTAAAAGAAGCAGGAAGGAAGAGCTAGCTCAGCTGACAGGAAAACTACACAGCAAGTGAGACCCTGAGAAGCTAAGAGGGATTCTAGGCTTACACTGGCTCTTTGCTCAAATTGGGTTATCTGTTGCTAACAAATTCTATTTCCTTTTAGTATCTTGGAAAAGCTAGTAAGCAAACTTGGAGGTCTGGGGCGGGGGCAGTTCAGTGGGTAAAGGAAGTGAGGACCTGTGTTCAGGTGACTAAGGCTTGCGATCTCAGTGATGGGGAGGAGGCAGGCAGGTCACTGGGTCTCTCTGGCTAGCAACCAGCCCTATTTGAGAAGGGACAGGCCAGTGAGAAACCCTGCTCAAGGGTGCAAAACGTGGGCACCGCTTGAAGAATGGTACACAAGGTTTGTTACTAAACACACAAGCACACATAGACTTTGGACCTGACATACACAAACAGTAATAACCCTGAGTAATAAACCTATGCAGGAGGCTACAGTAGAGCAAAATGGCTTAACTAAAGCAAGATGGAGATACCAGCAAGGTAGTGATGGAGATATCTGCTGTATGTGAGGTAGCTGAGTGGCCATAGCACAAGGGATATTGTCTCTAAGGGAAGGCATCAAAATGTCTAGGAGCGGGGATCTGGGGTATAAGATTGAGAACTTGTCATAGGATGAAAAGAGAGGAAGCTGCTATGGGCGGAAGAGGCCCTCAGGAAGGGGACTCCAGGACACTCAAGCCACATCTGCTCCAACAAGGAGTACCAGGGACGTGGTTAGGCCAACCCCACACTCTTGTAGCATTCACACAATTTGAGTGTTAGTTTAACGTAGTGGAATTTCATTTGCATTTTAATAAATAAAGCTTGCCTGAAGGTCAGAGAGTAAAACAGCCCCACTGGTCAGCCTTACAGACCAGGAAGTGTGACAAACACCTTTAATCCCAGCAGCCACACTAACTTGCCATAGAAACCAGGCGATGCATGCCTTTAATCCCAGTGGTGCTTGTCTTTAATCCCAGCCCTAGAGAAGATTATAAAACGGGAGGAGACATCTCTCAGTCTCAGTCTCATACTGAGATTCCTGGAGGCAGGATTGCCCTTTTGGACTGACGTAGAGGTAAGAGCCAGTGGCTGGCTGTTTTACTTTTCTGGTCTTCAGGTTGGACCTCAATATCCGTCTCTGAGTTTTTTATTAATTGTGCTACTGTTCACATTCACTATACAGAAAGTACTCGCTTTCTGAGCTGTCACCCTACAAAGTCTCTTGACAAAAAACGTGAAACTGGAACACGGCCTGCTGTGTCCATTGTGGAACTGTGCCGGCATCTCATCAGCTTGTAGACTCTGTTTCATCTTGCAGGGATGAAACACCTCAGAACAATGCTGGCATTAGAACCTCTTCTGAGTCCGTCCAAAAAAAGCCAGAGACTAAAAAGGAGACTAGCACATGTGTATAAGCAGACCTACCCTCCCACGGAGTCTGTCACAATGCCCCTGGGGTTCACCAAACCCGTGTCGAACAGCACTCGACGCTGTGAGCCATCCATCTTTGCCACTTCTATCCGATCCAGCTGAGAGTCTGTCCAGAAGATGCTGCGGCCAAGATGGTCAAGAGCAATGCCTTCAGGGCTTCCAAGATCTAGAAGGAAACACTGAGTCATACCCTAGCTGACGAGTTTTCTAGCTATTCCGTTGTCTTAGGCATCATGGTCAAAACTTGAGAAACCAAATGGGACTATGAAACTCTTACTGCTTATAAGATGAGCAATTTTCCAAGTGACAAATTAAAAAATACTACCCAACCATCCTCACCACACCAGGCACCTGGAAGGTCATTGTGACAAAAATGCAGCCATGTCTGTTAAGAAGCCCACAGCCAACCACCATTCAAACAGACCTTGCTTCTATGGGCAGATATAGATACAGGACCAACTTAAGTTCACCAGGGAAGGGTTCTGGAGAAACTGGCTCCTGAAGGACCAATGAGAATTTATCAGACAAGGGTCTCGGATAAGTGTTTTCAGATATAAGGAAGACTACAAGAGGCTTGAAGTGGGCTGCAAGTAATTTATATGGCCAGAGACTGTGAGTGAGGGAGAAGCCCTCAGTGAAATGAGGATGGAGGTAGGGAACTCAAGAGTGTGTCTCACAAATGAACAGGAGATATGGAATCTTAAGTGAAGATGGAATGGCAGATTTTTCCTTCCTTGGTAATTCCAAGGCAGGGAGGCATTTCTGGAAACAACATTGCCAATCATACTGTCAGTCCTTGAAATGTGAGTATGAAGGTAAAAGAAGGTGTTTGGTGATTACAAATTATACTCCACACAGTCTCCACTGAACAATAGCAATAGCAGTCAAGACACAGGTTGGCACCATGAAAGTGACTTCCATAGAAGTCACTGTAAGTCGAAAATATGGAATGACATTGTAGGATTTATGGGCATCCTTGAGATTCTTCCCTGTCCTAAGCAGCGGTTGATTAGCTTGGCTGGAGTGTGAGCAGGAAGCTAACCACCAAGCTGCACTGCCCCAGGCATCTGGCGTTTGAGCAAATCACCTCCGCACACTCTCATCTATATAGAAGCAACTCAACCTTTCACCTCAGCCTTTCCTGGAATAGAGCATGGTGTGAGGAACAGCAAAGTTTCTGTCGGAGGCTAACAAGGTGGCTCAGTCCATAGTGTTTGCTATGCAAGCACAAGGCCTAAGCTCGATCCCTAGTACTCAAAAATAAAATAAAATAAATAAAAAATAAAAACTACCTATAATCCCAGCACTGGGCAGGCAAAACCAGGGTTTGCTGGTCTCCAGGCTAGACCAATCAATGATCTCCAGGTTTAATAAGAGACCTCATCTCAAAGAAAGAAAGGGAGGAGGCGAGGTGAGTGATTGTAATCAATCACCTGATATTGGCATGCACGCGTGCGTGCACCCACCCCCAACAAGTACACACACAAGCCTCTTACGGGAGCCCAACCAGAGGACAGTGATTCAGAAGCACCAACGGTTAACATATGGTTTATTATTCATACCCAAAGAAGAGCTGTATAAAGTACAGTCTTTTCCCACACCATGAGAGGCCCAGGAACAATAAAACTGCCTCCCAGGGGCTCCCTGTGGTTTTCAAACAAGACGCACACACACTCAACAGCAGCAGCCACTCAGTCTGGGGAAAACTTGGAATGAGCACATCCTGTGGGATAGCCCTGAGCAGCACTCAAACACTGCAGGAAGAGGAGCTGCCCAGACTGTCACAGGGCATCCAGAGGAAGCCTAGGAGGAGCTCATGTCACACCGTCATCCCCTTCTGCACAGACCCAAGAGCCACTGAGCCATTTTTCCTTCCAACCAAGAAAATGTAGTTCTGTGGGCTACATTTTGCAGAAAAATGGGCTGGAAAAACACCCCTAACTGTGTTGAAGGAAAGGAGACGGCAAGGGGATAGGTTTTCCCTTAGTGCTATGTGAAAAGGAAATTGAGTATGATACCAGGCAAGGAGGCTTCAGGAGGAGAACATGTCTCCAACACCTCCCCAGAACTGCTCTGGACATCCATCTTAGCCGAAATCACATTTCTGGTTAATTTTGTGAGTTTTCACAGTCAGTCAGTTGTAGCCTTTAGCTCTGACAGCCCTCACTGCACTTAAAGGCCCCTTGGCCGATTTCCGGTGCCAAAGGCAACAGGAAATAGCAGACAGTGACCTATTCCCCTCTTCAGCTAGATTTTGAAATCAAATCAGAGATAACAACAACAGCGTTTTCAGAGGTAAAGGGCATTTTCAAAGTTCTCTTTGTTAAGCCAGAGTATGAAAGCTAACCAATATCATCTAAATACCCTGTCAGCTTCCAGAAAAACATTTGAGAGCCGTGTGCAAAGCCAGGGCTGTTTCCCTCAGCCCCAGCTTAATTCCTGACATGTTATCTCTAAGGAGAACCATGGGGTGTTGTATCCTTACAGAATAGTAATTGTTAGAAGTTGAAAGGCTGTGCTTGGCTCCCAAGGTAAAGGAAATGCAAAGCAAGACTTCTATTTCAAAGGTGTCTCTTCCACCTAAATATTTTGCGGAGGAAGTGGAGGACTTCATACAGCTAATGGCAGCCTGACAATGCCTTCCCCAAAACGATGAGTCATGACTGAAGCATGCATCTCAAGTTCCTTGACCATGTCAGTACAGGGACCTTTTACAGATCCTGGAGTTTTTGGTAAAATGATTAAATATAGTCAAGTGAAATAGATTTTAAAAAATAAAGGAACAGACTGAGGGTTGAACCTTAGTCATGCTAGGCAAACGCTCTAGCACTGAGCTGTATCCTCCAGCTCTCTTACAACTTTCCATTTTGAGACAGGGCCTTACAAGTTGCCCAGGCTGACCTTAAATTTGTGATCCTTTTCCCTCTCATATAGCTGGGAGGACAAGCCTACAGAAGCGGGCCTCGCTGCTCTTATTGAAAGAAGGTATTAAAATGACGTCTATTTCTTTGTTCAAGCAGGCATCTAGATGAGGTTAAGGGCTGAAGTCAGGCTGTGTCAGCACAACGCACGCCTTATCATAAGTTAATCAAAACAGAATTCTCTGTGAGAGGCAATCCCAGCTAGTTGAACTCCAGGTTGGAACTAGGGAGAAGAAAGATGTGTTGAGTTAGGGAAGAGACTCTGCCACCATCCCAAGATGCTTTACATTGAAACGACTGCTCTTTCACTCCAACACAGCCTTGGGAATAGACGCTACTTCCAGAGCTGGCTGTGGTGATACATAGTTGTAACCCAGGGAGGAAGGGGCATGAGAAGCAGAACTTCCAGGCTAGCCAGGGATACTGAACATTGGGTTAAAATAAATATACAGTAGCCAAGATAGTTCAGTTGGGAGAAAGTTAAACTAAAGATGTAAATAAGTAAATAAGCAGAGTGGTGGTGCTGGCATGTAATCCTAACACCTAGGAGATAGAAGCAGGAAGATCATGAGTTCAAGGTCATCCACAGCTACTTAATAAGTTTGAGGGTAGCCTGGGTTACATGAGATCCTGCCCCAAAAACCAAAGAAATAGTCTTCAGCTTCTGCGTGAGTATCTAACAGTATGCTTGTGGGTTTCTTGACTGTTCCTTCCAACCACTGCCTTTGATAACCCCTCATGGAGCACACTGTGGAGCAGACTCTGTGAGAAGCAATTGCAGGCTCAGAAGCTACTGGAAGAAATGGAATGGTGAGTTTAGCTTCATGATCCACAATGACGGACTACGCAAGCTTCCAGAGAAAGGCGCAGGCACCTACCTTGCTTTTTATTATATCAGTTTTATTATCCTGAGACAAGAAGCTAACCTCAGCCAGGATGTCCCTGATTTAATGACTCAAGAAACCTGTGGCAAACTTCAGAGGGGCTGAAAAGGTAGACAGCGGGGGCAGAAGATCCACCCCTCGCAAACTGAACAGCTTCCTCTCCATCCTTCACCTCCAGTCCAGAGCAGTGTGGGCTGCTAGGAGCGGCACCTAAAGGGACACTATTTGCTTGCTCACCTTGTCGAATGATGGTGGTTGGCTCTCCGCCATGCAGGCTGGCTCTCCCAATGGAAGGCTCGCTGATGTCGGTCCAGTAAACCACCTTGTCCACACAGTCGAAGGCTAGTCCAATGATGACTTTTGCCTGGAAGTGATACCAGTGATTGAGGACAGCTCACCCAACATCTAGTGTTGTCTTGAACTTTCCCGTGTGCCTATATATCCTCAGATAGTATTTTAAATAAAGAAAATATGTGCCGGGCGGTGGTGGCGCACGCCTTTAATCCCAGCACTTGGGAGGCAGAGGCAGGCAGATCTTTGTGAGTTCGAGACAGCCTGGTCTACAAGAGCTAGTTCTAGCGCAGGCTCCAAAGTCACAGAGAAACCCTGTCTCGAAAAAACAAACAAACCGAAAAACCAAAAATATATATATATATATATATGTTTTGTTCATTCACAATTTTTATTGTTGAATTGTAGAAACTACATAGTTTAGAAAAAAACTTTTTCTTTTTTCTAAATACATACGTGTTTGTGTGTGTATTTTTTCTCATCTCCAGTTTGGTTTTAATTTTCTTTAAAAATATTTTTTATTTATATTTGTGTGTATGCTTGTGTGTCTGTGTTATGTACCACAAATGTTCACGTGTGCTTGGAGGCCTGAAGAGAGCATTGGATCGCCTGGAGCCAGAGTCACAGGTGTTTGTGAACTGACTAACTTGGGTGCTGGAAACCAAATGGGTCCTCTAAAAAGCAGCAAGTGCTCTTAACCTCTGAGCTATCTTTCCAGTCCCAAGAACGAGCATTTCAAATGTACAAGATCCTCCAATGAGTACTACAAAGCATTAAAGAGAAAATTAAAGATGACCCAGAGAACTAGAAAGAGATAAATTAGGTTAATGGATTCTGCAATTTAATATCGCTAAGACATCAGTTTCAGTGACTCAGTGTCTGCTTTGTTAAAGCTATCAAGCTGTTTGGTTTTGCTTATGTTTGATTGTTGACGTAACACTGGCTAACCTGGAACTCCCTATGTAGACCAGGCTAACTTGGAACACAGCGATCTGCTTCCTGCGTGCTGGGATTAAAGAAAGGTATGAACATGACACACGGCTGGTTGTTTTGGTTTTGTTTGTGTTCTATTTTCTATGGAACAAGAAATTTATTCTAAAACATGACAGGAACATGCAAACAACAGTAGCAATGTGTGGGAGGAGGCTGCTTGTTTGTTTCCCGGCTGCCCAGACACCCAAAAGAATCACACAGAAACCATATTATTTGTAAGTACTGTTTGGCCAATAGCTTAAGCATATTTCTGGCTAACTCGTATCTTAAATTAACCCATTTCTATTAATCTGTGTATTGCCACGTGTCTGTGGCTTATCGGCAAGATTCCAGTGGGCTTCTGCAGAGGCAGAGGCTTCTGTCTCCTGCGGGCAGCTACATGGTTTCTCTCTGACTCAGCCTACTTTCCCTTATATATATATATCTTATATATATATCTCTTCCAGCCTGGCTATATTCTGTTAAGCCATTGGCCGAAAGCAGCTTCGTTATTAACCAATGGCAATAAAACATATTCATAGCATACAGAGGGCAATCCCACATCAGCAATGTGCCTGCTCATGTCTGTAATCTCAGAACCTGGCAGGTAGAGGCCAAGGAGTCCAAAGCTAGCTTTGACTACAGTAACATGTAGTTACTAGGCTAGCCAGAGCTACAAAATAAGACTCAGAAAATAAACAAATAGCCGGGCGGTGGCAGCACACGCCTTTAATCCCAGCACTCAGGAGGCAGAAGCAGGCAGATTTCTGTGAATTTGAGGCCAGCCTGGTCTAAAAGAGCTAGTTCCAGGACAGGCTCCAAAGCTATACAGAGAAACCCTGTCTCAAAAAACAAAAACAAGACAAATAAAAGTCTAAAATAGTCCAAAGACTTAAACTCAAATCTCCCTGACTTCGAAATCTCCTATAGTCAAGACTGAATGGCACTGACCATCCTAAGGTTTTCTGGAAGATTGACACAACAGACCAGAGTGCCCAGAAACAGCCTGTTACTGATGATTTAAGTGGTAGTTTTGACAAAGGTACCCAGGTACCAAGCAAGTAATATGGCTTTCTTAACAAATGATTTGAATAAACACGTGGGGGCTCCCCTCGCAACCCTCTGGCTGACCTTACACCATAGTTAAGAAATTAAAGGCTGAGTCCTAGTGTTCCTTTCAGAAATCATGAGAGAACATCTTCACAGCGTTCTGAATAAACCCATCACCAGGCCAAGCTTGCAGAATGGCTGATTCCAGAGCACAGAACCACACTTCTCAGTTTGTTATGGTATAACATAACATAAAAAGGAATACGTTGTGCATTTAGACTTCATTTGTCTGTTAAATTTGCATTATATTTGCAAATGGAAGTCATATTACATTAGATTATAAATATAACTACTTTCTTGGTTTCATATTATATTACACATAGCTATTAATGATTTTGGTATTATAATATAGTATGTGATATTATATTGATATCATGCAATAGAATATACTACAGCATATTTAGCTATTAATGATCTTGATATTATATTATCTTGTATTATCCTGTCTTGGTATTATGCTATATTATATTTTATGTTATATTATACATAGTTATTAACCATATTAGCTATAAATTCTATTGTGCTGTATTATATTATCTTGTCATTACCTTACACTACTATCTTATATATAGACACATCTCTAGAGCTGGGACTGTCCTCAAGGCTAGTCAGCCAATACTCACAGGGATATGGAGAAAGGTCTTAGCTTCTGTCTTCTTCATGGAATTTCCCTCCAGAGGCAGGCGTTCAATCTTTCCAGTCTGGGCAAAGAGTAAGTGAGTCCCTGGAGGTAGGGGGATGACGGCTGTAGGTACTACAGGTCTCTGGTGAATAGGAGGAGCCACTGTACTCAGACCTAGAGGGCAAGAGATGGTCAGTGAATTGAGAGTCGGGAATACTGGAAATAACAGGTGCATTCTAATGCTCAGACACACAGATGAATCCATGCAGACACGTATGAGAGCACACATTTACATAAACACGCACATATGTTCATATGAATATATGTGTACGTGTGCTCATGCACCCATCTACATGTTACCCATACCCCAGGTCTTGTCACATTTATTGCATGCACACAGCACAGCCAGTCACACAACACCCATTTTGTGTCTGAAAACTCTAGAGGCAGAAAGCCTTCAGCCAGTCAAAGGGCATTGGGAAGAAGACAGGGCAGAACATGAGTTTAGTATAAGAGGTCCAGTGGGGTAGAGCGCTAACCTTGCTCCCTCTTATACAATGATTTGATTATGTTCTTGCTGGATGCTGGGCTAGTATGAGAGTCAAAGCAGTGCTGGGAGCAACAGCCCTGACTCCTCTGCCTGCAGGAATGACATCTTTAACACTGGGTGGAGAAAGTTATCAGTGAGGCTGCCACACCCTGTCCATTGCACTGAGATGGGGCATCCTCCAACCTCTCAAGCAGAACCATGTCCACCTAGGTTCTTAAAACCAACAGGCTAGCCAGGGGCTGGCTCATCCTCCTCTAATGTGGCCTGGCCTCCTTGACTTGTTGTGACCTCCTGACCTTCACCCCGGCTGGCTCCCTGACTCCCTCAGTAAAGGGACTCCTGTGGGTGGGGGCGGGAGGGCAGGGCACAGGTCACAGGCTAGCCAGGTACTATCTGTCTTTCTACTGTGCACAGAGGGCATGTGCCTGTTTGAGCTTCTCATTAGCTGTCTAAATGGAGAGCTAGCCAGATGTGGAGCATACTTGTAATTCCAGCACTTAGGCAAAGGTAAGAGGATCAAGAAATCAAGTTTAGGGGCTGGAGAGATGGCTCAGAGGTTAAGAGCACTGCCTGTTTTTCCAAAGGTCCTGAGTTCAATTCCCAGCAACCACATGGTGGCTCACAACCATCTGTAAAGGGGCCTGGTGCCCTCTTCTGGCCTGCTGGCATACACACAAACAGAATATTGTATACATAATAAATAAATATTTAAAAAAAAAAGAAATCAAGTTTATCTTTGGCTAACACAGTTACATTTTCGGTTAAAGACCAGCCCCCAACATGAGATCATGCCTCATGGGCTGGAGAGATGGCTCAGCCATTAAAGGCTAGGCTCACAACCAAAAATATAAGAGTTCGGTTCCCAGCACCCATGGCTGTCTCTCAAGCCATAGGTTAATCAGCTGGGGTAATGGCTCAGTGATCGAAAGGTCCTGAGTTCAATTCCCATCAATCACCTGGTGGCTCACAACATCTGTAATGAGATCTGGTGCCCTTTTGAGATCCTGCCTCAGAAATATAAAAAAAGACTGGGTGGGGCATATTAAGGAACAAGGGCCTAGCTGTATAGGAACAAGTATCGAAAAGATAAAAACAGGCATCTCCACTAGAGTAAGCAAGGCTTTGAGGAGAACCAAGGGACCACAGCATCCCTGATCTGCCACAAAGCCCAGCAGTCTAAAGCCTAGCCTCCCTGTGTCTACCACAGGCCCTCCTAGGAATGGTCACAGAGCACATGAATACCCAGAGATGGAAGAGAAGTGCATTTACAGAGGTGGGGAGGAGGGTGGAATGACAGGTGGAGGGTTGGTAGCACGTGAACAGGGAAACCAGGCAGAGCATCCACTAACAAAGGTCATTCTGGTCTTCGCGTCTACACGACAGCGGTTCACTTACATGGAGGCCTCATCCCCGGCCGGGTACGGGTACCCTCCAGCTCCCGACCATCGCGGTCCACACACCAGCAGTAGCCAGTTCCATGGTGGCACTGGGTGGGTTCATAGTGCCCGTACTCATCACACTGGGGTACAAACATCCCCAGCCTGGGCTGCTGGGCGTCTGCCACCCCTGCTGCTCCAAGGATGTGCTCTCGCTCCAGTTGACACCGGGTTTTCTCCACCCCTGTCAGTGACAAGCAAAGCTGAATGTCATTGGGGCTGTACATGGTGTTCCAAACGCCATTTGTCAGACTTGGACCACAAAGGTGCCCTGTCATCATCACTGGAGTTTGTTCATTTTTCTTTTCCAATTTAAGACCTCATTATGAGAGGCAGGGATGTACTCAGTTGGCAGAGGGCTTGCATAGTGTGTAACAAGCTTTGGGCTCAGAAGTCCAAGGTCATCTTCAGCTCTCTGAGCTTGTGACTAGCTTGACCTTGTCCCTACCGCCTCCAAAAATCATAATGACTTATGATTAAAAAAAAAAAACAACTACATCATGCCATGCATGGTGGTTCAGGCCTTAAATCCCAGCACTTGGGAGACAGAAATAGGTGAACCTCTGTGACTTCAAGGCCAACCTGGTCAATATAGTAACACCCTGTCTTTTTAAAAAAAAAAAAAAAAACAAAATATTATTCATACCTGTAGATTTTCTTTCCTACACAGTTCTTTTAAAAATTAACTCAAAACAGATATAACATAAAATGAAATACTTCTAACTGAACAACTCCATGGCATTTGGCACATACACAGTGATGATGAGTTATGGTGGTAGTTTATATCTGAATCCTTTTCATTACCCTAAAAGGAAACCTCATGCCTAGTGAGTAGAGGCTGCCACGTCTCCTTCCTGTCCATCCTGGACATTCCAGTCTTTTGTGGACATTCTCACTTTGTATATTTCATACAAATGGAGGCATAGGACATGTGGCCTGCGCCTGGCTTCCTGAGCTGATCTTTCAGGCCCATCCTCTCCTCCTTTCCCTTCACCGGCTGAATAATACTGCATTGTACAGAAAAGCCACATTTTGTTCAACTGTGTTTCCACTGATGGATGGCCCTGTGATTTGCTCTAGGCGGTTTAAGTTCATCTTAAATTCAAGTTTCATGTGATCTACATGGAGAAAAGCCAAAGAATTTAGAGACCAAAGATCAGGAAGCACTCGCCAGCTTCTAAGCTTCTATGTATTTCCTTCTGGTGAAGGCCTATGTCTGCCATGAAATCTAGCCTCTGACCTGTCCAGTTCAGATTCCAAAGCAGGGCAGTACTGCTACACAAGAGCTTTAGGAAGTTGGGTCATAGTATAAGCCTGGAGTCTCAATCTTGGGGGGTGCTGACTCAGAAGAATTAGAGGTTCAAGAAGAAATCTGTCTCAACAAAAGAAAACAAACCTTGACATAGAATAAACAACTCCTAAATGTGCAGAGTTGCAGCTGGCCTCACATTCTCTGGAGTCCAGCCACCGGGGGACAGCGGAGTGGTCACTTCTGAAGCATGAATCACACAGACATTGATGAGAAGCAGCCATTCTCCATGCTACTACTGCTGAGAGCTACATGCATCCAAGTCTTAGTGTTTCTTCCCTCTCAGCCTTTCCATGAGCTGTTCTTTGTGCAACACCCCCTTAAGTTCCCAGCTGAACTCCTTCTCCATTGCCTGGTCAACCCTCCTGCAGGAGGACTTCTCACAGCCCCTCTGCTGGGTTTGATGTTTCTGGCATGCTCCTAGGGCTTCCCGGTGGTCCAGAGACTCTAGGGACCCACGCCCTGAAGGAGTTGTTCTCTGTCTGCTGAGCAGACTCAGGGCTCTCACAGGGTGGCTCTTTTCCACCTCTACCAAGCGTTCTTCAAGACTGGGCTGGGTGCACACACCAGCATCTTTACACCTGCCCTCAGGGACCCATAGCCAGAGGGACACAGCAAGGAGACACAGAGGAGAGGTTCTCTCCACTGGGCAGGAAAGCACCAGAAAGCCTGTTAGGGTGGCTGGGGGATTGTGATTAAACAGCTCTTAGGTGAAGGTGGGGGTAAGGGGTGGGGGTAGGGGATGGGGGTGGGGCTGGCAACTTTCTGGCTTTGTATACCAATGCTGCCTATCACAACTACCCAACTCTGTGATTTGCTTGATAAGTGAATTAATGGACAATAAAACTTCATTTACAAGCAAGGTTTGGTGATGCACACCTTTAACCCCAGCACTGGGGCAATAGGCAGGTGGATCTTTGTGAGTTCCAGGCCAGCCTAGTCTACAAAAAGAGTCCCAGGACAGCCAGCACTGTTACCCAGAAACCCTGTCTCAGGGGTGGAAGAGGGGGTAGACAAACAACCCAAACCAAAGCAAAGAAAAACAACAAAACTTTATTTATAAATAAGCAGTAGATTTGGCCTATGGCTGTCCTGGCTTTAGGGCACTGCCCCTATTTTATGGGAAGTTAACCATAGGAGGCTTTCTCCATGTTACAATGTGGCAAGAAGGCCCTCACCATTTAACCATGTACTTCCCAGCTTGCAGAATCCAAGACAAATATATTTCAGTTCTTTGTACTTAGCAAGCCTTTGGTATTCTGTTACAGCTCTAACAACAAGGTAACACACACGGGTGGAACCTTATATATCCACCTGTGACCTGGCCTACACAAGGCAGACACGGTGACTTCAAGGAATATACAACCAAGGACACACAAAGTGTCTCATCTGTATGGCCAGTTCTCATGCTGGCTGGCCTAACACAATCGCTCCCTTGCTTAGAGACAGTCAGTATGCCAGAAAAGTGTTTGTTGAACCTGGCAAGAGAAAAAAACTTTGTGTGTGCTTTTCTTTTGTCCCTGAGGATAATGTAAAATCATCATCATCATCATCACCACCATCATCATCATCATCATCATCATCATCATCATCATCATCATCATCATCATCATCATCCAACAAGTAAGCAAAACACTTGATGTAGGAAGAGGCAAACAAAGATATGAATCTGGTTAGAATCAAAATGTTGATTTTTGTATTCTATTTGATAAAAAGTTATTTACTTTCTCGAAACCTTACATTTGCTCAGGGTTTTAGAGTTTCCACACTAGCTGACTCCATTTCCACACATATGTATGTCACTTACTCCCCATTGTATGTACACATGTATGTCTGTGTGAGTGCATGGTATGTGTGTGGATGTCCTCAGAGGCAAAAAGAGGGGGCTTATTCCCTGAACCTGGAGTTACAGGCGGCCAGAGCCACGATTGACACATGGGTGCTGGGGATGGAACTCGGGTCCCCTGTAAGAGCAGGAAGAGCTTAGCTGCTGACTCCTCTCCAGTTTCTGTGCCCACTGTGGTAGGAATTTGGTTTTTACACCTAAGGGGAAAAAACCAAAACTCAAAGAGGTAAGGGGCTCCTCCAGGGTCACAGCCCTGGAAGGGACTTGCCACAAAGTCTGTGGATTCCTGATCCAGCCCCTGCCCCTTTCAGCTGGAGTCTTTGCATTCACCTCTCCGGCAGTCAGGCTGGCTCAGACATGGTGAGCAGGGTAACATTAATGATGACTGTGTTTGGGGTCACCTAGGAGACACACCTGGAGGGGGGGCAGGCCTGTGAGGGAGGATTCACTGAGGAAATTACACCTGCCCTGAATGTGAGTGGCACCATGAGGTGGGTTCCTAGGCTGAATAAGAAGGATAAAGAGAGCTGAGTACCTGTCTTCTCTGCTCTGCTGACTGTAGGTCAAAAGGGACCAGCCACTTCACACTCCCATTGCTGCGTGTTCCCCTCCCCGATGGCCTGTGTGTCCTAAAGCTAGGAGCCAAGATGAACCCTTCCTTAAATTGGTTTTCTCAGGCATTTTGTCACAATGAGAAAAGTGATGAGCACAACGGTTCTTATTTCTTTAACTCAGTGAAGGTGTCTGGAAGCCCCCAGAGGTTTTTCTGACAATATTTCCGTCATTAACCACTCTGACAGCTACAGAAGATTAATGTTCTAGGTGTCTCCAATCAAGTGGGACTTTCTGTGGGTATGTGTGTAGAGGCCAGAACTCAATCTCTGGTGTCATTCCTCAGTTTTCCTTACAGATTTCTGGACCTGAGGCTGACTGACTAGGATACACTGGCTAGCCAGTGAGCCCTAAGGATCTGCCCGTCTCTGCCTCTACGGCACTAAGATTTCCAGCACGTGCCATGTCCAGTTTTTAAATGCAAGTTCTAGAGATCAAACCCGAGTCCTCTTTTTCACATTTTGCCAATCGAGCTATGGCCCCAGCCCCCAAGCAGAGCATTTGAGAGGGTGAAGGTTATTTCATTTTATGCAGCAGACAGACTTTTCAAAAGTTCAAATTATCTAGAATAGACCTGACACTTTCAGAAATATCTTGAATGTATAAGGATAGAAAACCTCAATTCTGAGTCAGGAAATAAGAATGTTTATAGAAGGCTATGTCCCCATAGGCTTCTAGGAATGAATCCTTATCCTGGCAAAGAGGCAGCAGGAGTGGCCAAGGGTACCAGGATTAACTCCCTAGGGAATTTTGCATCAAGGGCCTGGTAGATGGGGTGGGGACAATAGGGGTCAAGAAGACACATTTTCTGGGCTTATTTCTAGTCAGTAAAATTATATCAGACGCACTACTTCTTCTGGCTGGCTTAGCTGGGAGAAGAAACACATGGCCCCTTGAGACAACTGAGGGCAGGCAGGAAGTCCGGGGTGGCTTTTCTTGAGATGGCAGAAAAGAAAATGAGAGGAAATTAAGAGAGAAAGGAGGCGGCCCATTTGTGATCTCTAGATTTGCATTCTACTCCTTCTCCTGGTCACGTCTGTGACACAGTCAAGCGATGGCCACCGCAACTGGGTTGGGTAAGATACGCCAAGCCTCTCTGGCAGAGGGTAGGCAGCAATGGGAAGACCTGCGACTGGGGGGAGATTGTGTGCGGAGGTGTCACTCATTCAGGTGCTTCCTGCACAGTCTCAGCTCCTAGTAGGGACCAACCATCCTCATTAACTACACAGACCCTAGCACCACCACAATACACATCTGTGAACACAACAATGCAAGAGCCACGAGCAGTGCCCCTTCTCTGCTGGCTTTGGGACATCACTAGCTGCTGAACAGACACATTGGCCCAGCATGGCCATGCTTCCCAGAATGAGAACTTAAAAGGAAGCACATAAGATCTCCAATGTGGGGTCCCTAGTAATTTCCTAAGAACAGCAGCTACAATAATAACATTAGACGTGAACTTTTCAAGTGCTTGCCCAACACGAACCCAACGATGCAGGGTGGAAGGGAAACTCAGGCAGGGGCAACGAACAAATGAAAAGGGCGGACCATGAGGAGGAAATAGAAGCCATAAAACACCCAGAAAAAGCAAATGGCCTCTAGTTTCTGCGCTGCTGCCACTGTGGGAAATGACGCTGTAAGTTTTTCCCAGACAAAAGCCCCGGGAGATGCTTAGGCCACTTATCTACTGTATCTGTACTGTAAACACTCACCGGAAGCTACCCCAATCGTGAAACTCAGAGCGTATAGGTGGGAGGGAAGATGAGACTTGTTTCTCAGGAAGCTGGGGGGAGGGTGTGGATGTTATGGAAACAAAGAAGGGGAACAGCTCGTCCACTTCCACCAAGGGTGTGGCTGACCTTTCAGAGTGACAGAAACCTGTCGTTTGGTGCGGTGGCTCTGACCAAAGCCAGGAGGACTTGGGATATGACTAGAGGAGCTGGAAGTCAAGAAGCCGGAGTATCAGAGAACTTGGTTACCTGGGAGTAGAGGGTATCTTTAGGAAAAGAAGGGAAGGAGGGACTAGAAGACTCAGCAACGATGCGTCTGATTTATAAGTGATGTGCTGGTTGGAGGGCCACAGGAATCAAGCCCGAAGAGGTTTCTAAGCTTCTAAGGGACCTGGTTGGAAATGGGGGATGTGAAGGCTGATACTATCAACTTGACAGGATCTGGAATGACCTAGGAGACACCCCTGTGGGCATGACTGTGCGGGAGATTCAAGGGTGGGATAAGTGAAATGAGAAGACCCATCCAAAACTTGGGCATCACTATCCCATGGGCTAGGATCCTCGGCCGAATGAAAATGTCAAAAGGAGAAAGCGGGTGCCACTAGTATTCATCTCTCTCTGCTTCCTGACTGGAGTGCAATATGACGTTCCCCAAGCTCTACCCCCACCTTCAAGCTCCTCCCTACCATGATGGGCTGTGTCCTCAAACTAAGAGTAAACTCTTCCTCCCTTAAGGGGCCTTTGTCACAGCCACAATAAAAGTGACTAACACAGGCACGATGCTATTTCTTCTCTAAATTCTACTTGTCCTTTAAGGCCAGGTGCCGAGTCTTCCCCTCATGCTTTCCTTGCCTTTTCTGGCCCACATGGCTTTCTGCTCCAGCCACTAATCGTCACTCACAGTCGCTAGTTCTGAGGGCATCCTTCTTCTTCCATTTACAGTGTGAAGATGCTGTTGTTCATGAACCACGTTCAATGGAAGCTACAAACAAGTTGCTAAGAAATAGCTAACTATGGACTAGGTGCCTGTGACAAATTAGCATCCCCTAAACCCTTGTAGCCGTAACCATCTGTGGGACTAATTTGTGCCCATGGGGAAACAGCCCTGTAGTGATTCGGAATCCCAGAGCTGTGCTGTCCTGGCCTGGAAAGGCAGAGGGTCAGAAAGAAGAGGAGATTGACTGCATCCAGTGCTGCTGCTGAAGGCAGAACTGAGCTGTGTCCAAGTGAGGGCATTATGGACCACTCTGGAGTAATTTCAAGAGCATTTGAATGGGTGCAGGAGGTAAAGGCACCTACAGCTGTTTGAGAGCGCATGGGAGACTTTGAGGAGGAGGCAGCGGCCCAGCACTAGAATCTTAATTACAGAGGGTAAATACAGGATAAACTCGAAAGCCCATGGCTGATACATGACGGCTCATCTTATTTGTAAGCCTGACACTCTTAGAAAGGGGAGGCCTCAATGGAACTGTCTCCACAAGATTGGCCTGTGGGCTTGTCTATGGGGGCATTTTCTTAATTAATATAGGAATTAAGAAATTTGGAGGCACCATCCCTAGCCGTGTGTGTCTAGGCCGTATGAGACAGCCTTACTCAGCAAGTCAAGGGGAGCAAGCCAGTAAGCAGTGCTTTTTCATGGACTCTGCTTTAGTTCCTGTTTTGAACTTTTGCCCTGGCTTCCCTCAGAGATACCCTGTAACCTGTAGCTAAAATCAACCCTTTCCTCCCCATGTTGCTATTGGTCAGAATCGTTTTTATCACAGCAACAGGAAGGCAAACTAGAACACGCTACAAAGAATCAATGCACCCGATGAACCTTGAACACAATCAGGTAGCACCAATGACCACAAGCCAGGCTTGTTCCCAAGTCTGAGTGGGAAACAGCAAAGGGAAGCAACAGGCCTTCTGGGAACAGATGAGCCCCAAGGACTGAACAGGTACACCCTACCAGGCTCAACAGGCAGATTTAAACCAGGGTCGGGGAGAGTTGGGGGGCGGGGCGTCCTTTACCTGACCTGCAAGCCAACAAGCTAGAAGCTCTGGTTCTCAGGAATTCTCAGAAGGGACCTTCTTGACAGGAACCTGCAGTGAGGAGAAAGGACTGGGTACAGAACCATGCAGCATGAGGACCCTGGACAGAAAAGGCCCAGGTGTAAGGGGAGAAGACAGAGCCAGAAAACTCAAAAGCTTGAGGTTTTCAAGCAAAATACTTTCAAACACTTCACCAAAAGAGCTGAAGAGGATTCTGTCAACCAAGCCTCCCTTCCAGAAGCTGAGGAAAAGCAAAGGAACAGGAGAGATAGATAACAGATGCCTGTCAGCAGGACATTCAGGGGAGATCAAACTGGATGAAAAGGCACAACAAGGAGATGAAGGAGGCAAGAGGGAGCAAAAGTGAATCCTAACTGGGGAAGTTCTAAAATGAGGCGACAGATTTCAGAGGAGACATTAAAAGAAAGCATCATTTCAGAAATGAAAACTAAGCCAGGCCTGTGATCCCAGCTACTGGGAGACTGAGGCAGTAGGGTGGCTAATTCAAGGCCTGCCCGGGCTGCAGAATGACTACAATGCCAGCCTCGGTATGATAGCCAGACTTGGCCTCAGAAACTAAACAAAACACAAAATCAGTCTGAAGACAGTGAGATGGCGCTACAGGGAAAGGTGCTTGTCACCAAGCCTGATGACCCGAGTTCGACTCCTGAAGAGAATGGAACCCCACAAGTTATCCTCTGATCGCCGCACTGGTAACATGGTGTACATGGACACACACAACATGAATAAATACATTTTGTTTGTTTTGCTTTGCTGGGGATAGAGAGAGCTAGTAGAATGCTTGCCTAGCACATTTGAGATCCCAGCCTCAATTCCCAACGGAGCCAAAGGGAAGGAAAAAGAGAAGGAAGGACAGGTAGAAACTTCAGGAGGTAGGGCTGGATGGAGACAGCAGGTCATTGAAGGGGAGGCGGGAACGCCTGCCCTTCCGGTTTCTTGGCCACTGTGAGGTGACTCATTTTCCTCTACCATGGATACATGAAGCTGTGCAGACTCATTGACAGACAGACAGCTGGGAGCCAAAGCAAACCTTCTTCCTTCCGTAAGTTTTGTCACAGAGCAAGAAAAGCAACTCACACAGCTGGCAACCCACAAATATGCAACAGGCCCTCATCAGAGTGAGTTCCCAGCACATGGGTCTCAACCTTCAGAACTGTGATAAATGAACTTCTGTTGTTTATAAGCCACGTAGTCCGTGGCATTCTGTTACAGCTGTCTAAGACGAATACAACACTCCACGGAACACACCCCATACCATAATCTCCTCTCGCATCAGAAAGGTAACTTCTGTTCTGAGTTTATTGTTCCTCATTTCCATGTATGCATTCTGTTTTTCTTACACACACATACACATTATTTTCATACTGATTCATATTTTATAAAAACAGGATCTGTCTCTCACATACACTATATATACGTATATATGTGTACATGTATATGAATGTGTGTATATGTCTATATGAAAGAAGCTTTTACAATCTTTTTCAACATTATGTTTTGAGCTTTATCCCTTGCTCCAGTCCATTTGTTTTGCCTGCTGCCTGTTATTTCACAGTACAGTTTTCATCTATCTGTTCTTCTCGTTGCTAGATATTCAGATTGTTCTCTGATTATCATGGTACATAAACATTCTTGTACATGTCTAGTACGTGTCCTCTTGGATATATAACGAGATGTTAGATTTCTTCTGAGAACAATACATAAACAATCTTAGCAAATAGCTCTTATTAATATTATCATTGTCCTATCGTCAGATCTCAGCCTACTGGTATATCTGTTTCTGTTTAGTAAACACAGCCTTAAAGACAGGGTAAGGAGTCAGATCTTTAAAAAAATCAAAACAAAAACTCAGGCATCTGTTTCTCTTTTAACTGGAGAAGTGAAACTAGCCCACAAAAATAATAAATGTTGGCTGTTTTAACAGCAGCTGGAATGCCTCACTCAACTTAAGAGGCCAGGCTCGCTTCTCTATGTATCCTGACCATCAAAAGTCATAGGCAGAGCTGGAGCCACCACTCATAATTTCAGAAACAGAAGGTGGCCCTCTTCTACTTTGACAGCAATTACTTAAAAAAATGAAAGAAAGAAAGAAAGAAAGAAAGAAAGAAAGAAAGAAAGAAAGAAAGAAAGAAAGAAAAAGGTTTTTTGGGCTTTTTGAGACAGGGTTTCTCTGTGTGGCCCTGGCTGTCCTAGAAATCACTCTGTAGACCAGACTGGCCTCAAGTCATAGATCCGCCTCCCTTTGCTTCCCAAGTGCCACAATGAAAGGTATGCACCATCACTACCTGGCTAATTTTTTCCATTTTTAAAAACACTTAGTGTGTGTGTATGTGTGTGCTCTGGTGCACACACGCGCGCGCACACACACACATACACACACACATGTCCATGTGGATGTCAATTCTCTCTTCCCATCATGTCTTCTGGGAACCAAACCCAGACTGTCAGACTTGGGGCAGCAAGCACCTTCACCTGCTGGACCACCTCATGGCTCCACCTCTCTTTGGGCATCTTAGTAGCCAGTGAGGTGCTTGGCTTTGCTCCGTACTCCCCACAAGGTCCTGCTTCACCCCAGCCCAAAGCAGCAACACCAACTGACAATGGTCTTACATCATGAACCAAAACAAAACTTTGGTTCCTCAAGTTGATTGTCTTGGGTATTTTGTTCCCACAACTGAAAGTGGCAAACACAAGCACCATGCATACATAGTAGGTTCTGCACAGCCAGCAGTCAGCTACGCCCATCTGTTCAACAGCATCTGTGGAGAGCATTACCAGTTCCCAACCAGTTCCCAGTCTCAATCCAGGCCTGGCTCGGGCCTTCTGGGTGCCTACACGCCAGGGAAGGTCCACTCAAGTCTCAAGTAAGCAGTAACTCCAAAAGCCGTTCGTTCAGATCAGGTAACAGGTGATGTAGAACATTCCATCAAGGCCTTAGTTACACGTTCCTCCACTTGGGTCCCTCCACCTCTCCATCACACATACCATTCCCCAATAGCTCAGGCTTCCACTGATTTTACGTCGATGTGACTGGATCACAGGATGCCCAGATAGTTGGTCACATCATCCGGGATGTTTCAGATGAGATACTGAACAGATTATTCTCCCTGGCCTCGTCCAGTGACATAAAGGCCTGGACAGAACACAGACAAAACTGCTCCTCTTCTGAATAAAAGAGAACTCTTGGGCAAACATGGTGGCACAAGCTTTAATCCCAGCACACTGGAGGCAGAGGTGGGAGGATCTTTGTGGGTTTGAGTCCAGCCTAGCTTATATAGGAAGTTCCAACTATGCAGGGCTACATAGTGAGACCCTATCAAGACAAAGATTGATTGATTGTTCCTATCTAATAGCCTCCAAATCAGAAATCAGTTGTCTCCTGTGTTTTCAATCACACCAAACAAGCCTTTTGCGGGGTCACAAGGCTACTAGCCTCTGGATAGGAACTCTACCATAGGCTTTCCTGATTCTATGGCCACCATACTTTAACTAACCAGCTATTGGCTTTTTGGGTTACCTGCTTACTGAAAATAGATACTGGGGTTTGATAGTCTTTATAATGACATGATTCAATTTCTTATAATAGTATGTGTGTGTGCATATACACATTTATACACATATATTCTCTTGGTTCTGTTTCTCTAGAGGGCCTAGTGAATGAAGTCCAATGCCCAGTTCGTATCCTGTGCTGCTGGCTCCAGGACCTAGGAACCAATTCATTCTAAAATTCCAGCATAGCTTCAGTCCCTGTGAAGTATCCTCTGAAGTTGTACACTGTGTGTTTCAGCACTGAAGCCTGTGGTCTGACTTTCTACTCGCAGAACTCTGAGAACTTCCCAGGAACTTCTTCCTCATATCCCCTTCTCCCCAGGCCATCAAATCTTATGAACATATCAGTGGGCCATCAACTCCTAACAACCATCTCACCTCCGGGCACACACTGGAAGCCATCCCCCTGATAGCCAGGTTGGCATTGGCACGAGAAGGATCCTGGCGTGTTGTAGCATACGGCATCGGGGTGACATCGGCTGAGCTGGCATTCATCCACATCTGCAAAACAGCCGCAGGCCGTGAGATTGCTTCCAGAATTTGTGGTTGATACAATAATTTAATCCATGCACTCAAACCTACGTGAATCTGCTTTTAATTGGAGTCCAGGGACTTTAAACTCACTAAATATTAATTTTTAAGACATTCGCACCCCAACTTCTATCTAGTACACTTACAAATGTGTTTCATGTGACAATAATGTCTTCAGGAAACACAGAGCTTACAAAAGGGAAAAGTTTGCCCTGTCAGATGTTCCCTCTTTATTGCAAGCATGAACCTCTAGAACTCTGGAGTGTTTAGGGAAGAGAAATTACATAGTCCATAAGAGACATGGTATCCCAGAAATCTTTGTTGAACTTAAGTTTAGTATAATGTTGCATAATTTTACAAAGCAAGCGCCTTGAGTTACTCTGCGAGGCCCCCAGCAGCTAACTATGGGCTGGTCCCAAGCCTGGGAAGGTTCTGTGAGGTCATTTCTCCTCTGACTTCAGAATGGGAGCATCACTTCTTGTGCTGGAAAGAGCAAGCCCGTTACATATAAAGATGGACGCTAAGCTCCATGCAAGCAAGGACAGCCTTTATTTTCAAAATAACAAGCAAGCCTTAGTTCCCAGCCAAGAGCACTATCTTAACTGCTGCCTAATGAAGCAAGCCTTGGGGTCAGGGGAAGCCAAGTAGGTCCCAAATGAGAACAACCTTCCAAGAAAATGCAGTTTCAGTTGCTGATAAGATAGAAAAGGCTCTTGCCCAACCAAATGGAAAGAACACGTCCTCCTTACACATAGGGACTATTGGTGATTAGCACACAGTAAATACCACCCAGGACACTCTTCAGAGCTACCACATACCTTGGCAGGCTCTGCCATCCCCAGAGAAGCCAGGCAGACAGGAGCAGGTATAGGAGGAGCCACCCATATAGATGCACTGGGCCCGCTGGGGGATATCACAGTTGTGGAGACCAGTTTCACAGTAGTTGATGGGTCGCTGGTCCACCACAGCTTAAGAACAAAGAAATGAACACATGACTTTGGAAGAAAGTCTCAGAGCAGGAAGGTACCATTCCAAGTGCTCTGAACATCAGAGCTTTGACTCAGTGGAACTCTGAGAAGGGGACTGGGTCTGGATGCTGCCTGGGCCCAGATCATACTACCCCTTTCAGTCACCGTGTTCCACACCATTGTACCAAGGGCTTCAGGGTCCTGAAGTGTTCTACCAGTGAACTGAGTCTCTAGCTCAGGCTGTCCTAGAATTTACTCTGTAGGCCAAGCAAGCCTTGAACTTGATCCTCTCAAAGCTAAAATGAGAGATCTGTACCCCCAGGTCTGGCTTACTTTTGAGCAACGAAATCCATCATTCAAACAGCTTATGCAGAATTTGGTCTATAGACAAATGGAAGACTGGGGCCAGAGGAGAGGAATGGGATTGGCCTGTGGCTCCCATGCCCTCTTAGGCAGCTCTCTGAGGCACCTCCAAGGGCTCCGCAGACCATATGAAGTGATCACGTCCAATTACCTCATTTTGAAGATGGAGAGCTAAGGCCTGGGAGGTTAAGCACCTTGCTGAGAATTGATGTCTGGGAGAAGACATGGACACATGTCTGTCCTGTACTCTGCTCTGCCCTGCCCTGGTGAGTGTGGCCTTAGAGAATGGGCAGACTCAGGCCAATCTGCTGTCTCCACATATACCCTAGGTTAGATCTCAGTGAGATCTAACTCTTCCCAGTCCACCACTCATATTGAGCCAACCAGGGACATCAATGGTACTACAATCAAAGCAAACTTAAGAACCTCCCCCAGCCCAAAAATCACATGAAAAAGTTGGGCCAAGAAAACTGATGTTCTCTGCTAGGATGAAAAAAAAAATGTTTCAACACAGCAAGCTAAAATCTCAGCTCTGTGCAACAAAGAGGGCTGGCCTCTTGGGTGCACAGATGTTTGGGTCACACTCAAATCATGAGAACTGCCTGTTCCTTCCCGCCCTACAGACACCACCTCATCCAGACCTTGGCTCCTCATCCAAGCTCTGAGATGGAGCAAAGGGACACAGTAAACAGCCAGAGAGCACATGGGGACAGAACAATGATTGGTACAGTTGGTTTCTGTTTTAACTCAGACAGGCACATTTGTGCCACTCAGCATATTAGTCTGTAGACTTGGGAATCTCCGTGAATCTTTGAGCTTCAATTCTTGAAACCTGAGTTGGGGATAAATCCGGGGTGACTATCTGTTGAGCATGCGCGGGGTCATGGGTTCCATTCCAATCCTAATAAATTGGGCATGGTGGCACACGTCTACAATCCCAGTATTCCAGAAGGTGGAGATGGGAGGGTAAGAAGTTCAAGGTCACACTCGACTACACAGTGAGTTTGAGGACTTTGAGGACAGCCTATGATATATGATACCCAGTCTCAAAAAAAAAGTCAAAAATATCTTAGATATAAAAGGGCAATGTGAAGTGGGAGGTAACATATCAAAAATTGTGCTCTTTATGGGCCAGTCACCTACATCAATCAAGAATATAAGTAGCCTAATGAAATGATTAAAAAAAACAACAATCAATGTACTTTAGTAAGTCCAAAAAGCTAGGCTTCATCTTGTGGTTATTAAATTAGGACTATAAATGAAATGGTGCCAAGTGGAATTTCCTTTCTGATGTAACTCGGATAGAATTCAAGCTAAGGCAGTTAAGTGCATGAAGGTGCTTCACCATGAATTCCATGGCCACTAATGACAGAGAGAACCAACGCTAACGGCTTCGAGAGTCACTAAATGTATGCTGATAATGGACCAAACAAACTCATAAGAAGCGAGTGGGACTGAAAGTTTACAGCGGGTGAACACTGATGCAAGCTAGCATGCACTGGTGGATGTATTACAAGAACACGTTTGCTCCTGGCAGCTGTGACCGACTAAGCAGGTGGAGGGTAGGACGCCTCATTCCCCCCACTCCCACCAGCTATGGTCCACCCTTAGCAGCAGAAACTGGCCTCTGCTTCCCCACCAGGATCAAACCCATAATCGTGCCTTTCCCATGTAGCTGGCCAACCCCAGGAGAATTTCTCGCAAAACTTACCTACGCATACTCCCCCGTCTGAAAAGTGGTACCCCTCCACGCACTCACAGCGGTAGGCTCCTGGGTAATTGTTGCAGATTGCATGGTTCCCACACCGGGAAGGTTGCTCTGAACATTCGTCAATATCTGCAGCAAATTGTTGATAAAAATTCAGACGTTTTAAACCTCATAAAACAATAATCAAATAGAAAGCATTTTCCGTAAAGAAGAAATCCATGTGAAGATATATTTTCCTACCTGCCCAAAGAAATAAGAAATAGAGACTGGTTTTCGCCCTTTACATAATGTAAAGAAATGAACCCTTGGTTCGTTTCTTCTAAGTGATGTGTGCTTCTTTCCGAGTGAGGAACCAAACGGACACCCATCCAAACAAGTCACTCATACTGGATAGACAAAAAACATCTCGCAGAGGATCCACGTTTGGTTCCCAGAGTATAAATAAATATTTAAAATAAACTACCTTTCTGAGTTATGATTATAAAGAAAGGCTAGACAACTTAAAGCCAACTGAGATTTCTTTGATGTTACCTAGGATTTAATGGACTCAAAGGTAAGTTATTACATCATTTAGACGGCAGAGTGGTGGCATTTCACGTGATAGTACGACAGCCATCACCATGGGTAATGAGGAGCTAAAACTTAGGCCTTGTGGTTGAACAGTACTAGGTTCAAATCCTGTCTCCTTTTGTTACTGACTGGGCAGGTTAACTACTCAGTCTCAGTTTCCCAATTAGTAAGTAAATATAATAATATTCACTGGTGCATTCTTTCGGGAACTGGAGAAAATGGATGTGGGTTAAGGGAGTACTCAGCCCATTCAAGACATGGATATATAATCATCAGTCATCTATTCTATAACCCTAGTTTATTTTGAGACTTTGGAGGCCATATATGGATACCAGTGGCACAAGGTTGGTTGGCCTGGATGAAAAACAGTGCTGATCCCTGATTACTCTATCAGCCCAATAACAGGTTGAAATGTAGTCATGTAAGGTACTTTCTGTACTGTCCCATATTCAGAGGTGTCTATAGTCTTTTCTGAGGTAGGAGTGCAAAGGGTTTTATAATAGCTGGGACTATTAGACCCTCTTCCTTGTCAAGTTCCCTAATGTGAATTATTCATACCCAGGAAACAAAGCATCTTAGGTCTACCTTTGGATGGAGAGCTTACCTGGTATCCTTCCTTTCTCATTAAAAAAAAAATTGACTGACTTACTGAACAACATTGCATAAAACAAGCACTTTTAACTTTTTTAACGTGCGTGCGTGCGTGTGTGTGTGTGTGTATGCGCGTGCATGCATACATGGTTTAAGATTCAGGATCTCAGACAAGTGGATCCTGCTAGGAATGGCTGGAGGGGTAGAGAACAGCTTGCATTAGAACTGGGATTGAGGTGGGGTCACACAAGTTCATCTGCCAGCTGCTGCTCCTCCAGCACAGAGCACAGTCTCTCACGCCTACCACCTGTACTCCGCACAGCTTCCAGAACTTTCACAGCAGGAGGTTGGACCCCTATGCTGGGCTGCGTTCTGAAGGCCCAGGCCCAACAAAGCGTCAGAGCAGAACAGCAGTTTTCCATCTAAAAGCCAGGGCCAAGTCACAGAGGGAACTTGTCCAAGCCCCTTCCTTGCTGGGAACATTTACAGAGAGGGACAGTGTGTTGTGCAAGAGCTGCAGAGACCACAGCAGGCAACAGAAACTTGCCACCGTGGGTAACAGGTCTGTAAGGATATGTCAGGTTGGACACCCTGTTTCTTTAGGGACAAGACACCCGCAGGGTCCCCACTAAGAGCCCAGGGTCTTTGCAGTTTATAACTTTTTCCATGTGTGACTGAAATCTCTCCTGTTAACTGAGTCTAAGTCCTTAACCCTTTCTTTAATGGAAATAGTAGCCTGATAACTATGGTGACTGTCTGTCATGGCACCCCACAACATTGGCTCAAAGAGGATTTGCAACACCTGGTCAACTTCCTCTCTGAAAAGAGGAGAACCCTTTTTTAGCTAGATAGGAAAGCCATAAATTATTCATTTTTAGTTTTTAGAAAAAGTTTCTGTAAGTGGTGGTGGTGGTTTTTGAAGTTAGGTATCTTCATGTAGCCCAGGCTGGCCTCAAACTCACAATCCTCTTGCTTCCACTACAGGGTGCTGGGCTCACAGGTTTGTTCCACACACTCAGCTTGGAATGACTTTTTAAGATTATTGCTGCTGTGTGGTATTTATGTATGAATGAGCATGTACACATGCCACTGCATGCATGTGAATTTCAGAGGACAGCTTTGGGGAATCAGTTGAAAAGGAGTCTCTCTGTCGTTTCTCCAACCTAGCCTGCTCTAGGGCTTCCTGGAGGTTCTCCTGTCTCTGTCTCCCTTCCATCTTGCCATAGGAGGCTTGGGATTACAGGTGTATGCCACCATATCCAGCTGCTTTTGGTGGATATCTGGGCTTGTTCCAGGGAGTGTTCCTCTTAAGAGTCACTTCCCAACTCTGCGCTTTATGCTGTCTGCAGTTGTCCCCAGAAATCCTTGGCCAGTCTTGTTCAAGAAGACCGGTGGCCATATATGCACTTGCTTTTGTCCTTGGTCGGTCATCATTCTGGAGTATTAGCCTGGTGGAATGTGGGGATCTCCTGAGTCAGGCTCCTTATTGTTCTGAGTTAGCAGAACAAGCCTCAGCGTTAATGCTTCTGGACAGGAGGCTTTTGATAGGAAATTAAATCAAGCATCCAGCTTTGTGCATTGTTTTACCCTGGGGAGGCTCTTGAGAGGGGAACTAGGGTGAACCTCTGTGATTTAAGTCTGGGGTGGGATGGGATGATCAAAGATATGCAAAGCAAGGCTGGTTTTGGCTACTGTCTCCCAGTGAGCCTCCCCAGAAGAGATTTTCAGAGAATCTCATAGCTCAGCTATTCACCTGGGGCTCACAGCACAATGGCACCCACATACCCCTTAAACTGTAATCTAGAGTAGCAGTGTCAGTTAATATCTCAGTGAATAATTTCTGAGTTTCTAGGAAGCATCGCACATATCAATAGCTTCCCCAAAGAGCCTGGCATTTATAAAAGAAGTAAGTTGCAGAGACATTGAAAATGTACCAAAGCAAGTCACTTTTGGGGGAGGGATGAAGGGTCAAAGGATTAATCTGGGACTGATGAGGTGGCTAATGCACAAGTAAGCAGGAGCAGACTCTACTAGATTGGGTTCATCGAAGTGGGAAGACTTATTCTAACTACCACAGCACCATCCCATGGGCTGGGTGCCTGGACTGAATAAAAGGAGAAAGCTAGCTAAGAATCAGAATTTCTCTCTCTCTCTCTCTCTCTCTCTCTCTCTCTGCTTATTGACACCAATGTGAGCAGCTGCCTCCAACTCCTTCTGCCATGCCTTTCCAGCCATGATAGTTGCACCTTCAAATCACAAGCCAAAAATAAACCTGTCCGGCTGGGTGGTGGTGGCGCACACCTTTAATCCCAGCACTTTGGAGACAGAAGCAGGCAGATCTCTCTGTGAGTTCGAGGCCAGCCTGGTCTACTAGAGCTAGTTACAGGACAGGCACCAAAGCTACACATAGAAACCCTGTCTCAAAAAACAAAATAAAATAAAATAAAAATAAACCTGTCCTTCCTTAAGTTACTTATCAGGTATTTCATCATAGCAACAAGAAAAGAAACAAATAAACCATGCTCCATCAACGTGTAGGTGGCTGGTGACATATTATGTACAGACTAAAAAGGGATGGAGACCTAAAGGAATCCCTCATCCCCACCATGCCCCCAGCCCCGACTATCACCTCCCTGACAGGGTTCCACTCGCATACAATAGTACTGTGCTGCTTGGAACTGTCCTGTACCAAAGTAGCCATTCATGACAGGGAAGGACTGGCCACTGACAATCACAGGCTGGTCAGTTCTGCATCCCCTCTACCATGCTCTATGACCAGGTAGGTGAGTACCAGATTGCCAGATACACGAAGTCATCAGCATACTGCCCAAACCATCACATCACCCATATGGAAGCACAAACCTTCCTTGACAGGGTACCAGGAGCAAGCATCCTGCAGGGAAGGGCCACTCCAAAGCAAATGCCCTACATCAGAATCTACACACCAGATCTACCTCTTACAAGCAAGATGGGATACCCAAACCCCAAGCATTTGGCTTTCCGGGGCTTGTTGCCTCATGATAATACAAGGGTGAAGATAGCTGCCCATTTTGCTGGGTGGACATTTGTGAGCACACCCCTCATTTGCCAGGGAAACCTACATCTAGCGCTCTTTCCCCTCATTAGTGAGTACTTCACTGCAGACTTTAGTGGCACTGGCTAAAGTGTCTGACGCTCTTGCCCTTAGCGATGGACAAACTGTTCTTTGGTAATAGATTAAAATTCAGTTACCGACAAATATCAAGCTGTCTACATGAAAGTCTTTGAAGCTAGATTTTGAGTAATAAAACAAATGACGTCAGAAGGCAGTGCACTACAGATGTTCCAGGAAGAGACTTGAGTTACTCACTGGCTCACTTTCGTGAGCTCACTTTAATGTCCCTGGCTCACATTAATGAGCCTCAGTTACTATTAATTAAAGAAACAGCAAGTGCTGACAAAGTTATGGAAAAATTGGAGCTGGGGAACCAAAGTAGTCAACAAAGTATTTGCCATGCCAGCATGAGGACCTGAGTGACATCCCAAGAGCCCACACAGAAATTAGGCCATCGAGGCACACACTTGTCATCCCAGCACTGGAGAAGCAGAGATAGGATCCCTGTGGCTGTGTGATAATCCTTCTGTACACTATGTGAATATGTGTCACTTTGATTGGTTTAACAAACAAGCTGACTAGCCAATAGCTAAACAGGATAAAGTTAGGTGGGAAAGCCAAACTGAGAATGAGGGGATGAGGAAGGATGGAGTCAGTGGAGTCGCTAGCCAGATGGAGAACAAGTCAGGCATAAGCCTCAGGGCAGTATACAGATTAATAGGAATGGGTTAAATTGTAAGAGCTAGTTAGTAACAAGCCTGAGTTATTGGTCAAGCATTTACAATTAACAGAAATCTCTGTGTGGTAATTTGGAAGCCACTCCTGGGACAGGAAAACTCAACCTATACCCCAGGGACTTTTAGTATAACTGATACACTCCATGCCAATAAGAGACCTTATTTTAAAAAAAAAAAAAAAGACAGAGTTCCTATCAAATGACACCTGAGATGCCCTCTGCCTTTATATATATGCAGTAACCCCCATTTGTGTGTCTGAATATACAAAAAAAAATGGAGAAAATAGAAACTCCTGCACACTGTAGGTAGAAATACAAAATGGTACAGTTGTTATAGAAAATAGCATGAAGGGCCCTCCAAAAAGTCAAGCCTAGAATAACCCACCAGACTTACTTTGGGGGTTATATAAAAACAAAAACAAAAGCAAAGCAAAGCAAAACAAAACAAAACAAAAAACTGAAAGCAAAAGCTTCCAACATAAGCCCTGTTCATTATACTCTTGACCACAGCAGTCAAAAGGTAGGTGCAGTGTGTCCACTCACAGGGGACTGCCAGCAGGTTCTGTAAAGTGGAGCTTGCTCTGCCTTCTGAAGGAAGGTGCTCCCTTCATCTGAAAGGATAGAAAAGCAAAAGGTATCATGCAGGACACAGCATAACGTGATGTGGGAGTTCCCTTTGTGTGCTGTGATTACCATTAATGAATAAAGAAACTGCCTTGGCCTGTTGATAGAGCAGAACTTAAGGTAGGCGGAGAAGATGAAACTGAATGCTGGGAGGAAGAAGGCAGAGTCAAAGAGACGCCATGGAGCTGCCAGACTCAGACATGTCGAATCTTTGCCAGTAAGCCACTGCCACGTGACAATATACAGGTTAATGGAGATGGGTTAAATTAACATGTAAGAGTTAGCCAATAAGAAGCTAGAGCTAATGGGCCAAGCAGTGATTTTAATTAATACAATATCCACGTCATTATTTCGGGCTAAGCTAGCCGGGCTGCTAGGACAAACAAGCAGCCCTCCCTTCTACAATAACATAATAGCGTTCAACCTTCCAGGAAAAAAAGATCCTGTAACACATGACATAGGTGAGTCTTAAGGAGACATTTGCATACATGATCGTGAATCTTGAGCAAAACAAAGGGATAAATGCTGTGTTACTCCACATTTATAAGATTCTAGAGCCAATAGTTTCGTAGAAATATCACTCAATGGTGGGAGACAAGAGTTCGGGATGAGGACTGGAAACATGGTATCAGGAGCTGTAGTCCAATAACGACAAACACAATTTGTTATGCAAGATGAAAAGGCTCCTAGCAAAGGATCCTTGTGACAACCTCACAACCGAATGAATGTGTTTAATAACACTGAACCACACACTTAAAAATAGTTTAGAACAGCCAGGCAATGTATACCTACAATTCCACCACTTGGGAGGCAGAGGCTGAGCCGTCTTGAGTTTGAGGCCAGCCTGGAATTCTCAAGGAAACCCTGTCTGTTTTACAACAGAAACAAAAGCAAAACAAGGAATTTTGCTCTGTTGCTGAGAAACATGTTAGGGCTGATGACGAAAGGGGCAGTACCCCTGATGTCACCAAGCAGGTACCACACACAGTCCAGTCATGCTATGCCTTTATTTCATGGTATGTTTGTATAGCACACGTTCAACACACTCACTCCTGTGACCTACACTCAGCTTCCTGGCTTAAAGAACCCAGATGCCTCCTCCCAGCCTGATATCACCCCACCCATCAGAACAAAAAGTAATACCATAGCAAGTCTGCCCGTCTCCTCGGAAGCCAATGGAGCATTCGCAGGTGAACTGTGTTCCAGGGCCCGGGCGACAGGCTGCGTTGCTGTCGCATCCATGAGTGCCGATGTAGCATGGATTCTGAAGCGCATCGGGGGAGCCCTCTGTGAAGGTAGAGACAGTGTTCAAGAACCTTCCCGTGGCCCTCCTGTCACAGGAAGTAAGCCACTACCATAGGAGAGCAGAGCAATGGGAACCAGAACCTTGTATGCTGCACTACGGTGGGACCACCACACTCTACCCCTTGGGCCTCGCTCTCTGTTTCTATAAATAGTGTTACTGACAACAAGCCACACACCTTTGTGAGACTATGACAGAAAAGGAGATGTCTGTGGCTGGCTAAGACCAAAAAACAACTACAACCAGACCCATTTTATATATGTAGTTTCTCAGCTGCGCGCTCCAGCCACCTGTGGCTGTGCCTCCGCCGCCATTATGGATTGCTCCTCCGGAATCCTAAAGTCAAATTAACTCTTTATTTCGGAAAGTTGACTCTGGTCCTGGTATTTTACCACAAAAACAGAAAGGTGACCAATACAGATACACTGTAGAATACTATTTAGCCACAGAAAGAAAGGACATCCTTCGAATGTGACTACATGGTCAAGCCTAGAAGTCATTATGCCGAGTGAAATAAGTCAGACCCAGAAAGACCAGTACTGCCCAGTCGTATGTATGAGAGCTCAAAACGTTAATTTCACACAAGCAACAATAATAACAGCTACCTGAGGTGGGGAAGGATGGAGGGGCTGGGGAGAAGGCGAGAAGATGGTGGGCACGTCCAACGGTGCAGTTGGATGGAAGGGATAAGGTCTAGTGTTTCATAGCACAGTGGGGTAACCAAAGTTGACATTACATTTGTCCAAATAGCTAGTAAAGATTCTGAATGTTCTTAAAACTGAGAAATGATACAATTCTTAGGATTGGCATGCCCATTGCCCTCACTTAAGCGCTGCACACTACACCTGGTGAAATTACTTAGCTCATATCCCACAATATGACCCGTTTTTAATGTGGTCCTTTAAAATGTGAAAATGAGCTTTTTAAAAATGTTCACTAGAGTCCGAAGTAGCCTTTGGCAGGTTGGCCTTCTGCCCTAAAGCTCAGGAATAAATAGCCCAGACACCCCCATGACTAGGCCTTTGGTTGAATGGACGAAGGCAGGTCCACTTGCCAAGAGTATTGACTCTGCTTTCATAGGACACCTGACCACCATTTCCTTCTACAGACTGAGAGTTGGAGACCAAAAATCCCCCAATCCAAGAAGCAGAGGTTCTGGCAAGTGTGACTGCAGAGTCATGAGCGGGAGGCACACAGAGAATGCCAGCATGAGCCCCGTCCGCCTTACCCCTCACAGGCCCGATGGAGTTGCTGAGGGCATAGCGCAAGATCCTCTCCTCCCGGTTGTACAGGACAAACACACTGTCCACGGAGAGCTGCTGGGTGCTGGGCAGGGCTGGCCGGGAGTCATCGTGGACACACTCCTGGAAGGTGATGGTCTGGCGCCACTGGTAAACGTGCGTGTGTGAGGGTGCAGCGCCGTCCTGGTCAGGTTCAGTCACCGTGTACTCCCGGGTGGAGGAGGAAGTGATCACTGAGGTGTGGGAGGAAGACAGATTTGAGGAGGTTCAGCGGCAGTCCCTGGGGCAACTTAAGTAAGACAATGCATTATGCTTGGATGCCTGCTGCTTTCTCCTTTCACATGGTGACACTCCTATTAGTCCTTGCTGATCCTATCAAAGCTCTCTATCAGCTCCCAAGTCACTGAAAACTAGAGATGAGGTCTGGCGGAAAGAGCAGCCACTCAGAAGAAAGGCACACCTGGACTGACTCCTCCCAGCAGAGGTTCTAACCACTGCTTTTGCCTCAGCTTCTCTGAGAGTCTGGTGAGATCACATTTGTAAATTACATGGAATCAAGCATTTACTACATCAGGGACATTTGATCTGGTTTCCACAGAATTTCTCTCATAGGAATCGGTAAATAGTAGCTGCCCCAGTCACCTTGGATTAAA
>JAQHUG010000030.1:4020555-4033474 GCA_028555095.1 Dicrostonyx torquatus
GACAGCTAAACCACATGTTGGTTCATTGCTGAAGATCGATGAAAATAAAACAAACCTCTCTTTACTTAATTATGACCCAGAAGGAAACAATTTTGGTGTGTGTGTGGCAAAGTCAGGATAGCTATGACACGGAGTCTGGAAAACAGCACAATGACTCCAGTTAGATTTTAATTGGTCAGCGTTCACAAGGCAACTGAAACTCCCCACTAAGTGCTTGTGAAGGTAGGCAGGAGAAGTGGGGCATTTGGTGGCACCTGAAGGGACGAAGGCCAAATACTGTGTTTAATTTTATTCTAATTTATAGCCTCCAAAGTAATGACTGTAACAAGGACCCTCAGACTTGCACGGAAGATTCCTATGACCAGTCAATCCCCTTCGGGGACAAAGGTCAGTGTTGACCTCAGTTATCATGGAATCCACTGTGGAGCTGCTGGACATGCACTGGGTTTGAGAAGCCAGAACTGAGGACACCACCCTGTCAGCCTCACCTCAGGAATGCTGCTGTTCCAAGGACATGAGGAAGAAAGGTGGAGAGGGAGGGAGGGAGGGAGGGAGGGAGGGAGGGAGGGAGGGAGGGAGGGAGGGAGGGAGGGAGGGAGGGAGGGAGGGAGGGAGAGAGAGATCTACAAGCAATATACTCAGTTAGAGCTGAAGCCAAGTTGGGGTACACATGGGAGCCCCAGCACTCTACATGTGGAGAATCTCAAGTCTGAGGTCAGCCCAGGCTACGCGGCAAGATTCTGTCTCAAAAGAAACAAATAACTGAGAGGACTCCAAAGGCAAAGCTGTGGGTGAAGGAAAATGAGGGAGGACGCCTCCTGGTCCTGGCCACGTCATTTCAACACTTGGCTCTTTGTGTGGCAGTCAGGGGACGGCTGTGAAAAGAGACTCCTGGTGGATGTCACCTCAGAAGTGGAAAGGACTACAGGGAGACAAGGTAATATGCCATACTAGAAAACAAAAAGGACAGCCTGGAAGGAATGGTCATCAGAGAATGTAACAGAGAAGATATCATTAAAAAACGACATATAAAACTACATATTCCAAAGATCAGGGCAAAGGCCATGTCTATAAACAAGCACCAAGACCCAAAAGGCACTCCTTTTCCTTCTCCCCAAAGCTGAAAATGCAGAGGAAAAGTACATTACCTTCTGCCACACACTGCCTGCCGTTGCCCGTGTAGTTGGCCACGCACCTGCAGCAGAAGCCAGTAGCATAGTCTCTGCACTCTGCATGCACGGAGCACTGGTGTCTATTGTTGGCACACGTCTCCTGGGAGCCTGTGTTGTAGCTGAATACTGTTTGGAGAAAACAGAGGCACACCTGTGAAAGCTTTGCAGGTTCTCGGCTGAGAGGCATTTCCGTGCAGGTGCCCGTGAGCCAACTGGACTCCCATCTACCTAAGACCTTCAAGGAGCCAAGCTGACCACAGCAGACTAAAGTCCATGGCATGAGTGTGACCATTGGATAGAGATGGGGTTCCATTACTCAGACCAGTGATGTAAACAAGTCTTCAAGAAGGCGAGAAATCATTAAGTATGAATACTTAAAAACTGTCACAATGCAGTATATTAATAACAATTATCGTGAGGCTGCTTTTACTCAGTATGAATCCTAAGACGGTGTCCACCTAATATGGTCAGGAAGAGAAGCTTCATTTGGTTATAGAGCCGCAATATATAGTTTTATTTCAATGCCATTTTTGTCTTTGTTTTTTGAGACAGGGTCCCATGTATCCCAAGTTGTCCTCAAACTCACTAAGAACTGAGAATGACCATGAACTCCTGATTCTGCCATATTCACCTCCTGAGTACAGGCATCACAGGCATATACCGCTATGCATGGTTTACGGAGTGCTAGAACTCAGGGTTTTGTGCACACTAGAAAAACACTCTGCCAACAGAGCTACACTCCAACCCAAATAGTCTTTCTTTTTATAAGTAATTTGTTGTGTGATAAAATACATATCATAAAAATGCCTTTTAACCATCTTTACATGTATCTCTGTGTGTGTGTGTGTGTGTGTGTGTGTGTGTGTGTGTGTGTGTGTGTATTCCTACCCTTTCTTCAGGGGGTAATTTAAAAGCTCTAATATTCAAAAGCTGATCATTATAGAAATTACACATGCACACATGCGCACTTGTGTGCATGCGTGTGCGTGTGTGTGTGTGTGTGTGTGTGTGTGTGTGTGTGTGTGTAACAACAATTAAAGAAAATGAGGCCATGAATCTGAAAGAGAGCAAGGTGGGGGTGAGCATGGGAGGATTTGGAGGGGGGAGGGAAAGAAAGGGGAGATGATGTAATTATTGTATAATCTCAAAAATAAAAACAAAATCAGCCAACCAAAAGCAATACTTTGATTGCATCTCTTCTAAGATCATTAGAAGAATCAAAAAGAATCTCTCTCTCTTTCTAGTTTAGATTTCCACCACCCATTTGTTTTATTAGAACTGCAAACCAGCCTTTAAATTTAATGATCTAGCTAGAGCAAATTTGTTTGGTTCAAAATCCCAAGAGGAGTGAACTTCCAGAGGTAATAATAATCTTGTTTATAAATGAAGATCAAAATAAAATGTATTCCCAGATAGATTGTATTGGCTCCAACGACTTGGAATTTCCAGTGTGTATAAAGATGGCTGGTGTCTGAAGCCAAAAACACCTGAGTAAACTTGAAAGTTTTCTGATTGCGTAAGTTCAAGCCAGGAATCCCCCATTGGTGGGTCTGCTACATTCTGTATATCTGAGGGTAACTATTTAAACAACACTAGAATGTTATTGTAGGCCTCAGACAGTTGATACTTCTAATAAACAGTGAAATAACCGGGAAAGAGGACAAAAAAAGTCATCTGTCACAGATACATTGTGAGTTCAAGTCTAGGCTTTTAGCTACTATAACCACCATTTGTTGTTGGGAGTAAATAAATGTGACAATTTCATAAATGGAAGGGTAAGAAAAAAAAAGATGAAACTCAAAACTTAACATCTACCTCTACCCCAAATCCAGAGAACAGTGTTTATGAGGTGTAAGGTTGGAACCCATGAACTCATCTTCCCACCAAATGGCATCTTGTTCATTTATATACCTCAGTAGCAAGCACACAGTCTCGAATACCATCTTTACGATTTGGGTATTCAATATGGACAGACAGTAATGACTACTGCCTTGATGTACATCAGAACAAGGACAGAGAAACAAAAATGAGTTTGTAGGTGGAATGGACTAGATGTTTCTAGGAAGTTTTATAATAACATCTTAATAGAAAGAGTAAAGAGTCCTATGAGACACATTTAAAGATTATAACTATCCCATTTATTCAGGTCTTGATAGGGCTGGAGAGATGGCTCAGAGGTTAAGAACATTTGCTGCTATTTAAAGACCCAGGTTCTATTCCCGAAAGGTAGCTCACGACCATCTGCAACTCCAGTTCCATGGGATCTGATGATCTCTTTTGAATTCTTTGGGCACCAGGCATGTACATGGTGCACATACACACATGCATGTAGAAGACACATTCATAGAAAATAAAAATAAATAAAACTTTTGAAAATGAATCTCGATGGGTGTCCTAGTTTTCTTCCTGTTGCCATGATTTTTAAAAAGTCTGACAGAAAAGCAACTTAGGAAGAACAGGATTTATCTGGCTTACACTCCATTGTGCAAGGCAGAAACTTGGAACAACCAGCCACATCACAGCCATAACCAAGAGCAGAAAGGAATAAGTACATGCATGGTTACTGCTCAGCTAGCTTTCCCTACTCTTCTACAATGCAGTGCCAAAATCATGGAAGGATATGATTCACTCTCAGCCTGGGTCTTCCCACATCCCTCAAGACAATTAAGACAACCCACCACACATATGCCTACAGGTCAACCCGATGAAGATATCCTTCATTGACAACCCAACACACACATGTCCACAAGTCAACCTGATAGAGACATCGTCTTCACTGACAACCCACAACACACATGCCCACAGGTCAACCCGATGGAGACATCCTTCACTGACAACCCACCACACACATGCCTACAGGGCAACCCGATGGAGACATCCTTCACTCACAACACGCATGCCCACAGGTCAACCCGATGGAGACATCCTTCACCAATAATCCCCTACACACATGCCTACAGGCCAAGCAGATGTAGACATCCTTAGACAACTCAACACACACATGCCTCCAGGTCAACCTGATGGAGACATCCTTCACTGACACTCTCTTTTCAGGTGATTCTATGTTGTATCAAGTTGATAATTAAAAATAGGCATTCTATATGAGTCTCAAGAAAACAGCAAGCATATTTTGGGAATGTTTCATAATACTTAAAGGATACTCGAGTAATTTTCCTCAAAATGTAGGAAATACTTGATACAATATGGTTGTTAGAGTATATCATACTGTGCAATGCATGTGTGGTGGCTCATATCTTTAATCCCAGCACTCAGAAGGCAGAGGCAGGCAGATCTCTGGGTTTGAGGCCAGGGTTACACAGAGAAACTCTAACTTGAAAAACCAAAACCCAGAAAAAAAGAGAAAGAGGAGAAGGGGAGAGAGAGGAAGGATAGAAGAGGAAAAAGGGGAGAAGAGGTAGAAGAAGGAGAAGGAGAAACTTTTTAAGGGATGTGTGTGTGTGTGTTTGTGTGTGTGTGTTCTTAAGAAAGCAACTCAGCAACTGACAGAAGGAAAAATAATCAACTGTTCGAATTTCAAAACCAAGAGAGAAAAATGTGGAAGAAAAGCTGCATAAAGAGCCAAAGGATCTTCTAGAATTTTTTTCAGGTGGGTGAATACATCTCAGAAGTCACAAATAAGAAACTTGAGTTTCAAAATATTCTAAAGACTCTCTCCTTCTCTCTCTGTTTCTCTCTCTCTCTCTCTCTCTCTCTCTCTTGGTTTTCCAAGACGGGGTTTCTCTGTGTAGCTTTGGAGACTGTCCTGGAAATTGCTCTGTAGCCCAGGCTGACCTCGAACTCACAAAGATCCGCCTGCCAAGTTCTGGGATTAAAGTTGTGCACTATCACTGCCCAGCAGTTCTCTTTTGGGTTTTGAGGCAGGATCTTACTGCATCTCAGGCTGGCCTGGAACTCATTATGTTCCTAGAAACATTGATCCTCCTGCCTCAGCTTCTACAGTGTTAGGCAAACAGCACCCAGCAATTACATTTTAAAAGAAAAAAATTATTAGCCAGATTATGGTGCACGGCTTTAATTCTAGCACCTGGGAAGCAGAGGCAGTAGAATCTTCATGAGTTCGAGGCCAGTTTAGTCTATATTAAGTCCTAGGCCATCCAAAGCTACATAAATGAGATCCTGTCTTGAAAATATGTTTATTTGTTTGTGTGTGTGTGTGTGTGTGTGTGTGTGTGTGTGTGTGTGTGAGAGAGAGAGAGAGAGAGAGAGAGAGAGTGTCCATACATGTGTGCACATGCGTATGACAGTCAGAGGACAGCTTGGGGGAATTATTCCTCTTCTTCTATTATGTGACATCCAGGAGATCAAACTTAGGACATCAGCACCTTTACCTACTACTGAGCCATCTCTCTCTGACCCCAACTCTCTTGAAAACAGAATACATTATGAGGAATCTTGAAATGAGGCATACTCCACTGTGTCTAGAACAAAAGTTCTAATCCTAAAAGATCACTGGGCCACTCAGAAGCCATTGGACCTACGCATCCATTGATCTTCAGTGTGAGCATCAGTTCCTGCTCCCCCAGGTCATCTGCTCCTCACAAAGTCACCTCATCAGCGCATGACCCAACCTACATGAGCCCACTCCTGTCTAGAAACCCAAGCAGGCAAGAAAGGTTCCAAACCATAAAACAGATGTCTTACCAATTCCTGTTTCCTCTACTTCATCCACATCAATGACCTGGGGGTGCTGTTGAGGGAACCTCTCCACTGGTAATTGGAAAGACCTGGTTCTCTCAGAGGGGATTCCATGGGGTCTCTCTGTAGCCTCATAGCTAGGAGAAAGGACCCTGGGTGTATCGTGTGGGTTAGTGTTTCCTCTTCTTGGACTGTGAGAAGGAAAGGGTGAGGTGACCACATCCTCCAGGCCCAGGCGAGAGGTTGCCAGGTCGTACTCCTCATCCTCGTAGTCTGCTCCCTCATCATCCAGGTCTAGGTTCACATCTGCTGGCACCACACCCTTGGCAGTAGCGGAACTCCCAATCTCAAACACCCACACACCCTGGTATCCAGCATTGCTGCTCCTAAAGGCAAGGAAGACAGCTTGAGAACAGGCCACAGCACCACAAGTAGACCCCACTGACCAAGTGGGCAGAAAAAGCCCAGGTGACCTGTATCCATCTGAAACCCATGCCATGTGTCTACCCTCAGTGAGGGCTGGTGTCCAGGAGGGCAGCAGCTGCCATGTGTGGTCATTACAGAGCTCAAACAGGCAGGGACTATTTAGTGAGCTTGAATCTAAATAGACACCACACCATGAAGAGCTTAGAGCCATCCTAGGACACCGAGGACTCTCAATGTCACCAGCTCATACTATTCACCGTTTATACACCCCATCTCATGAACTAAGGTGGCTAGAGATTCATTTCCCCACTATTATCTTTCCATTGCATGGAGTAAAACATATTTGTTTTAGTTTGCTCGTTTGTTTGGTTTTTTATTTTGTTCTGTTTTGTTTTTTTGAGATGGGATTTCTTTTGGTATCCCCAATTGTCTTAGAACTCAGTCTGTAGACCAGGCTGGCCTCAAATTCAGATATCTATCTACCTGCTCTGTCTCCTGAGTGCTGAGAGCAAAGGCATGTGCCACCATGACCAGCTAATATATTTGTATACACAGAGAAAATACAGTTGGCTTTTGTCCCTGGAGCATGACCCTAGAGCTCTCTGTGATCAGAAGTATTCTTTCAGAAATTATATAAAACATTTGGGAAGAGTCAGCTGTTAAATTTTGGGGAACTTTTTCCAAAATTATGAAACACAATCACTATAAGAAAATTAAGTGTTAGAGATGTAGCTCAATGGTAAAGTATTTGCCTGGCATGAACAAGGCTCTACATTCAATCCTCAGCACTGAAATGCACGTACACACACACACCTACACATACCTCTAAATCATATGCTTTAAAACGTGAGAAGTACTATGCTAGGTGGTGGTGGTACACACCTTTAATCCCAACATTTGGGAGGCAGAAGCAGGTGGATCTCTGAATTCAAGGCCAGCCTGGTCTACATAGTGAGTTCCAGGCACTAGGGTTACACAGAGAAACTCCATCTCAGAGTGGAGATGAGGGGCGGCAAAACAAAAACACTAATCTTGGCTATTCCTCTCTTCTGCCAAATCTAGAGCAGCATCACTGTAAGGCTTCACCGAGTATGAGCACGGTAAAGACTGTCCCTGCATCCGCGTGGCGGAAAATCCCTCAGTTTAGGTTCCTAGCAGGAGACAGGTTTGAATTGCCTTCATTTCTGACTTCAGACTCACAGGAGACATGGGAGAGACAATTTTGCATGAGGGTGCACTTGAAATAACAAACTATTGGGGCTGGAGAGATGGCTCAGAAGTTAAGAGCACTGGTTATTCCTCCAGAGAGTCTGGGTCCAATTCCCAGCACCCATGTGGTAGCTCAGAACGATTTGTAACTTTAATCCCGGGGATTCAATACCCTCTTCTATTTTTCCATAGGGAATGCATGGATGTGGCACACAGACATACTGTGCAAAGTTCTCATACACATAAATAAAAATGAAAACAAAAGAACTAAATATCTCTTTGTGCTGAATATATCCCCTAAAGTTCATCAGGAAAAAAAAAGTACTATTTCATCATTTAAATATCTCTGTATAAAAATTAAGAATCTTAAGTAACATAATACCTAGTACATTCTGCTCCATAAAACAATATACAATCATATTATAAAATAATTATTTTCTAATGAAGAAAAACAAGTAAGGAATATACATACTTGGCCAAATTTTCAATCGATTCTCTGTCATTGGCAAATATGGTATAGTATCCATTGCTGGTCCACAGAAATCCCACTAAACCTTGGCTGAAACCAACCATGGCAGGCACTTGGCTCTCATCCTTCTTCGAGAAGGTTGTAAAGAACTGGAGACCATCTTCAGGATAGAGGAAAATGGCATAGGAGCTGGAATTTGAGGAGGCTAGAACAGCCTGGAACGTGTTTCTCTGTGAAGACAAATTAGCAGTCAGTTACCTAGCAATACAACCACACTCTCAAAGCACACAGTCCACTGGGCTCCCGGTAGACAAGACGGTGGAGGGGCGGCAGTATTCCACCTCATTCTCTTACAACGGGGAATGTACAGTCTACATATGGACAAAACACAGCCTAACCCGAGGACAGACACTGTCACAGAGGTGCATACAGAATACTACATGTAGGTCAAACGAGGAAGTATCCATGTTGTGTAGGGTGGGGGACAGAGGAGGCCCTTTCTGGTCAAGGCTTCATGGGAGGGCCTGAGCATCCAAGCAGGAGATCATGGCAAGGACAACTGACAGTGTGTGCAAAATATTGTGGGTTAAAAAATACCAGAATGAAAGAAAAGGCATGCATGAGGCAAATACAAGTGTTTGGCACAACTGCTGGAGGAGTTACATGAAGGTTTAATGGGTTGACCCAGGAAGCAGGCAAGAGTTCAATATTCTTGTGCCAGACAATCTTCCAGTTTTGCAAAGCCTTGTGTGACATGCAGACACGTCACAGACTTCTCCAAAGTGTGTTCTGTGGGATGTCATGTGTCCTACTAAGAGTTTGGACAGGTGTTCCAATAAGAATTATGAAGATGGCTTCTTTACTAGAGGACTTTTCTTTACTCCGCTCAGGAGTACCTGATATCAGAATCTAGCATATTAATAACTTCTCTTTATAATTAGAAGCTATTTTCCCATTCTTTCTCAATTAAGGAAGGAACACACAAGGAATACCACTTCCCAGGCGTATGTCTGCCATGGAGCAATCCCCTCAAACTGGCTTTCTCAACAGTGATACTCACAGAAACAGGTTCAGACAGCCCTATAGAGAAGTATCTGGAGGCTGCTGACCTACAACAAGAAACTTACTGGATTTTTCCTCCAAACTTCCAGTCTGAGAAACACATAAGCATGACGCCCATCGGAACAAGCATAGACCAGAAGCCAACACACCAGATACCTACATCTCCATCTGGGGTGCACTCACCTTGCCTTCCTGGGCAGGGCTCCCGCTGGGCCCTCCATAGGGGGCCATGGATTCCCAAGTGACAACCACCACACTAGTGGGCTGGAAAGTGACATCTGGGAAGCCTCTCTGGACATACTCTGCTGCCATCTGAATGATGGAGGGGGATAAGTCTTCCCGATAATACACGTTCCCCAGGCCATCTGTTGTGTCCAAGTCAGCCAGGAAAGGCGCCACCGAGCCAAAGCTGGGTGGGAAGGTTCCAGGGTGGGATTCTCTGGCTGGGGGTTCGCTCATGGCGATGATGCCATTGGTGGTGACCTGTAAGGAACCGAGTGTGGTTATAGAGGGCACACAGCGACAAACGCCTCAATGGGAACATTAGGGTTTGATTTTAAACCAACACCGACAAATTTTCCAGTTGACAGTACTATCTGGAGAGCTTATGGAACCGTGAGTAACGGAGCCTGGGTGATGGAAGTAGATCACTCGGAACAGACCTTTGCCCCAGCTCCCGCCTTGCTCTCTGTGCCCTCCTCAGCCACCATGTGAACACCCTCTGCCACATGCTCCCATCACATAGACTGAGCAGCTTCCCCAAGGCTCCACAGTACCTTCCCTGCTATGATGGAACGAAAGCTCACTGGAACCATTAACTCTTCCCTCCCTTTAGCTGATGCTATCAGGTACACATCTAGATACGACAGGTGACAGAGGGAATGTCAGACAGGAATCCTAGGAAGGACACAACTGTGGGCACCTGTTGTCACGATAAGGGCAGGTGTCTCCCACTTCTCAAGTGCCCCCTGTGTCCTCCTGACAAAGATGGTGGCAATGCTTGGTGACTGCCAACGTTATCCAAATGACTAATTAAGTCAGCTGAGGCAGTAAGCCTTCCGCACGGGGACTGTGTTATACCACGGCGGGCACTAGAATGTGCTGGATACAGCCCCACCTTCAAGGAACCCACAGCCCAGGGGAAGGATAACACAGGTGATGGCAAATGAATGCGTTAAGAAGTAAATCCGTGCGGCCTATGGTAGTGTCACTAACCAGTGTGACTAGCTTAGAGCTGAGAACACCAGCTAACGGGTGTTAACGTTCACTACATTGCAAGCAGCATCTAACCCTTGGGGAAACATCAGAAGGCTGGGTGTCACTGACATCCATATTTTTCTAGTGGAAAAATTAAGTAATTAACTTGTCCAAGGTCACCCTATGTAATTGGCATCACTGGAATTCTGACCCAAAGATCTTGACTCCAAGGTGTAAGAATGTCTGCCTGGCTGCAGAAGACCTTGGGTTTAATTGCCAGCATTGTGTAGACCAGGCCCAGTGGTATATATGCCTGTAGGCGTTGGGTTCAATTACCAGCCATGAGTAAGCTGGATATGGTGCTATAATGCCTGTAATCATAGCTCTGGGGGCTGGAGGATCCCAAGGTCATTCTTTGCTGCACAGTGAGTTCAAGGCTAGTCTAACTGTGACGTGTATAGCATTCTCAGAAGCATTTAGTTCTTACAGAGTATCGTCATTGTCATGTGTTTGAGAGGGCATGGGAAAGCTAGAGGTCGGGTTGCTTTCCACTTTATAGATTTGGAGACAAGATCTCTCAGTTCCCAAGAAGTGGAAAGAAGGATGGAGGTGGTGACGCTGATTCCAACTGAGGCTGGTAAAGGCCTAGAGCTTTAGAACTTACAAAAGCATCATGTATTTTTAACTAATTAATCAATATATAGACTTATTTATTTATTACAGTGCTGGGAATTGACTCCAGGGCTTCACAGTTGTGTGTGGAAGCTCTGCTCCCAGTCTCCAGGCCTTGAGCTTCTGATCCTCCTGCCTCTACCCCCCATTGTGTGGGAGATATTCACCACCACATCCAGGTTATATTGTTCCAGGGAATGGAACCCAGGGTTCTGCGAATGCCAGGCAAGCCTTCTCCCTACTGAGCTACATCCTGAGCCCCCAAACCATCTCCTTTTATAAATGTCACGGGCTATTAACTCCTTAAATGACATATTTTCCATCTCTTGGCAACAGTAAGACTTTTCTAGAAAACCCTGACTGCAGAGATGGCAGTCAGGCAAGGCACCTCTTGCAGCCCAGTTCTCAACTTGGAGCCTCCCCAGCACAAACGTCCCAACTGCACAGTAGTGGGGGAGCGTGGGAAACAGCTCACTTTGTGGAGCAGACGCCAGAAGTTGGCCTTGACTGGCTGCTGGTGGGGAGCGATCCTATGGAGGCCACGCACAGACAGCTCACTGGGGAGCGAGTTACATACAGACAGCTCCCTTCTTTCTACAAGGCTGTTTTCCAGAGGAATTCAAATCGTCCAACGCTCCCGGTACCATCTAGTCTTTGGAATCTGGGCACTGGAATGATTCTATTTTCACAAGGCATGCCGGCCTTAGAAATCAAATTTCATGCGGGAACCGTGAAACCGGGGGACTACTTGAAGCCAAGATCACATAACTCTCTTTAGCATTATTACTGGGAAAGCTATTTCTCTAGCCTGTTTGACCTTCAGCTCAGCCATCAGTGAGAAAGAAAGCTAAGTTCAGAGAGATGCTAAGCAGCTAACTGACCTGGTCTCAGATGATTTCCAACTTTGAGCTTCTCCCTAGAAACTTTTTTTTTTTTTTTTTTGCTTGGTGGAACAACGTTTTCTCCAGTTAGGCCTGAAACTAAACTCCACCCAGTGGGAATCCATGCAGCCGGCCATGGCTCCATCCTCTCACCTCTAGCAATAGGAATACTTGGGACCTCCCAAATGTCTTGCTTTTGGTTTTTGGAGAGGATTTCATGTATCCCAGGCTAACTTGAAATTAAATATGTAGCTAAAGATGACTTTGAACTCCTGATCCTCCTGCCTCCACTTTCCAAATAAAGATTACAGGCCTGAGTCACCAGTTAGGTTTCTTTGCCTTTCTGACTTCCTGTCTGTACTGGCTCCTACCCTGCAGGCCCAGCACTCCCTGTGCTGACCAGCTCATCCTGTCCTTCAGGCACCTCCTCAGTGATCCCCTCCCCCATCCAGGACAGGCTCCTTTCAGGCCCCTCTTTAAACTTCACTCCTCCCCTACTCTGATCTTTATCTCTGCCTCCTGTTTCTTAAGCCCCTACCCTAAGCGGGCAGCAAGAGGTCAATGGCTGTGTCCATCTTGGTCACTACCATAGCTCCAAAGCTTATATATTGCCTGGTGCCTGTGTCCCCTCCCTTCCTGACTTCCTCCAGGATATGGAGCAGGGACCAGCAGTTAAGGACAGTAAAGATCTGTGCAGGCAAGCTGCTTTGAAAATGCCTGGAGTGAGCTCCACTGAATCACACAGACCAGAGAATAGGCGCCCTGCAGTCCCTCGGGGCTCACAAGGGAACCCACATGTTCCCAGCACTGCATAAACCTGGTGTGGTAATCCCAGCAACTGGGACCTGGAATCAGGAAGATCAGGGTGATCAGGGTTAGTTTGTGCTACAGGAGACCGTACCTGTCCTTAAGAGGAAAGTCTAAAGAAGGATGTATATATATGAATTGCAATTTGGCTAGATTCTGATTTAAGCCAGTCAACTGAAAAGAAAGAAAGAAAAAGAGAAGAAATCAGGTGTATTAATGTATACTTTACTCCTAGCTCTCAGGAGGAGAGGCAGCTGGGTCTCTTTGAGTTCAATGACAGCCTGAGCTACATAGCAAGTTCCAGGACAGACAAGCTACACAGCCAGATCTTGTTTGAGATAAGATAGATGATAATAGATAGATGAGGC
>JAQHUG010000030.1:4045033-4061262 GCA_028555095.1 Dicrostonyx torquatus
GCCTCTTTATGTGCTTGAAACAGAACAAAAGAAAGAAAGGAAGGAAGGAAGGAAGGAAGGAAGGAAGGAAGGAAGGAAGAAAGAAAGAAAGAAAGAAAGAAAGAAAGAAAGAAAGAAAGAAAGAAAGAAAGAAGAAAGAAAACGTAGACAGAGTCAAGGAAGGAAAATAAATCCGTCTGAGGACAGTTAAGTCGCCATCGGGGCCTGAAACCAAGAGCTCTGAGTAGTGGTGCAGCTGTGAGCATCGGAAGAGGCAGGATCACACTGCACACCACACCTCACTGTGGCCCCAACACACATAACCTAGAAGTCTGTACAAAACAAGAGCTAATGAGACAGGAAGGAGGGAGGGAGGGAAGGAGGAGGTGGTGTGGCCAGGGCCAGGTAAAGAACACCACACCCTCACCTTGACCCCGGCAACAGGTCTCCAGCCCTGGAATTCACCTCCCTCCTCTCCACCCTCAGGTTCCTCTTCCTAGAGGGGAGGCAGAATAGTTTTCAGAAAACATTTTGTATAGCACTACGTTTTAGAGGAGTTTTCAAACAAACTGCCCTCCTCCCCAGAACACATACATACAATAACTCCACGATTCCTAGCACACTGTGGTTCTTATTTTCTTCTAGTCCTGCCACACCTGTTCTTACTTTTTTCTTTGGGGTTTTTTGTTTTGCTTTTGAGGGCCGGGGGCTTTTTGGAGGTGGTTGTTATTTGTTTGGTTTTTGGTTTTTTTGAGATGAGCTCTCACGTAGTAGCCCAGAAGCTGGCTTTATAGTTTGCAGCAATCCTCCTGTCTCCATCACCTGAGTGCTGGGAATATAGGCGATATGCCACTATGCGCTATTTTATTTTATTTTAGTGAAATCCTAGACACTTGATTATCCCACCTGCCAGCATTTTGAGCACTTAACCTGTGAGGCCCTGCATTTGATCCTTAACACAGCAAGAAAGAAAGAAAAAGAAAACAAGAGTTTGTCTGGAGAGGTCTTTGTGTGGGCTATGTTGTTTTAATCAGGCTCCAAACAGGATTAAATTCTCTGAAGTCTCTTTGAAATGGTACAGGTTCTCTCTGCTTCTTTGAATCCTATACTACACTATTTGTTCAAGAAAATGATGCCAGAAGCTGGGGAGATGGCTCAGCCAGTGCAGTGCTTGCCTTGTAGTCGTGAGAACCTGAATGTAGATCCTTACCATCTGCCGAAAAGCCTGCGCCAGTAACAGCATCTCTGAGAGGCAGGGACAGGAGGGTTCAGAGAGCTCAGGAGCCAGCGAGTCTGGTCACCTAGTAAGCTCCAGGTTCAACAGCGGATGGAGGAGGGATGGAGGAGAAATCTGACATTAACCTCTGTGCTGGGAAAGAAGCAGGGTCACAGGAGACCCTAGCCACAGGGAAACGTAACATAACTTTAATTATTCCAAACAAGGGACCACCACACAGACCACTAGGCAGGAAACTCCTACAGGTACCCACCACACACCAACACACATGAGCCACACACGGGCAAGCATAACCATACATGAAGACCTGACAAGCACTCTGAGGTAAACACACTGGACTACAGACACATACAGGTTGGTGAAGACACCTGGCCCTGACCTCAAAGTCATATTTATACAAAGCCAACATAAAAGTTGTACTCTATCAGGAATGGTTATATTACAGTTTACCTCACTATTTACTTTGGGGTTCCCAGACATCCAGTGTAAGCCATTTTTACACACCCCTTTCCATATCATTAGCCATTTTGAACCATGCTAGGTATCCGTATTAATGTCATGTTATCTAAACATGAACTGGCATGTACGGCCATCTGTTCCCTATACTCTGGTGCACGCGCACACACACACACACTACATCACTAACTTACTTGGAAATATCACATGGCTCCCCTTTGTTTTATAGACTAAGGTGAAAAAATAAGTAAGTGTCCCGGCAGTCATCTGTGTATTGGTTGACTCCACAGCACTATGTCCAATCACACACATACCTGAGTGTTGGGAAATGGCTGTCATATGACAGAGAAAACCCTTTCCCCATGGGGTTCAGACTAACTGGGAAGCCAGGCCATAAGCAAAGAAACAAGTTGGCTGACAGAGCAGGTTTAAGAGACGCTGTTATATAGTAGTACTCCTCCCAAATCCAGAGGAAACAGAGACTCCTCAAAACCTACAAAGTTCAGCAAGTTCACGAAACTTACAAGACTCACAAGACCCCACCCCCACCCCAGCTTATATAAATACTAAACAATTCTGTGAAGCAGCCTGGAAGTTGTGCAGGGGGCACCAGAGATGCAACTTTTGCAAGTCATCGCCCATGCTGAGGAGGGCATTTTTAATGACTGTTTTAAGTCACCCATGCTTCTGCAAGCAAACCCTAAAATCATTTGGGTCACTAAGCTAAACGTGGGTAGAATCATTTCTTTGGTCTATTATAGTTACATCTGGAGAGCCGACATTTGCTCTCATCTTCCCAGCATGCCTCAAGGAATGGGCAAAGATGGACCCCAAGTTACACGAGAGCTGGGAGTTAGTGGCAGAGTGGGGCACCTCTGGGAGGGGCAGCACATGTGTCTTCCAGATAGCAAGGAAATGCCAATAGCAACCCGGGGCCATTGAGGTGAAAGTATTTGCCACGCAAGCCTGGTGATCTGATTTTGATCCCTGGAGCCCACAATAGGAGAGAATGGACTCCTTTGCCCTCTGACCTCCTAGTAATTGCACACCCACATTTACACACGCACATCACATATCTACAAACACAGACAATAATAATATTTAATAAGATGAAAAATTTTAAAAGGCCTGCATGGAATGGGTCCAGAGAGAAAGAAGGCAGGAGTGTAGAGTCCACACAGAGAGGCACGGCAGCTAAGAGCCTGGAGAGGCAGTAAAGACACCCCAGGGGCAGTGTGAAGTTCATGAACTCCAAGTGAAAAGCATGGAGGGCTGTCAGCTAGGACCCAAGAGGTCTGGGTTATAAGCACTATGCACTGCAGTCAGCCCCTGCCCAGAACATTCGAAGCTCCCATTTCTGCTCTTCACTGCATCTCAGAAGGACCAATATCTCCCCATCCTAATCATGACCCTTCCTCCTACACTTTCAAGAACCAACCTCTACCATCTTGTGTCTGCAGCTATGCTGGAAAGCATTTCCAGAGCTCTCCATTAGCCTGGGCCCTGCTTCAATCTGTTCCCACCCTGAACTCTTACCTCAGAGCACTTAGCATGTGTCAATGGTGTGATTATTGGCTGAATGTCACCTCCCTCATGACCCCACACTGTGAGCATGGAGCACTGGTCTTATGTTCAGTCTGTAATAAGCCTCACACAGTGCCTGGTATGTGAAGAAATTAGTTAAAACTGGGCATACACCTTTGATGTCAGCACTTGGGCGGCAGAGGCAGGCAGATCTCTGTGAGTTACAAGCCAACCTGATCTACAGAGTGAGTTCCAGGAGAAACCCTGTTAATAATAATAATAATAATAATGATAATGATAATAAATCTGTAGAATGAATAAATAATGGATCTTAACACTGGACTATTGCATGTACATGTATGTACACATANAAAACTGGGCATACACCTTTGATGTCAGCACTTGGGCGGCAGAGGCAGGCAGATCTCTGTGAGTTACAAGCCAACCTGATCTACAGAGTGAGTTCCAGGAGAAACCCTGTTAATAATAATAATAATAATAATGATAATGATAATAAATCTGTAGAATGAATAAATAATGGATCTTAACACTGGACTATTGCATGTACATGTATGTACACATATACACACACATACACACGGGGTTGGGAATATATGCTCAATTGTAGAATGCTTGCTTAGCATGCATGAGGCCCCAGGTTCAAACCATAGCACTACATAAAGTAGGCACGACAATGCAAGCCTGTAATACTAGCACTGAGAGGCAGGAGGATCAAGAATTCAGGGTCATCCTTGGCAGACACATTGGGAGTTCAAGGCCAGTTTGGGCAGCATGAGACCCTGGTTCAAAATAATAATATTAATGTCCTAAAAAAGTAAATGCAATTAACCACTGGATTACTAAAAATATTAGCAATAACAAGTCTTTATTTTTGGATTTTAAAGTCAGGTCTTACTCTTTAATCCAGGCTGTCTTTGGACTCACTGTGTACCCAAATGGATATGAAGCCTCCTTGAGGGCTGGGATTACAGGCTTGCACCACTATGCTTCATTTAATTAAAAAAAAAAAAGTATCAGAATAATGATTTGGCTTCAATTATAAGTTGGCCACTATAATCAGCCAATTGTATTTCAGCCCCTACTGGAATTAATACCCTTTTGGATTCTGAGATTCAACCACAGTCACTGCTCAACCACTGGAAAGCGTGGGGGAATCAGGGTCCCACGCTAGCACTGGGTGATCAGGGCTTAGGATAGACTCAGCTGCCTTGCTCTCTCTCTCCCTGGGCCAGAATCCCGGTGTTTGGAGCAACCTGAACAGTTTCAGACTAAGCGTCAGTACTTTTCCATGCAGATCCATGCACACGTGAGGGGGTGTCCGGTTTGTCCAGTGATTGTTCTTTAGAGGCTCGGACCCACAATATTGTGTTTGCTAATCATTGACTGTAGTCCCAGAAAAGCCTTGTGAAATGAACAGCAGAGTAACATAAAATAAAACTACATTTTATAAAACCATTTATTATGGCTTTGTAAATAGCCCATTAATGTCCTGGGAGGTAGCAACGCTGTCCGTGAACATGCATGAGTGCACACTGGGATAATAGCATACAACAATTTTCTGTGTGTACATGTATATACAGTCTCTATGTGGACGTGTGTGTGCACAGACAGATGCATGTGAAAGCCAGGGGTCTATGTCAGATTGACTTGTTTAGTCAGCCCTTATTTTCTGAGACAGTATCTGTCATTGAACCTGGGGTTTGCTGAATAGGCTAGAAATGCAAGACCCACGAATCCTCCTGCCTTTGCCTCTGCCTCTGCATGCTGAGGTCACAGGCATGCTGCTGCGCCCACCTAGAACTCCCTTTATAAACCAGGATGGCCTCAAACTCAAAGAGGTCCGACTGCCTCTGCCTCCCAAGTGCTGAGATTAAAGGCGTGCACCGCCTAGCTAGATTATTTATATTTAATCATAACTGATTTACTTAGCCATCTTTATGAATCACAATTAATTCAATAATCACTAAAATCGTGTTCTAGCTTTACAGACCCAGTGAGGGTGGCCAGTTAACATGATAATGAACATGCAGACGGAGACAACATTCCAATCCAGGGCAGGAAAGTTTCCATTGCTCTGAACAACAGTTTTGAAAAACTCTCATCAGCAAGACTGAAATTTCAATGGCTTGGTGCTCTGGGTGGGGCTTAAATCCTGGAAGGGATCCGGAGAACAGCTGGATTTACTGGTTGGACTCTACCCTGACCATTCAGGGCATTCCTCTGGGGAATCACACATCACAAAGCAGGGATCCTGTGGAGGCCCACAGGAGGGCACTAGTATCCAACAAGGCTCCTGCCTTGCTTTCCTCGTCCTTAAACTCAGCGTCTGGATAGTCATATGACCAGCTCTTGGGCATTTTGGTTTCAGGAGCCCTTTAAACCCTTAATAGTTTTTGAAGATTCTCAAAGTACTGTAATGAACATTTTATATTAGAGAGTAAACCCAAGAGCAAGATAAATACTTACATTTTAATAATGAATTTGTTAGATGGTAACAGAAACAACATTATTTTAATTCACATGGTCATATTTCCCAAACAAAAATATGTGGGGCCGGGTGGTGGTGGCACATGCCGTTAATCCCAGCACTCGGGAGGCAGAGGCAGGCGGATCTCTGTGAGTTCGAGAACAGCCTGGTCTACAGAGCTAGTTCCAGGACAGGCTCCAAAGCCACAGAGAAACCCTGTCTCGAAAAAAAAAAAAATGTGGGGAGTGATGACATTTTGCTTCACATTTTGCAAATCAACCAGATACCCAGCTAAATGCAAGGCAGCTGCTTCTATATTTGACCTGTGGGGACAGACAAGTGTGTACCATGCAGTCCCTAGCAAACTCCCCCATACATTCTTGGGCAATTAAATATTAAATTAATAATATTTAATATTTTAATATTAAATAATATTAAATAGGACGGTGGTAGTGCACACTTTTAATCCCAGCATTTGGGAGGCAGAGGCAGGCGGATCTCTGTGAGTTCGAGGCCAATCTGGTCTACACAGCGAGTTCCAGGACTGGCTCCATGGCTACTGAGAAACCCTGTCTCAAAAAAAAAACAAAAAGAAAAAAGAAAGAAAGAAAGAAAGAAAAAGAAAAAAACAAAACAAAAATCAAGCAGTTGGGTTTGGCAGTGTGGCTCAGTGGATATCAGTGGATAAAGGCTCTTCTCTTACAGCCTGAAGTCTTGAGTTGCCTAAATTCCATCCCTGCAGCCCACAGCAACAGAATAAAAACCCATTCCCAAGGGCTGCTCTCTAACCTCTGCACATGCACCATGGCACACATGCCCACACATCCAATAAAAAAAAAAATAGTAAAATAAATAACTGGAGAGTTGAGTCAGTAGTTAAGAGCATTTAACCCAGGTTCTATCTCAACACCCAGATGGGATCCTAGTCCTAGGGGATCCATTGCCCTCTTCTGGCCTCTTCTGGCACTGCACACATGTAGTACACAGACATACATGCAGGCAAACAATCACATAAAATGCAAATAAAGGAGAAAAGAATGCAAATAACACCTTAGTATTATTTAAAATAATTATTGACCTTCTGAATTCCTTGTGCTCATGGGTCCTGGGACCACATTCAGGAAACTACCTCCTCAGGGTGTCATTAATGATACTATCATTTTCCAGAACTCCAAACTCAGCTTAATTTTGTTTGCTTATTCAGACAAAGGTTTTTGTATCCCAGGATATCCCTCAAATTCAAACTCATGATCCTCCTACTTCTACCTCCTGAGTGCTGAGATTCCAAGCCTTTGCCACCACCCCCAGTTTATTTATGTCTTTATTTTACTCTTTCCCCTAATAAACCAGTGTCTCCAGACTCCTACTTCCTGTCCCTGATGGTTGGTTCTAGTGTCTGCTAGACACAGGACACTCTCCATCTGGACTCCTTTGTGGCTTCCAGCTTCAGAGTTAAATCAGGCCAAAGCCTCTTAACCCTGGCTCTGCCTGGTTTGGTAGTCTGCTTGTTTGGGGAAGTTTTAAAATTATGGAGGGGAGAGGGGGGACAACCTTGAGGACTCTGTTTTCTCCTTTTACTGTATAGGTCCTAAAGTTGGGGAAATGAACTTAGGTTGTCAGGTTTGATAAGCAAAATGCCTTTATCCACCAAGTCACCTCCCAGGCTATTTCCTAGCGTTTAAAGACAGAATTTAAAACCCCATAGTACAGACTGGCCCGACTCTATATCCTCTTGCCTTTACCTCACAAGGGTGGGATTTCAGGCCAGTACCACCACAGCCTCTGCCTAGCTTCTTCATTCCCCATGTGGAATCTGGCAGATAGCTATAGATATGCCTCAGAGGGCCTCTGAGATCCACCCTAACCTACCGCTGGTGCTACCACTACACTTAGCACTTAATGTGGTTTAAAAGGGAAACAAGATGGGCTGGATATGATGCAGTTGGTAGAGTGCTTGTCTTTCATGCAAAGACCCTGGATTTGATCCCTAGCTCCCCAATTTTTTGGGGGGGAGCGCTGGTAAGGAGGGAGAAGCCTGAATACTACATAAAAAATTTTTCAATAATTTAATGTGTTTCAACAAGTTGGTTTCTTTGGTAAGGTGGGGGATTTCATTCACTGTGTTCTTGAAATCATGCTAAAGTCCCAGCTTCCCACGGAGACCAGGACAGTCAGCCAGCAAAGGGTGAGAGTTCTTTGTGGGTGTGACTAAGGACCCATTCTTTCTAGGCAAAGCAGACAAGCTGCACGTGGGTGTTGCCCCACGCTATCTGCCCAGGCCAGGCTGGGGAACAGAGCCACTCCCACGCAGGACAGGCTCCAGGCACCCTTTGTACAGTTCCCCCACTTGTGGAATGCACACTTGCTTTATATCAAATCCACATGGTGTGCCGGAGCAGCACGAAGGGGCATGACCAGGCAGACAGCGAGCCCAGGCCCTGCCGGAACTGGGGAGGTTCGAGTGATCTAAAAGGTCATGCTGGTCCCCCTCCTCATCTGGAGCCCCTGGGTGACAACCTCAGCCACAGGAAATTGTATCACCGGGGCTCCCTGAGTTCCTAGCCCTGACCTCTGGACTCTGAAACGAGCCCAACTAAGAAAGCAGAATCTCTGCCAAGACGTAGCCAGAACCCACGCACACAGATGTAGGGACTGTAGCTGAACTCTGGGGCGGGGCGGAGTAGCACGGTTCCCCTGTCCTTTCCAGCTCACCATCCCGAGAGTCTCTCAGCGCGCGCGCAGGCTACGACCCAATCCTGGTCATTGCGCAGCGGGGTACCGGGACCTGTCCCAGAAAGAAGGCTCGGGACAAAGGCGAGACACACTGAACAGAGAAGGAAAACTCCACCCGAGGTCTCCAGGTCCAGGAAGGGCGCACGCGGAGATGAATGGATAGATATAGGGAAGCCGATGCCACCCCAGACCTCGCATGCTCCTTGGGTGACAGCGACCGTCAATGGGGATCCTCTAGGCGCACAGATCCAGCAGAGGGCCCCGCTCCCGGGCAGCTAGCTCTCGGGTCCCCGCGGGTGACGCCCAGGTCCCATATCTGTCTCTCTGGACTGGCGCCCTCAGCGTACCCTGGTATCGCTCCCCTCCCGACCCTAACTCACAAAGACCGACGTGATGTCCGAACGATCATAGAAGCTCAGCTCTCCGATCAGTTCCAGAGCGGGGGATACTACGTCGTCCCCAGCCTCCAGCTCTAGATCCCCCTGCCCAGGGCCGAAGGGGAAGAGCTCTTGACGGCTCAAGCAGCCTCCGGGCCCCGCCAGCAACAACTGCAGCAGCAGCGCCCACGTCCACGCCGTCCGGCTCCAGCCGCTCGCGTCCAGCATGTTTCCCAACTGTAGTCCCGCAACCCCGGCGGCTCCAGCTCAAGCAGAGGAGGCGGGGATGTAACCCGACGCCCCTCGGCAGCCCCTCCTCACCTCCCGCCTCCCGGCGTCACCACCCCGGGAAATAAGGGAGGGGAGCCGAGGGGCTATAGCGAGGACCCGCCCGCCCTCCCCGTCCACCAATAGCTGTGAGTGGGAGGAAGAGGGGCTATGCTGAGGTCCCCCGCGCAGCAGACGGCCCTGGCCCCTGGCGCAGCATTGGGTGTTGGTTCCCTGCATTCTCGACCCAATCCGACGGTGGGCTCCCATCCAGAAAAAAAGGGCCTCTGCTACACCATTCTGCAGCCAGGCTAATTCCTGGAGAGCGAACAGCCAGGAAACAAATACTTGGAACCAGGGATAGGGCTCACCCAAGTGGGGAGACTGGGCGGGTGCTGGAATTTAGCAAAAGGCCCGACAAATGTGTATGCCTTTGCTCATCCAGTCATTCATTGAGCATTTTTTGAGTTCCTGATTCCTGGTTCCTTAGGTTATGGGATTCCGCAGGAAACAGGAACCCACACCTGCCTGACAGTCACTAGGGTGGGACACAATTCAAAATAAGATTTGCTGGGGCCCTAAGCAATAAAAAACACATTGGCCAGAGAAAGCTTCGGGTGGCATGCTGGGAATTAAACCAGGTCTTCTGGAAGTAATGCAATTTCATTAAGGTGGTCCTGGGAGGTGGAAGGTGGGAGCAGGCTGGGTTCCAGGGACCTGATCATTTCCCCGCAGAGAATTTGGGGGGAGGGTGATTCAAATAAAGCTGAAAGCTGAATAACAACAAATTCAAGAATCTGCGCTCCCCTAAGACTCAAAGAACCGTGGGCAGTTCTTAACAAAGAGGCATAGGCCTTTTAAGTGATATTTCAAATCAGCTGTTGATCATTAATTTGACACTAGGGTAAATGAAAAAGGGGGAGAGGCCACTGGAACAACCTTAGTGGGAACTGGGGGTGACTGGTGACGTGGTTGAGAGAATTAACCTAATAGGCATTACAGTGAAAGAAAGAATGAGCCTAGAAGAAATGAAGTTGGATTCTACCTGAAGACTGAAAAGCCAGGGCTGTTTTTGAGAGCAAGGAAGAGGATGCGTGGGAGTAGGGGATATCCGACCCTTGCCTCAGAAGGGTCAACAGGATGGCCCTGTTTCCTCCCGGCAGATGAAAGTAAAGGCCTGGAACCTCCATTAGTTCTCTCAGTAAATAGAAAATTACGTGTGACATGACTGGTGGAGAATGTGAGCTTTGAACCAGCAAGATCATGAAGAAAGAGGCAAGTGGAATATGGCTCCTGAGCACAGTTATTGCTCTAGTGTGTGCCTTGGAGAGAGGTGCTCTTTCATTTAAACTCTTGAGTGGTCAACAGTAAGACACCAAATTTGGTAGACACCCAGTATTCTGTGGGCAATAGTTCCTCTTGGGTTCACAAAAACAGGTCCTCCTGTGCTGGTGTGCTAAACACCCTACCCAGCTGACCTACCTCTCAGGTTCTGCTTACACACACAGACACACACATGACACACACACACACACACACACACACACACACACACACTATTCCTCCCCAGCATGGCGGTGAACCGCAGGGCTTCACACATGCTAAGTTTGCTAGGCAAACAGAGTCTGGCCAGGCCCTTACTTTATTTCAAGACAGGGTCTTGTTACATAGTCCAGGCTGCCTTAGTTCATGGCTACTAGCCTCAGACTACTGAGTGCTGGGATTACAAGTAGGATCCACCACACCCAGCTGGCTGTTAGTTTATTTGCAGTGTGGGGATGCAAACCTAGGGCTTTATACACATCAAACTCCTCCTCCTGTGTTGTTTGCACTGCACTTAAAACATAAACATCTACATTAATTTGTATCTGCACTGCTATATTGTCCCGCCCACTAAAGAGGTATTGTCTGATTGGCAGTGTGTTGTCAGATTTATTGTGCAGCTCTCTGATCCCTTCCATACGCCCAGATATCCTTCCTAGCTCCCTACCAACCCTATGCCATCTATGCATAGCCTGGCCGATGTCTGGGATCCTGTGCCTTAGCTTGGCCTGTTTCAGTCACAGCACTTCATACAGAGGTCTAGGTTCACCTGAGTACCCAGGAACCCCTACATCACAGAGAGCCAGAGGAGGCCTAGAAACTGAGCTCACCAGCCTTTGCCCACGTTCAACTGTTCTTTTCCCTTCAGCCTCCATCTCAAGCCTGTCACACACACACACACATTAGGGCTGTCCTGAAGCTGTACTCAGTGACTGGAATGCGCTTATCCCTCTTGCAGATTCTCTCCCTTTTTGGTGCTCAGACAGCTGCTGAAACTCCCATTGGCTGGAGGAATTTCCCTCGGTGCCTGCAGGAGCAGAGCCTGCCTCCTCCCCCACCCTCCCACCCCCACCGCACAAACGTGGCAAGATCGCAAAGCTTCTGTATCCCGCTCATTTGATTGGGATATTCGCAGAGACAATCCAGGAATTGTTATGAGGGTGAGAAAAGGTCATCCCTGCAATCAGACGGGGCAAGTCATTGAGCACATAATCCAGTTAACGCTAATCTACCTTTATTATCTGAACGTGTTGTTTTCACGAGGCTGATTATCTCAGTAGCTCCTGAGAAGGCACCACCAGTCAGATACCGTGGCCACGAATCCATAATCCCTTTTATGAGAAACTGGCAATATCCTGCGGGGGAGGGAGGTAAGATAATGGCCTAGAAAAAACACCAAGAGTGAGGGGAGACACTGCTTGTGGGATTTATTTTATTTTATTTTTTTGCTTCTACTTGGTGCTCTCTCTAGCATGGAGCCTAGTGCTAGTACGGTCAGGAGCCACATGGTGGATTTGATGAGTCTCATTTGGGGGTGGGGGATAACTCACCCAGCCTCATACAGCTAGTGAAAGAGCAAGGGTTCAAACCTTGCTTTGTCTGGCCCCAAAACTGATACGCCATCTTGCCTTTCCACAGCTGTTGAGGTTTCTCCAACCTAAACAGAGCCCCCAGTTTCTCTCCACAGTAGACGCATTTTGGTCCGGTGTTTATAGCTAACAGCCACGCTCTATTTATGCATGTTTATGATCCCTTACTTCATCAGTCTGTACTGTAAACTGTCTGTCACTATTTATAGCCCTGCACTCATTTCACGTCGCCCAGTCCCTGGGAGACATGCTTCTGCTTCTGGGTCTCCCGCCAGGACACTGTGGGCTGTGTCCTTCCTCCTTTAGGAGTTATAGTCCCAGATATTTCTTATACTCTTCATCATAGAAATTTCACTTCATAAACTGTGCTTTGAGCATTTTCCAAAGATATCTAAAGGCCAGGTATGGTGGTACACACCCGTCTTTCCAGCTCTTGGGAGGTAGAAACAGGGAAGGGGATCAGGAGTTCAATGTCATCCTCAACAGAATAGTGTGTTCAATGCCAGCCTGGGCTAAAACAAAAATGTTTATGATAGTATGATCTTTTTCTCTTGTTTGTTGTCTCGTGTGATTTTTTTTTTCTCTTTGGAGCAAGGATCCATGTTCTTGTGCGTGAAAAGGGTTAACTGTTTAAGACCTCAATAGGCCAGATATGATGTCATAGACCTGTGATCCCAGCACGTGGGAGGTAAAGACAGAACAGGAATCCAAGGTCATCCTTGACTACATGGAAAGATTTGAAGCCAGCGTAGGCTACATGAAACCCTGTTTCAATCAGCAAAAAAGGGGTTCAAGAGGTGGCTTAGAAGGTTAAAGGGCCTGCAAGCTTGAGCCCCAAAACCCATATGGATGTCATTTGGGTGTGGTGGCTTGCCTAGACTTCTAGCCTCTGAAGAGGGAGACAGAGGTTCCGCAGAGTGAGCTATGTGGGGAGACTAGTCAGATCAGTGCACTCTGGATTTGATTGAGAGACTCTGCCTTACTGAGTAAGATGAAAGAATAATTGAAGATGCTTCCTGACATTAATCTCAGATGTCCATGTGTGTGTGATACAAGCACACAATGCACCCACACATATATGTTCCCATATATACATGCTCCTATACATATAAAACATTCATATACACGCACATGAAAATGGAAACAAGAAAAAAATATGAGACTTTAATAATACTGTTTTGTTTTGTTTTTGAGGCAATATCATAGTATATAGCTCTGACTGACCTGTCTGGTACTCATGTAGCCCAGTCTGGTCTCAAACCTATAGCAATTGTCCTGCCTCAGCTTTCCAAATACCTACAGGCATGTGCCACCACTGCAGGCATCAATGATGCTTTTAAGAACAGTTTGATAACTTCAGGTGCAACAACTAAACCATAATTCCATAATATACCCTCTGTTAAAAAATGTGGACCAGGGGTGGAGTTTCGTGGTAGGGTACGCACTTAGCATACACAAGGGTCTTAGCTGATCTTCAACACTGTTTCTTTTTAAAACTTAAGTTAAAAAATGAAGATGGGCATAGTGGTCCATGCTTGTGATCCCAGCAGTAGGGAGGTGGCAACTAGGGAGAAAGATCCTGATGTTTGCTCTTGCAATTTCTAAGCCAGTGAGAGAATATCTCAAAAAAAAAAAAAAAAAAAAAAGGTGGGAGCTGGAGAGATGAGCCATCAGTTAAGAGTCTCTATTGTTCTGTGCTTGGCTGACAACTGTCTGTAATTCTCCAGCAGACAGATATGATTCTATTCATGTCTAACTGTTGTTTACGAGATCTCAGAGTCATCTGAGAGAAGGGAACCTTAGTTGAGAATATGCCTCCATAAGACTGGTCTGTAGGCCAGCCTATATTAGTGATTGATGTGAGAAAGTCCAGTACATCGTGGGTGGTGCCACCCCTGGGCAGGTGGTCCTGGGTGCCCTAAAAAAGCAGGCTGAGTAAGCCATGCGGAACAAACCAGTAAGCAATATTTCTCCGTGGCCTCTGCATCAGCTCCGGCCTCCAGGTTCCTGACCTGTTTGAGTTCTTGTCTTGAAAGCTTTTAATGATGAACTGTGACATGGAACTGTGAGTGAGAATAAACCCTATCCTCTCCTAATTGTTTTGGTCATGGTGCTTCACCCATCAAGAGAAACCCTCATGAAGGCAGTTGAATCACCAAGTGTCCCATCACGGTGTGCACGACAACCCACAAAAGTTCCGTTGTTGGAGTGCTAACCCTCAGCCAGCCTTCCACTTCTTACCTACTTTAACACACTCCCTCCATCCCAAGCCCACAAGCAGCTGGGAGTGGAATAGGAGAGAGTGGTGGCTGAAATCCCGGGTGAGGGTCTTTGATACTTTTCCCTCCTAAGAGGTATTATTAACAATCCTATTTACCACCACAATGGTCACAGCTATTTAAATGTTTATCACGGTATCATTTGCTTTTACCTTGTTGCCATGACTACAGAGTCAAGGTAATCTGTGGGTCACCACAACAATCTTAGCTCTATGATAGTCAGGGGTTACACAGTTCCATGAAGCCTAGAGGAACTAGCGAGTTGAAAGCTCTGTGAAAACCAGTGTGTGCTGTTAGACGCCTTGGGCTTTGACGTGTCAGATGCCAGACCGTGGTCAGATGCCAGACCGTGGACCGTGCTGAGTTGTTTACAACGTGCTGTCCTCACTCTCACCTCCCAGAGGACCAGGGTGTGCACTGCACAGGTAGCATCTGGTCTGGCCCTGTCAAAGTCAACACTCCTGCTATCTCTTGCCAGATCTCTGGAGCCCCCTACCCCCACCGCCGCCAGACCACTTTTCAGGCAAAAACTGGATCCTTGGCCGTATGGTCGAGCAGCCAAAAAGTTTCAGGATGAGCCGGTATAAAGTATAACTGGAGTTTATTAAAATCGAAAGGTACTCAGAGAAGATTAAGGCACGGTCAGGGGGTGAGGAATCTCACTTCTTGGTCCCCGGATGGCTGCATAGAGGATTTTGGAAGCTTTTGGAATCTGGTTATTTAACAGGTTCCAAAGGGGCCCTCCCCTCCTCCATCTGCTTCTTTTTTCTAAAATTGAGAGGTTTACAGGGTGGCCTTCAGAGGCCACTTATATAGTGTTACATTCTGATCAGATAAAACCAGGAGCCACTAGGGTTGTGTAAGGTTATGTAGGGTTAGGCCGCTTACTTTTACTGTAAATTCAGTTTCTAGGGAGAGGCCTGAAAATTGCAGACTGCCGTCTGGGAAGGGAGGAAAGTCTTAAGCTAATGCCGCTAACTGCGCATGAATGCTCCCTTCTCAGCAAGAGGCTTCTTGCTCCAGAGTGAGCGCCGGTCCCCTTGCTCTCCCAATTTCCCTTTCCCCACCCCTTGTTCCTTTCAGCTCCTCTTTGTTCTCCTGGCCACTGGTCGCGATTCCGTATTCTCCCCACCCCGCTGCCTGGCCCTTCCCTGAATAAATATCAGTTCTCCCTGGAGCCACCGCCCAGACCCTGCTTGAGTTCTTACAGTGGAATTTGACGAAGTCCCATCCGGTTCCTTCAGTCACTCAGACCTACTGTGTGCTAGGCATGGTTTCCAGCAGGGGTGGAAACCTTTTATATAAAAGGCCAGCCAGACGGTAAATGTTTAGGCTTTGTGGGTCACAAGGCAAAATTCTTAACCCTTCTAATAACTTTTCTCACCAGAGTCGTGCTTTTGCCATTTTAAAATATAAAAACCTTTGCAGGTGGCGCAAATTATCTGGCCTATAGACTCTCAATCGTTGCCCTCCGGTCTCAGCAGGTGGACTTTTGATAGTGAAATTTCCTCACTTCTGCTGAGGGGCCCAGCAGACAAGCAGGAAGAGGACGTGCTGGCTGGGCTTAGCGCTGCGTCTCTAAGAGGCAGGGCAGGGTGGGAGGTAATCAGGTACTGGGGCTCCACCCTGGAAGGGATTAGCTTTCTCCTGGGGAGCTGCTTCTCTTCTGCTCAACACTCTGGCACAGTCGACCACGGAGTCTGTACCAGTTAGTTTTTGTAAACTTTTGTTTTTGTTTTTTGCTTTTGTTTTCTGGTTTTGTTTTGAGACAGGGTGTCTTTGTGTAGCCCTGACTGACCGGAACTTGCTTTGTAGACAGGCTGACCTTGAACTCACAGAAATTGGCCTGCCTCTGCCTCTGGGAGTTCTGGGATTAAAGACCAGCACCAACACACCGCCTGAGAAAAGGAACTTCAATTGAGAAAGTAACCCCATTAGATTAACTGTAGGCAAGTCTGTGAGACATTTATTTATTTA
>JAQHUG010000030.1:4136294-4149651 GCA_028555095.1 Dicrostonyx torquatus
AATTCCCAGCAACCACATGGTGGCTCACAACCATCTGTAGTGAGGTCTGGTGCCCTCTTCTGGCCTTCAGGCATACATGCAGACAGAATATTGTACACATAATAAAAAAATAAATAAAGCAGCCCCTCCCTCCTCCGTGATGTATTTTGGGGGCAGGGGACAATAGGTCAGTTGATAGAGTGTTTGCCTAGCATGCAGGGAACCTTAGGTTCAATCCCGAGCACCCGAGAGGTAGAGTGAGGAACATCGACAATTGAAGGTCATCTTTGGCTATGAGGTTGAGGCAAGTCTGGGATTCATGAGACCCTGTCTTGACAAGAAGGAAAACAAAAAACAGAACCAGGCACATTAAACCCTCTAGCTAATGACGATACTCCTTCCTCATGCTAGCAGGCAGTGGATGCTAAATGATAACGTCTTCTTCCAGACCAGCCCTGGGATGGTCCCCAGTCACGGATTCAGTCCCAGATCTTACTTCTTTGACAACCCCCGGAGATACGACAGTGATGATGATCTTGCCTGGAACATCGCTCCTCAGGGACTTCAGGGAAGGTAAGCGCCTGCTTCTGGTGGAGAGACTACCCCTGCACAGAACTGCCCTGCGTGGGACGCAGCCAGGGGTGAGAGAAACAAACGGTCTTTAAAGACTCCCCTCCCCCAGCATTCTTCCTACTCAGTATTCCATGGAATGCCTGATACCTGTGCTGATTTTAAAGAAATCAACCTTATAGAACTCTTCCGAGCCTACCGAGAGAGAGCCAGGGCATTTGCTGCTCGAATCACTCAGTGAAATGTAATCTGGGTCATCCAGGCAGACATCTTGGATCCTCTTCTAGAGCCAGAGAATACATGAACAATAATCACTAGAGTGAATATATTTTAAGAACCAAAATTTGAAATTTGTCACTCTTAAACAGTTATTTAGTAAGATACCACAAATGTCACCTCATTCAGTGTTTGCTACAACCCTATGAGGCCAGTAAAATTGAGCTCTCATGGTTCAAGACCTGTCTGTGGGAGTCCCTTTGCTGGGTAAGCAGCGTGGCTGGCCCTAGAGCACACTGTCAGAGCACATGAGAACTGCCCCCCGCTTTCTTGAAAACTCACTAGCAAACTGGGCTCAGTCTATTTTGGGGTGGGCACTTACACATGTTAGCATTCACAGTGGTGTGTGTGCTCAGGGCAGTAAACAAGCTGTACCTGGCTGCCTTCAACTAGTTCCAGTCTGGATAACAGCTAGGAAAGGGAGGATGGGAAGTACCCGCCCGCCAGGGCCAGGAGCAGCCCTCATGGCTTCAGTTCCTCCTCACCTTGTGCGCCATCTGCCCAGTGCTCTGTATAACTAACAGAGAAAGTCCTTGGGAATGAGGAGAGGGCTCTGAGAGGACCTTGGTTTGGGATACAGAGCTGAAACAGAACACATTCCTGTCTCCCTGGGTAGGGAGGAGAGATCCACAATCATATAAAAAAATCAAAAGCAAGGTAGCAGTTAAGGAAAAACCCAGAGCAGCCATGTGTAGAGTACAGTCCCTGGAAGCAAGCCAATGCGCAGAGATTTCTCAAGGGCAAAAGTTCCCCTCCCAGAGTTCGGGCTCCACTTCTAAAACTGTTCTCTTACCTAGCTACCCTGCTGGAGCATCCCTAACCCTTTCTTCCCAGAAGTTCCCAAGAGCAGAGAGGAGAGTACTCACCCTGTACACAGCACAAGGAAAGACCGTATTCCATGATAGAGGAAAATGAAAACAGTATTCTGAGTTCTAATGAGATCTTAGATATTGCTTTTGAGAACTGTTGTAGGTGTTCACTCAGCCCTGACAACAGCCCAACAAGGAAGAAACTAATGTCACTCCTGTCCCACAGACGAGGAACTTGAGACTTAGAAGTTGTCTGCCCAAAATATATGGGTAGTGGACTATAATGCCACCTTAGGATTCAGACACAGGTTTTTTGTTTTTTGGTTTTTTTTTTTTTTTGCTAAAACTATGTTCTCCACAGTGGCTAGTTTTAGGTTCTGGTAGTTCTAGAGTTCCGAGCACTGCAGAGTCCAGTAGACTTGAATATAGGCCGCCAGAACTGTGTGTAGCTGTTGGTTGGAAAATGGGCTTGAAGACACAGAGTGAAGAACTCGGGTCTGTTGCTGATGTCAACTGCTTTTGTTTGTTTAAAGTTTTGCTCCAGACTACTATGATTGGGGACAACAAAGTAACAGCTCCCTGGCCCAAGCAGGAACTCTGCAGCAAGACTCCACTTTGGATCCAGACAAAGCAAGCCAAGGGTAGTACCAGCTGACAGTCCTGTGCAAGAGGCCTCTGTCGGAAACCTTCAGCCAGACAGACTGGATGACAGCTGAGTTTTTAGGGCACTTTTCCTTATGAAACAGGACTCCAGTTTTTTTTGCAATAGCTTTCTCAAGGCTAGATAGGACTAAGCAATAATTTAGAGTGATAAACTCTTAACTTTAGTACTAGCAGAGAGCCTGGCTATTTCAGTGGGTATAATTTAAACTTTTAAAAGAGATTCTGTACTTTTATAAAGATGTATTTTATATAACTTAAATACTAATGCTAAAGTATACTAGGTTTTTTCCTTGATTGTTATTGCAATGTATGTTGTAGTTTGCACAGATTTTCATGCATAATTCACTTTAAAACGTATAGAATACGTGGTCTAACAGTTTAAAGATCCTTCCGTCTGAAAGTCATTGAAGGTCCCAGTGATTGTGAGCACCACACAGATGGACTCCTGTAACTGCCACTCCAGTGTTGAAAGTCAAGAGGAAGCAGAGGACCACGGTCTGTACGTATCAGGCTCCACAGCAGTAGTCTCTCCCGAGCCCTGCCCACAGCCTGGTGCGTCTTCACCGACAGCACTACTGTACGCACTCCAGGAACAAATGGGAGCTGTCAAGATGAGGTCGCCAACACTAGTCAGCCGCCTCGGCCATGTGGGTAACCATTTTGTAGTTTTCTGCAGCCCAGTTTAACGGAATACTCACTACCTCAGTAGGAAGGCAAGAGTGCCTTCCCTGACCCAGCCAGTGCTCCCCACAGAGTGTTAACAATAAACGTTTCTGGCCCTCAAGCTAAAGGACTGTGGACTCCTGACAGCTTTTCCGTAAACCGTGCCTGTTACTGTATGAGCCTGACATGGTGCTCACTGCCTGTGATTTGTAAACAGTACTCTGACCGTCTATTGAAAGCTATGGGTGTGAAAAAGTGGGGGTTCTGCCTATGTGGTAGCAGGACCCCTGTCTCAGCCAGATAGTGTTCCCAGACAATGTTCCCCATGTGCCAACAGGGTTCCCCTGGGTGTACCCCAAAATGGCAATTCCAGAGGCTAGAAGCTCTGGCTTCTCACAGACTGCATCCTCTGGTCACCAGGGCCGGAAGGCAAGTCTCACTCACAGGCTCCAGCCCACATCTCCTGCTGTCCTAGAGTTCAGGCATTTGACAGGGACAAGCCCACTCTCTCCTATTTAGATATATTTAAAGTTGGTTTCAAATCGTGATTGGATAGAACACCGAGTTGAAGACCTACGCCGCCCCTCACCACATCTTCGCTTCGAGCATGCGCAAACATCTGGGTTACAAGCCATCCAACATAGTTACTTGCCAGGGTGATCTCCACACGGAGGCAGAGCCTGTGTGAGTTGCCTGACTCGGTAGTTTACAATAACAGCCTATCAGACTGTCACTGTACCTGCAGCTGTGTACTGTTGCAGCCAGTGCCCATGTACAGCAGCCCAGGGCAGGCCTTTCTGAAGAGCACAGCAGCATCAAGATAGTTCTCTATGCACTCATTTTATAGCACATGCATGCTGTACAGTTTGTCACGGAGAAGACAGGCACCCAGCATTTACCAAGCTATGATCCACTTTTATGATAACGTTGTCAGCATTCATGTCAGCTATTTATTTTTTTATTGGAAAGGACAAAATGATATGTCTATGGAATCTCACCATTGTTTAAAAAGACTATTAAATGCTGTCCCCACAGGCTGGAGTATAAACACGGTGGCTGTGGATCCCATGTGGGGAAAGAGGTCTGAGCTTCCTCTGCTAACAAAACTGCTCCTAATGTGTTAGAGATTAAACCTAGGGAAAGAACCGTTCATGTTTACAGCACCATGCAATTAAAATCCTGGTAATATTAAAGCTTGAAGTGCACAGGGTCAAGCCGGGTATTATGCTTGCAGTCCCAACACTAGGTCAAGTTTGAGGCTAGCCTGAGCTATAGCAGTACTGAGATGAACAGGTACATGGGACAGAGGGAATCCCACCAAAAATGTGGTACCAGCATTGGGGTCTGCCGTACCAAGAACAGGACACACGTGATTTGGACTGCTGGAAAAGTCATTTGCCCACACAGCTAAGGATCTGGCCAAGCTATGTTCATAGCTATCACTGACTGGCATATATTCCGTTAGATGGTTAACATCCAACTGTTAGTTGTGAACTACAAGTTAGCACAGCATACATCCAGGTCACATTGCTTTCCTTGTGGCTGCAGCAAGGATGGAATCTAGGGCCTTACTCATATATGGTCAATGCTCTACCACTGAGCTGTATCCTCTGCTATTGTCAACTCTGTCTTGACTGTATCAGACACATAATAGCTGTTCTGGTCCCATGCTTATCTGCATAGATTAGGTAAACCTTATTGCCTCCCAAATTCCCAACTGCTTTTTGTGAACAATAGTATTGAACCAACACTTTACCCCTATGAAGAACAAAAGCAGTGTTAGTTACTGTGGGCTCCTGAGCAGCACTATGAGAATCTCATTCAGATCTGCAGAGTGTATTATGTATTACTAGAACATTGTGTACCCATATGCATGTGTACTTGCACAGTGGCGATCAAATCTAGGCCTCACACCCACTAACCAAGTGCTTTGCCACTGAGCCACATACATTCCAGCCCGTGTTTGTTCTACAAGACTACAAATAATTTATCAAAATTTACAAGTGAGGAAACTATTTTAGTAAAGAACCCTCTCACTTTTATCGGACAGAGCTCTAAGCAGTCTGGTGCAGAAGTGCATCAGTGTCCATTTCCATCTTATCCAGTGTGAGCTATTCACAACTGACGGGACCTGATGGGGAGCTACGGAATGGAACAGGCTCGAGTCAGCTCTCAGCAAAGACTAATAAGACAAAGTCAGAAAACTTTTAAAATGGGGCTGTGAACACAAGCTGTGTAATTCAGTGTCCACTGGGTGTCTCTGCTGGACCTGAGACAGTCAAAGAGGATCACACATTAACTTCCTCTTATCTCCTGGTAAGGACATGAAGGCCTCTCTCCCAAAGAACAAAATACCTGGTACTTGTTGTAGCTATCCTATGTCCCAAACTATTGGACTCCCAATACCTTTACCTCATTCTTGCCCTGGGTAGGTACTGTGTTCAGTATAGACTCATGCAACCCAGGCTTGTGCTCCTTGGATCCAAATGTAGGGTCTCGGCAGCTCCTACAGCTATCCACATCTGCCTTCTCCAAACCTTGGACTGCCCCTGCTCCATTTTCTGATGTAGATACCTTACCGGTGGCTTCTTTTCCCTAAGTCTCATCTGGTTAACACCTCAAATTCTGACTTTCTATGCTCTCAACAGACCGTTTGTCCCTGCACTTTAGCCTAGTTAGAACTGGAGTTTAGAGGTCCACTTTGTTCGGCTTATGTGAGCCTCAAAATTCTTCCCTTTCTACCAGCCCTTGTTCATGTAACTGTTAACCCATGTTTCTGACACCCACTAGTATTTCCCAGGCATGGTGTTTCTTCAAGACCCTAACTAAAGCATAAAAGGGTGCTTGTATTCAGATAAACAATGCTTTCCCAGGGCTGCTCTGTGTAGCTAAGAATCCTTCCTGAAGTTCCCTATAAATAAACTCACCAGCCCCATCCAGGCTTCAAGGCTACAGGGCAGAGGCCTGTCAAAGGCTTTGCCCAGCTGTAGGTACATCCCAGGCAGGTTGGCCTGTGTGGTTTGATGAGGCCCTGACTGGTAGCTGTCAAATTGCTTTCCCCAGTCAGTGTTCTGACAGCATCAGGAGACTACCTGGACTGCTGGGAACCTTTTAGGTGGCACGTGGCCTCAGTGGCATTTTCTTCAGGTGTGGTCTTACTATAAATGGAATGGAATCTGGTTGGGGGGGTGGAAGCTGAGCTGTGTGGTGGCAGGAGTGTTCGTTTAGCTCATTGCTGCTACATTCCCAGACCCCTCAAGAGTCAAATCCTGTTCTTTTCAGAGCTGCCCTTAAGTAACTCTTGCACTTTTACGAAGCTTAGCACTCACTGAAGGGCTCCCTCACTTTGGAGTCTTTAACAGATATCCAATTTTTTAACAAATGGAGGAGGGAATTTTTGTTGTTGTTGTTTTGTCTTACTATATGAAGGTAAGTCCCAAATCATTCTTGGAAACTTTGTCTTACAAGGTGAACTCTGACTTCATGGGTGCTGTGTCAGACTTCTATGAAATGCTCCATTTAGTAAGAGTGCTCAAATTACCCCACATAGTTAAAATCTAAAAGGGTCTTTCCAGTGTGAGGCTGACTTAGAAGAATAAAGCAAAACCATCAACACTCCAAAAAAAAAAATACGGGTGGATTGCTGTCTTGGTCTGAAGTGAGGAAGATATTAATATAGAAGCCACCAAAGAACTAGTAAATCCGACTAGAAAACAGCATGGAAAAACCATTAGAGCAAACAAAGCCATATAAACTAGAAGACGAAGCTGCTCATCACACTTGAAGGACTAATACTAACAGGGGAGGTTCTAATAACCACGTGGTCAAAGATCAGTGAGCAGAGCCAGAGATGCCTTCATATATTAAAAGCTGTTCATTTCATATAGCTAGGCAAACCACAGTGTCCAGGTGTAGCATCTGAATAGCATCTCTGACAGGGAGGATGTGGGTGAGCAGCACTGTCAAACTGCAGGTGGCATGTGAACAGAACCAGCCTCTGGAGGGCAGACTCAGTGCCTTTCAAAAATCAGAATGTATGTGTGTAGTCTTTCACTTTTGAAAACTTACTGTAGAGATGCACATACAAACATGGCATGTGGACAAGGTCTAGAAACAACTCAAATGCCCAAGAATGGTACTGTTCAACTAAATAATGACACAGCCATGGTAAGGATGCCCAGCAACCACTAAAAGTGAAAAGGCTGTCTCAACATGTGGCCACTGCAAAATTAGCAGCCACTAAAGTGAAAAGGCTGTGACGTGTGGCCATTGCATTATCAGGTGATAAAAGTGAATGGTGTGTTATGTGATGTCACTCCAAGATAAAGAGAAATAAGGCTTTATATTTATATATGTTGGCTATTTTTTTTAAAAAAAGGTATGGATGGAAATACAAAAAGCCAAGGGAAGAAGGCATGCATGCTCACTGTGGCATTGTATTTTGGTATAAAATGTGTTTTTTTAACGATATGAATGTACCACCTATTCCTATTCAGAAAGTTAAATAAAACAAGCATTTTTTATAAAGCCTATGGCTCCATACAAATCAAAGAATGCCAAAGTTCCTATACTTTGATTGAATGGTAATAGGCCTCTACAGAAGTGACCCAAAGGTCCCTCATTATCAGTAGAGGCTCTGGAGCCATGGGTTCTGGTGGCATGAGTTGTGACTTTGGCTGAGTCTCACTCATGTTTTTATGCTTTAGGAAATAACTGTACTTACCACCTAGTGTGCTGGTGACGAGCTTATGCATGTGGCACCCTCACCACAGGCTGCCAACGCCTGACATTGTGACTATGAGAAGATCCCCCTCAGACGATGTAGACGTGTATTTTCTTCCTGATTCTTAAGTTATAATTGATTGCTCTTGAAATGGAAAAAAAACCAAAGCAACAAAGATTGCAGAAACATGTACTTTAATTCATGGTCTAGATTCTGGTGGGTACAACGGTGAATTTTATGGAATTCTCTGAAAACTCAAAGCTGCACCTGTAGATGTTACTTCAAATAAAGGACATGTGGATTTCTGTGCTTGGCTTGTACCACGGAATTTCCATGACACCTTGTACCTGGTCTGAGCCTTCTGGTGACTAGCCTTGGCTTCTGCAACTGCTGGGAGGCCTACTGTGAACTGTGTCCAGATGTTCAGCTGAAGGCAGTGCTAAGAAGAGCAGCACAGCTGTCCTTCCTTATACACAGTGGCACCTAGGCAGAGTCGAGAAATATGGCATAGCATTTCACACACACGACACAAGGGCCCAACATTTGACTTGTCAACTTCCAAAACTGAGATCTTGTTGTTTTGGCTGATCTGCCACATAATCCAAAACAGGAGGCATACTGAACATTGACCATTTTAGTATATATAGTCTGTCTAACACGAATGCCATTACAGAAAAAAAATACAGGCCACCAAGGGAAAATACCTGCTCTTCTTCATGTTGATTATGTCATCAGGTATAATCATTCCCATCGGTTTTGCTTGTCAGGTGCTAGATTTTTACAGTAGGCGATGAGACACAGACAGACAGCATGTTGTGGCTCAGCTGTCAAGCGCTCTCAGTGCTGTCAGTATCCCCCAGCACTGGTGACAGAACTGCAGACAGCCTCCTAAGGACCAGCCTCATGCCCAGGTCAGCAGCTTACAGTCTCCACAGTCCTCAGATACATGAAATACAGGCCACACACACAATTGTAATGTACGTAAAAGTTATCCAAAGAACATCAACTTAAGAATACTTCCTTTACTGAGGAAACTCAGTGAAACCTTGAGTACATTCTAACTTAACCACAGCTTTTCAATTTCCTAGAACACACTCCAATACTACTGTGTGTCCTAAGCTTGAAATAAATCACAGTTAAGAAAAATCAGCAAGTGGAAATGAAGATTTTTTTTCTCAAGCCAATAGTGTAAAACAATAGCATCTAACTGCAGTAATGGTAAGTAACATTACCAAAATGACCTCTGCATTTAAAATAAAAATAGACAAAGTGCAAAATTTTCACATTTCTTTACATTCTAAATGAACACTACAGAACACTTATGATGCACTAGCGAGGTCACTGCGTTCACGTTGTGCACTCCCATCACACTGCAACACTTGCAACTCTTTAAAATAAAAAGCAAAAACCTGAAAGCCAGCTTAAAAAAATAATCATAATCAGTCTACAAAATTCACCACTATCAACAAAACATTAAGTTTATAAAGGTTAGAAATTAGGAGGGAAATAAGTAGTGAGGCCTCAGTCTCCCATCACTCTGCACAGTGGATGACGAAGCACTGAGAGAGGAGGGAGCCAACTCAATCTGGCACACACCATGAAGTCACAAGGAAGACAGGTCAGACTTTGGCAGGTAAGATATGGGTTTAAGAGCACTTACTGTTTACTTCAGAAAGACGGAATCTAAGGAGAAGCGAGACTTTGGGCTCGCATTACTTCCACACAGATAAAAACCTTTCAACTAATCTCATTATCCACTGCCACCTTTAAAAGAACCAAGATTTAAAATATTTAAAAACTTTAAATCCCAGGTTTAAAAAATGACAGTCTAGGGCCTTCCAATCTTAAATCACACCAAGGACGGCTCATCTGGGATGAACTGAAGGTGGAGAGAGAGAAGGGGGAAAGTGACACTCCTGCCAGAGCATCTCACCAGACAGAATCACACCAAGAGGTAGAGGATTGCATAGATTGTGTCAAAATCAAATATTGAAAATGCTTACTTTAAAACAGCAAAATTTGTGTATAATGCAATTAGCATTATAAACCCACAGGATCTCATTCAAATTTTATGAATAAACAATCTATTAAATAAATAGGGCTTTTCATAAAGTAACTGAAAATGTTTATAATTAGGAGAGGAATGGAGAAGTCCAAAGAGGAGCTGTAGGCTTTAGGGAATGGACACTCCACTCTTGGGCCGGCCTAGTGTACACAGGACATCTGGCCAAGTGAGCATGGGAGGGCACTTACCACCTCCACAAGCAGGTCCCTTTAGGCCAAAACCAAAGCAGCAACAGCAACTAAACATCTTAAAGTGGTTGGAGTCCTGGGAAATCATCCAGAACCTCTCTCACTAATCACTGAAAGGTCTATTCATCATAGTGACAGTCCTGTATCACAGAAGATGACACACAGTGTTAGGCAAGGCTAAAACACTAACTACAGCATTGACAACTTTCTGTCACTGAGACCAGCCCTCAGTAGCACTGACTGGTTCCCTAGTTCTTCTATCACAGACTGAATGTCTTCTCAGGATAAACACAGTCATTTAAAGTTTGACAACAAGGAATGCAGGGTAATACAATACAAACAAAACCAATGGGAAACAAACATGGGATTAGTATAACTTACAATTTTAAAGTATATACTTCATTTATAAATATCTCTAATTGATATTCTATTAAGGATCATAAATATTCAAGTGAACATTTGAATTTTCTCTTTAAGAGTTCAGAATTCTTGAAGTCTTAGACACTTTGTCTGCTCAATGTCCAAGGCTAAAAGGCTTCACACAGTCCGTTATGTCTATGGAGACATAGAAAAGTCTTCATTACCTCCTGTTCTGTAATAACACTTTAAAGTTCTGTAATTCTCTTATGCTTGTAGAAAGCCTGCAGGAGGAAAACAAGTGCATATTAGTAAGGACAGCCGATGAGATGTGCACACATTTCAAATAGCTGATACTGGATCCTTGAGCTGGAAGCAAAAATCTAAAAGAACCAAACACTAAATATTGAGAATTTCATTTAATTTATTTTTCATTGCATATATTTGGGTTTTATTGCTGGAAAACATGCAAAACTAAAACTGAGATAGTGCTGAACATCTACAAAGTTTCCAACTACAGAAAATGCCAAAATTCATATGTTCAAATCAAATCTGTATCACAGAGACTGAGAGTGCTCCCTTCCACTGTCTGAAGAACTAAGTCCAGTACACAGAGTCTGAGAGTGCTCCCTTCCACTGTCTGAAGAACTAAGTCCAGTACACAGAGTCTGAGAGTGCTCCCTTCCACTGTCTGAAGAACTAAGTCCAGTACACAGAGACTGAGAGTGCTCCCTTCCACTGTCTGAAGTAATGCAGGCAGGAGGATCTGGGTGTTTAGGAGGGGGCAGGCACCATAGTGCTGTAAGGTAAGTTAACCCTTACTTGAGCAGACAATTGGAGGAAAACCTAGAAATAAAATCTTTCTAGGCCTACCCTGTATGGGACATTTTAGAAAAAGGAAGTTACTTTATATTCTTATATCAAGTCTTTCAATCTCTGGCCTCTGGCTTTTTTTTTTTTAACTTTAATTGGAACTGGATTTATAAGGATAGTTTCATATATGTATATAATGTGCTTTAAATATATTCTACCCCTACTTTCTGCTTTCTCCATTCTAATCCCTCCCCCATCTCATTAACATTTTGCTACCCTAGATAGTTTGCTTTACTTTAATGTCATTTATACAAACATGGTGTGTGTGTGTGTGTGTGTGTGTGTGTGTGTGTGTGTGTGTAGGCAGAGACTGCTCATTCATTTCCCAAGCACCCAGACCCAAAGAATAATAATGTAGAAACTATATTAATTACAACACTGTTTGGTCAATAGCTTCGGCATATTTCTAGCTAACTCTTACATCTTAAATTAACCCATTTCTGTTAATTTGTGTATCACCATGAGGCTGTGGCCTACCGGTAAGGTTCTGGCCAGCAGCTGGTGTCTTTCTCCTTAAGCAGCTACGTGTCATCTCCCTGACTCCACCTACTTTCTCTCTATATCTCTGTTCGGATTTCCACCTGGCTTTACTCTACTAAGCCATTGGCTGAAACAGCTTCTTTAATAACCAATGGTATTAAAACAGGTTCATAGCATACAGAGGGGAATCCGCATCATCTGTGTTGTGTGTGTGTGTATAAAATCTGTATCCACAAATGACAGAAAACATTGTCTAAGCCCAATGTGATTCACTATCTTGCGTTCCATCCATTTCCCTACAAAGGGTATACTATAAAACGAATTTTGTATATCTACTATGTTCTCACTGTAACATTAGACACTGATGGCAACTGGCACCAGGGGTGGTAAGAAGATTCCATTCTGACTCTGATGTATACTGTTTGTAACTCTTTTGGCGCTAAGGCAACTCAGACCTAGTATGCAGTCAGGAGTAGATAAACGTATTCACCCACTGACAAGTGACTCATGGGATGCCTGTTTTGACAAGAGATAAAAAGTACAGAAAGAGCACAGAGAAACAAAGGATGGAGCAAACCTATGAGAATTCCGTTTTAAATAGAAATGCTGTAACTCTATTAAAAGTGACAGATCACAGGGTTTTGGTTCTTTGGGCTTGCTTAGAAGGGCAAAGGAAGCCAATTCATCTTCACCTCAAGACTACAGATGAGAGCTAGGTGTGGTGATGCATGCCTTCAATCCCAGCACTCAGGAGGCTGAGGCAAATGGATCTCTGAGTTCAGAGGGAGCCTGATCTACAGAGTGAGATACAGGGACCGCCAGGGTTACACAGAGAAACTGTCTTGAAAACAAAACAACAAAGACTGTAGATGAACTATAGAAGCAGTGCCATGAATGGCTCACAAGTATTTGCTGTGTCCTACAAGGTCCCTCCCAACTCCCATTACCTATCTACATTTATGGTACTATGTAAGTGATTACTTGCCCAATGAATAAATAAGCAGTTCAAACCCAGAAATAAAATTCTGGGATGCAAAGAAATGAAAAACCTACAAATTTATTTTTCCTAATGTACAAAATTCAGGGCTAATCAAACAAAACTCCAGTATTTCTCTTCTATAGCCTAGAGACACAGTATACACTGCCAACTACTCTTTTTCTTTATCCCAGTACTTGAAGTGTTCCTGTTTATTGAGAGCTTAGGAGGGTCCAGGCAATGATCTGAGCCCCATCAAGTGTATATTCTCAATTAACTTAAAGAATGCAACAACAAAAGGTAGCTAGAACTTTGCTTTTACATTTTAGGTAAAATCAGGCTCAAATCAAGTATTTTTCCAGGATCCCCAGTGTGGTAGTTTGAATGTAATTGACCCCCATAATCTCACAGGGAGTGGCACTATTGGGTGTGGCTTTGTTAGAGTTGGTATGGCCTTTGTTGGAGGAAGTCTGCCACTGTGGGGGCAGGTTTTGAGGTTTCCTATGCTCAGTATACCACCCAGTGTCTCAGTTGACTTCCTATTGCCTGCAAGATGTAGGACTTTCAGCTCCAGCACTGCATCTGCCTAGGTGCTGCCATGTTCTCCACCATGATGGACTGAGCCTCTGAAATTGCAAGCAAGCCACCCTCAATTAAATGTTTTCCTTTATAAGAGTTGCTGTGGCCATGGTGAGTCTTTACAGTAATAAAAACCTTAACTAAGACATCCAGCTA
>JAQHUG010000030.1:4169358-4196529 GCA_028555095.1 Dicrostonyx torquatus
CAGCCAGAGCTACACAGGGAAACCATGCCTTGGAAAAAAAAAGGTCACTGATATTAACAAACCAAGTACAACTAAACTTGCCTTAATGTACTATTGATGGCGCCCAGCTTGCTGGCCTGCTCACAGTCTTCCAGTTCTTTGGTATTGTTCGCCGCTTGTGAATACTACAAGAGAATTCATACAAAGTTAAGTGAAAGTGATTAGCTCTTCTTTAACAGACATGAAAATCCTTACTGAGGATTTTTACAAGGCCTGAATCTGTACCTATTAAGTGAGCAAAGGCAGAAAAAAATCACAACAGTTAGCATGTGTGTGCTGGTGATGATGTCATCTGGGAAAGAAACTGGATAAATATGTATCTAGAGTTTTACAGACACGTAAGTCCTTAGAACAGTCTTCAACTTAGACCATATCGCAAGGAAACATTTTTTATATTATAATCATCTTAGTGTTTTATATCATTTTAAAATGCTGAGATACACAGACCTTATTGTCCAGCATCCCACTCTATACAGGACTAGGGAAACTATCACGTGCTCACAATGAAGGGGGGGGCAAAAATGCCAGTGCTTCACTGCAACAGGAAAGAACCAGATTGACTGAAATGTCCACGTGCAAGGAGGCTACTGTTAGTCACACAAACAACTAGCACACCGCTGTGAGGGTGAACGCACAAGATCCAGAGTGTCGACAGAGAGAGGTTTAGGAGCAAAAACAATGAGCCAAATGTAAACTGAAAAGTATTTCCAACTTGAAGAAATTCATTACCACAAATTTTAACTTTCCATAAAATAACCTGTGCATTACTGTACTGCAGGCACATGCTCTGAAAGTCTGTTACTTATAGACAGGTACGTATGCAGTAAGAGTAGAACGACATAAGTAACTTCAGGAAATGGATGACTGGGGAGGAGGAAGTGAATGGGATGAGAATGGTGTTAGGAGCAGGGGGTGGGTTAGACTGCCTTGATATGCTTTGTTTAGTATAGCCAAAGTAAAGATGAGCAAGTGAACAACAACAATGCATGGAAGAGATGGCTAGAACAAGAAGGCAGAGAGAGAGTGGAAGATCTTCATCATGCATGTGTGTACAGTAGTGGAAAATAAGTTAACTGCTAGCTAAGAACACAGTATACTCACTGTAGCATAAATTCTAATTGGTCTTAACAATAAAAACCTGGAGTCAGATATTAGGGGGTGAAAACTAAGTATCAGGGAAGCAGAGCATCCAGCCACTAGTTCTTACCTCTATGAAATCATTAGACAGAATGGGGTACCCTGTTTCTACAAGTCCTCAGACTGAATGCTATCTCTACAAAACCTCAGACTGAATCCTGGCTCCGCCCACCTTATATTCCTTTCTCCTCCCAGCCAAATCACTTCCTGTCTCCACTTCCCTGGTGCTGGAATTAAAGGTGTGAGCCACCACCACTTGGCTCTACTTCTCTTTTAGACTGATTCAATCTCGTGTAGTCCAGGTCAGCTTTGAACTCACAGAGATCCATCTGACTCTGTCTCCTGAGTGCTGGGATTGAAGGTGTGTGCCACCACTGCCTGGCTTCTATGGTTGACTAGTTTGGCTAGCTCTGCACTCTGATCTCCAGACAAACTTTATTTGTTAAAGCACAAATAAAATATCAAAATTCATTAAAAAAAAAACCCAGAAATACCTTAACACCATTTCCAAGTACTTGGCTCAAAATATCTTGGCAATAATTTTCTTTATACAATGTAATCTGGATCTAACCGAGACACTAACTGAAACAGAAGACTGAAAATAGCTACTAGTATTTTTGCTGCAGTTACAGTTTAGAGTTTTTCTATCTAGAGATTCTGCAAACGGATGTATTTCAAAAGAAGCTAGGCATACATGGTCCTAGTGCTTAACTCAAGAGTTAGCAATTTGAATTCTGAGGCCAAGCGTCTCCATTCTCAGCTAAATTCATGGCTCTCTACTGCCCGCAGTATCCAGAAATTTTTCAAGGAAGAAAAGTAACTTACCTTATTTGAACGCCCAGCTTTAATTCCAACTGGAATTTTACTCTTAAAAGAAAAACAGTAACATTACTTAGAAGACAATCAGAAGGGATGGCTGCTATCGAGGGAAAGAAGGGGAACAAAAAGGAACTGATCTACTTTGCTTCCTATGTTATGACTTTTCTATTTAAAAAAGTTATACTTTCTGTGTATGAGTGTTTTGCAGCGAATATGCATGAACACCATGTACATGCCTACTGTCTGTGGCAGCCAGAGAGGGCAGGCACTGGATCTCCTGGAACTGTGGTTATGGATGGCTCTGAGCTGCCATGTGAGTGCTGGTAACTACAGCCAGGTCCTGTGTAAGAGCAGCAGATGCTCTTAACCCCCGAAACATCTCTCCAGCCTCTGGTGTGAGTTTTTCAATAAAAATGTCTTTATTGCTGATTAGAAATGTAACACAGAAGAGGTTATAATGCACTACAGATGGAAAGTACTTGATCATTTGAACTTACAAATTAAACACTCAACTTAGAAACCTATTATGAGCCAGCCAGCACTGTGGTTCATACTTGTGATCCTAAAACTCAATAAACTGAGGAAGAAAGACTGCCATGAATTCAAGGCCAGTCTAGGCTATAGGGCAAGAACCTAACTCCAAAGATTCAAATACACACACACACACACACACACACACACACACACAAATACAGAGTATCAAAGTCAAATTGGTCAGGTCTAGTTATATGGCACAGGCTGGGGCAGGAACATATCAACTCCCATCCCAACTTGGGCTATATAATGAGACCCTAACTCAAACAAAAACAAAGCCAAATAATGTAGGCCTGGGTGTGTAGCTCTGTGGCAAGGTGCTTGTTTAGCCTGTATAGGCCCTGGGTTCTGATCTCAGCACTAGCACCAAATGAAAACAAAAAAAAAAAACCTGGCTCCTGTTGCAGAGAACTCAGGACTTCAGATTATGAGACTGATGCGCTGTCTACTGCGCTAAGGAGGCGCGCTCCTGTTCCAGAGAAAATGAAACTGAAGACACGGGACAACAAAAATACTTAAATATGACTGGATGGACAAGCTACAGAGCGCAAGCATGTACTCATATGTGACTAATGTCTGTCAAAATGAGGCCTCAGAATGGTATTAAGATTAATATCCTGATTTAGTTAATTTTGCTAAAGTTATATACAAAAAAAGTCTTGCTTCTAAGGAATATAGCAGTATTCAGAGCATTCAGACATAAAGGACCAGTCTGCAACATGTTCCAACGGTTCAGGGAGTACAGCAAACAAGGGACCATGTGCTTCCAGGGGATCTGGATAACACATCCATGGGATGCTTGGACCACTCTTAGATCTTTCCTGCAAGTCTAACATCACTTTCCATGAATATCTTATCTTGTTGGAAAAGAAAGATAATTTTTGCAAGAATCTTCCATTTAGGATGACAGTGGTCCAGACGCTCTTTCAAAAAACTATTTTCAATGCCCACAAACTAGTCTGATTTGGTAAGAAAAGAACAGAAAATTTAAATTATAGCCTAAAACTAATTGTTATTGAGGGAGAATCATTTTAAGTTAATTATGTTATATGTCAAAACTGAAGTTTCAGAACTTGGGGTGTATCTCAGTGGTACCTGCCTAGTATGTGGGAGAATGTAGGTTCCTGTGTGTGTCTCAGACAACCCCCACCCCCTCATACCCCTAAAATGTAACATTATCTTGGTAGGAAACATTTTTATGTTTTATTTATATGGTAGTAAACATATTATTAAAGGTAAAAAAAAAAAAGCAATGAAACTCTACTCTATGAAACTCTAGGCTGGACTTTCTCACTCCATGTGCTGAAATCCCCATTTTAAATGTGACATTTAAGGTCCTGAACTTTTCTTTTTGCCTATGAAACAAGATCAATGAAGCCCGCTGCAGGTCTAATGCTAGAATAAGCCTCTGGTCTCCCTCCCATTCTAGAATCAAGACTTACGTTCACACCCCATCACCAACACCACTGGACACAAGAATCCCTCAACTCATCTTTCAAGGAGTCTAGTCATACAAGCTAAAAGCCTGAAGTCTGCCTATACAGGAAGTCCAAATACAAGGATAGAGGGGTTGTGATTTTTTAAAGCTCAAGAGGAAGTCCCCCTCCATTATTATACTCTTAATTACTGTACCTCTGGACAGGGCTCCACATGACAATCTTTTATTGAGCAGTGGCCATCTTCTGCCCAGAAAGGACATGGTCGCTTCAGATTAACCTTTCGAGAAAAAAACAAATCAACATTAGCAATTGGGTATGAAAATTACAGAGTGTTTGCCCATGTCACTATGTTGGGCATGGTGACACGGCAGTGATGAGAGAGGAGCTTCTTGACCCTGTAGCGCATACACAGTTCACATATTAAGTGACTGCAGCTTTGCAGGCACCTGGGTGGCACGTTAACTTTTAAAACAAAATGACTATGGGTTCCCTGACACTGGAATAGAGAGGCAGCTCGAGTCCACTGCTCACCTGAAGCACAGTTGTCATTGGGTATCATTTTAGAATGACCTTAACATTCCCCACCTGCGGTCACCTTAGCTTCAGGGTTCCACACCCCCTTAGTGTGTACTGAGCACTGGCTGTCTCTCAGACACCAGGCTAGGCTCAAGGCAAAAGAGAGCTTTCTCTTCCTAGGACTTATAATATCCTGAAGAAAAGAGAAATCAAATGATTGCACATTGTAGTGTATGTTTCAAAGGAGAAGCCAGAGTTCTGTAGTGGTCCTGCTGATGGGTGGAGCCTCTGAAGCAGTCATACTTTAGGAAGATGAAAAGTGGTGTATTTGGCTACAGCAGTGGAGAGCTTTGTGGTGCTAAGAATGAAGAAGCACCAGTTCCACCATTTTTAGTGGGTAAAGAATGGACAAAAAGGACGGAGGTCAAAAGGTAAATACCGATTTCCAAATTCTTCATACAACAGGAAGCTGGTAATCCAACAGGACTTGCAGATGTATTGCCAAGCTAAAAACCAATGTTTTGTTTCCTCTCTTACTTGTTACTACTTTTTACCACTTCCACCACCATCACTTGTCTCTTGCTTAAGCTACTGCAATAGTTTTCCACCTTCTGCCATTACCTAGTGCACACAGCAACAGTTACATCAAAACCAAGGCGGACCCGACCAGTGTCTGCTCAGAACTCTCCCTAGGAGCAAGTCCAAGCCTGCCGCAGCTCTGCAGGCTCCACTCTGTAACCACTGGCATCAGCCTCTCCTTACCTCACCTATCACTATATTTCCGCTTGACATGATGGGCTCCTCAAGTCTCAAAGCCTCTGGACTGCCCATTCTCTTTATCTGCTTTGCTCTTACAGAGGGCTTTTCTCCACCTTACCCAGGTCTTTCAACAGCAGCAGGCCTTGAGTAGACCCTCTAAAGTAGTACTCAGAATGCAACCACCCCCAATATATTGCTGTATGGTTTCTGTGTGTTTGTATATGTCTTTGTGTATGTGCCTTGTGTACATGCTCATGTTTTTAAAGCTGCCTACCTACCTCTCCAATCCTACTCCTCATTCACCTGCTTCTGTGGTCTAAGTCGTTTTCTAATTCTTCAAATATACTAAGCTTACTCCTGTGTCAAAACACTTACATCTATTCATTAATTTCCCTGGAATGTTTTCTGCAGATCTCACCACTACTTACACTTTCACATCAGGAAGGTCTTTGCTCAAATATCACATTAGCATAAACACCATCCTTTCCTGACCATTTCATCAAAGCAAGACTACTTATCTCTATATCCCTTACCCCTGTCCCATTCATACAGTCCCCTGCTTCTTCTCCACAGCATTCACCTTACATCTGACATTACTGTCTATTTTCTTATTGTTTGTCTCTCCAAGCAGAACAAAGCTTTGTCTTATTCACTGCTGTATCCACAGTACTGAGACTAAAGGGTGTCTGTCACAAAGTCATAAATGTGACAACTGCCTAGCTGCAAAGGTGAGCAGGTGCATCTACCTCTAGCTCCTTGTTTGCTGAATCCCAAGTCTGCACGTGTGTTTGAAACCAACTCTGTTATTTTTGCCTACGTAACTTTCATTTTCCCTTCTTCTGTAGCAGTCTTCTAATTCCCTTAAACAATCATTCCTCATGTTCCTTTGAATACCCAAAGTATACTTCCTTCTTTTAGTAAAGGTATCACATGATGACCGGGACCAATTATTTTCTCCTCCAGAAATTTGACTCCTGTATAAAAAACAAAAAATATGGGAAAATAGCTAATCTGGCCTGGGAGTTTGGTGAGGGGCTGAGGATACAGCCTAAATGTCTAGTGGGCCAGAACTCTAGAATCACCACCACAAAGTTTTGGTGGTGTCCTAAAGATAATGGCCATTAGAGTCTGTTCCACTTCCGTCTTTCCTGAAGTGCACTACTTCAGTTTGTCTTTCAATTTGTAAACTACTTAATTATTGTCTCTCTCAAACTTCTGTTTTTCAGTCAACACAAGTACCCTAATTAAGATACTTGGGCCTATTATTTCTTCAATTTAAAAAATGTGGATAATAAAATTTTCATATGAAGAGTAAACGAGATAGCCATTCATCCAAATATTCAATTCTTCAATGGCCCAGGCTTTGTATGGATACAAAACTAGAAGATGCGATTCCCAAAGGGAGGTGTGAGTGAGTGAGGCTATGACCCCCAAACGAAGGCAGTCTCTGACAGCACCCACAGAGTTTCTAATGTATTGGACTGAACCATATGAAACTGGCAGGTTTAACCATTTCATATGATTTTTCTAATATTATGAAGGAAACAGCTACACATACAGTCAGGGATTTCATGTTCAGAAAACACCTGTCTTATTTGTATGAAAAATGCCTAAAGATCATCACAGTGTAGGTAAAGACTTGTCTTTGAAGTAAATTCACCAACTGCACCCTAACAGAGTTTGTACAAAGGAGAAACATTCACTCCTTTCTGGATATTCTTGGTATTTGTGGGCAAAGGATGGGTTCCCAAATCTGTAAATTTCTAATTTATCTTTTGAACAACCAACAACTGCCAAAAGACTAAAATTTTTTATCCTCAAAAATACTTAAAAAGATAATCTATTCAGAATCAAAATTAAAAAGGAAACCATGTTTAAATTTTAAAACAAATTAAAATGAAAATTATATACCAACTAAATCCTGAGAGCAAGAACAAGACCAAAGTAAAGTCAAGCATAGCTTTAAAATGTAGTTGTAGCTGGGCGGTGGTGGTGCAAGCCTTTAATCCTAGCAATTGGGAGGCAGAGGCAGGCGGATCTCTGTGAATTCGAGGCCAGACTGGTCTACAGAGTAAGGGCCAGAAATATATATTTGTCAAATAGATTCTGTGAGCTCACACAGAGGACAGGGACTGGAGGAACAGGGGAGTGTATATGGTCAAAGGACATGCTGTTCTTGAACCAAAAGGCCAGCAAGAAGCCCACTGCTTTGCACAATGAATATACACTAATAATTTTTTTTAATTCCCTAAACTACACCCTTGGTATTTTCTCCTTAAAAATGTATAACTACAACTGTTTGAGTTCTGATTACTGACATAGTTAAAAGACTGCTATTGCTTTTCTGGTATTTCCAGAAGGGCTAGAGACTTATACTAGGTTAAAAACAGATTCTACAGGAATACTATGAGGGTGTATTCTACTTGTAATATCACTTGGTTTGCAGCCTCCGCAAAGCACACCAGCGACAGTCTGTTACTCTGCACTGCTTACAACACTCCCCTTACACAAACACGATGCCCCACTGAAGCCTTGTTGGGGAATATTATTTTCAGGCATGTGACTTTTGTTTACACTGCATCTGTTTAACTCTGTGAAGCTGTGTTACTGTGCCTGTCTGAAAAGCCTGAAGGTCCTAATAAAGAGCTGACCTGCCCTAGGGAGGTAGGAGCAAGGATAGGCGGGGCTGGCAGGCTGAGAGCGTAAACAGAGGGAGTGAAGAGCAAGAGGACAAGGAGAGGAGGACATTAGGGGTCAGCCACCCAGCCACAGCTACGCAGCAAGCAGAGAAAGAAGTAAAGAGAGTATACAGAATTAAGAAATATAAAAGCCCAGAGGCAAGAAGTTAATTTTAAAAAAGTTGGCAAGAAACAAGCCAAGCTAAGGTCGGGCATTCATAACCAAGGATAAGCCTCTGTGTGTAATTTATTTGGGAGCTGGGTGGTGGGCCCCCCAAAACAGAAGAGTAAAAAATTCATATAACGAAGCCTGGATAGCTCGGTCCAGATCACAGAACCTAAGCTCACAGAGGCTGACGAAGTCCATGTGGGCATTTGAAGCATCTGTAAAGGAGTCTTCCATCTCAAAATCAAAACTGAAAGAAAAGTGAAGGCCGTGTGGATTCTTGGTATGTAATAAAACCATTTTTCCACTATGATGCTTTTATAAAGTTTCATTTTTAAAAGATTTATTTTGAAAAACATAATAAAACAAGTCACATTTGCAGACAACTATATAGATATCTTTGGATTAACAGAATTAAAATTTTCCACCTTACCTTGTAATAACGAAAATAGTCTCGTTCTTGTAACTTTTTTAATTTGGGGAAGATTTTGTAGGTGTTGAAGTTATCAATGCTGTCAATGTCACACAAGCAATCATCCAGAACTCCAGTCACCTAGAATGTACATATGTATTAATTACAAGATATACAAATTACTAATGTTTATACCTTAATAAATCTATTATTCTAAAAAATTTATTCATTCAAGTTGACCAGGTTTACTGATTAAGGTTCATAACATTAGGGCCTAGAGGGCAAAAGTGCTTGCTGCCAAGTCTGACGACCTAAGTTCAATCTCCCTCCATATGGTGGAAGGTGGAACGGACTCTTGAAACTGTCCTCTGACTTCTGTATGCAGGCCATGCTACATGTATACTCAGCCCCCAACAATACACAAAATAAATAACTGTAAAAAATGCTTTTAAGATTCATAACATTAAAGCAGTCACTTTTTAACTATGACAATTGAATATAAAAAAGCAAAACAACAAAAACCAAGAAAATTATATATTATCTACTTTGAAATACCCAACCTTTTAGGGTTCAAAACGAAAGATACTTCTCTGCCTTTCCTCTGCCTAAACACCAATAAAAATGCAAGTAGCCACTGGATTCCAGACTAACCTAGAAGTCACAGCCTGTAATGCCACTGCTGAGACCACCTGCATCTTTCTTTTTGGCTGCCATTTATGCGCTAGGCATGGTGGTAAGAGCTTTAGTATGTCATCTCATTTACTCTTTAAAACTATCCTGCAAATAAGGTATTATGACCCTCACTGTAAGGAATTGTGATTTAACAAGCTTACAACAATTGTTTACATACCCATGGAACTTAACTCCCAGTCTACCAGGCTTTAAAGTCTGTTCTTCCTCACCACTCAGAGTATTCATGAATCCAAAAAGAGAAACAGGTATATAAGAGGTAAATTCTGAGTCCAAAAAATTCCATAACACATTCTTCAACTTTATTAAAAATGATTCTCTATACGTACAGCTTGAATTAATCCCAGGAAAAATCTCCTAAGTAAAACACAGCATTCCCCAAAGTTACATTTTATGGTTCCATGTACAGAATATTCTGAAAAGTGTTAGAAATGGTGGAAAGTGTGCTAGTCTCCAGGGCTTAGGGACTGCGTAGGGTATAAGAGTTGGAGTGGGAACAAGACAGTGTGGTAATACAAAGGCAACAGACAGATGGCTCGCTCAGAAGATAAAAACACTCCCCAAAGCCTGATGAGTTCAATCCCTGGATCCCACGGTGAAAAAGAACCAGTTCCCAAAAGTTGTCATCTGACGTCCACATGTGTCCATACCTACATGTGGATTGTACACACACACACACGAGGATGGGAGAACAGGATAGATGCTTGAATTGAGTGTCTACACCCACACATTACATACATGCACACATGTGCGCGTACACACAAGCACTCACACACATGATGATAGGAACAGGATAGATGCCTGAAGTGCACATCTACACTCATACATTTCATACATTCATGCACACACACAAGTGTGTGCACACAAACACACATGAAATGATAATGAGGGGAGACAGGAACAGCATAGATGACCGAAGTGATTACCCTGATCCATATTTTCAATGTGGTGAGTGCATGAAACTGCAATGAAATAAAAATGTGAATGCATACACACAATGTACACAGAGTCAGGAAAATACAAATCATCCTATCAATGGCAATGTCCCGTTTCTAACTCTGTAGTCTATCTTTACTTTGTGATAGCTGGGTAAAGGGAATGTAGCACTTCTCTATTATTTCCTACGACTACACAACAATTTGCATCTCAGTTCAGGTTTTAAGTAAAAACCATAACAGGACTCAGCCTAGTAAAAGTTCTATTCATAGCCAGGCAGTGGTGGGGCACGCCTTTAATCCCAGCATTCAGGAGGCAGTGGCAGGTGGATCTCTGTGAGTCCGGGGCCAGCCTGGTCTACAGAGCGAGTTCCAGGACAGGTGCCAAAGCTAAACAGAGAAACCCTGTCTCGAAAATCAAAAACAAAAAGTTTCACTCATGAAGGCTTTGGATGGAAGGAGACACACAAGCAGTAAATGGAAGTAGAAGACCTAGCCAATTCTTTTTCTTTCCCAAAGTAGAAGTGTCTCTTTCAACTCCCTCCTACACAGAGGCAGCAATGTTACCTTTACATAAAGAATACGGGCTGGATGTCCAGCATTTCGGGTCTGAAAATTCTGCACTTACCACCCTATTTCCTAGAATCCTCTTACTAACTCCAAATTTCACTGAACTTCTAGTTCTCAAGTGACAGAGGTGTGTGTGTGTGCGTGTGTGTGTGTGTGTGTGTGTGTGTGTGTGTGTGTGTATCAGTTTTTTAAAAACACTTTTTCTAAGCCAGGTAGTGATGGCGGTCTTAGTAAGGGTTTTGTTGCTGTGAAGAGACACCATGACTATGGCTACTCTTATAAAGAAAAACATTTAATTGAGGCTGATTTACAGTTTCAGAGGTTTAGTCCATTTTCATCATGGCAGGCCGACATGGTACTAGAGAAGGAGCTGGAAGTTCTACATCATGCAGCAGCAGGAGGAGAGATTGTCACACTGGTTGTGGCTTGAGCATATATGAGACCTCAAAGCCTGCCTCCACAGTGACACATTTCCTCCAACAAGGTCACACCTACAAATAGTGCCACTCTCTACAGGCCAAGCATTCAGAGATATGAGTCTATGCGGGCCATACCTATTCAAACTACCACTGTCGCATCTGACTCTATCCCAACACCTGGGAGAAATAGGCAGATGGATCTCTGTGTTTGAGGCCAGCCTGGTCTACAAAGTGAGTTCCAGGACAGCCAGGGTTACACAAAGAAAGACTGTCCCCGCAAAAGAAAACAAATAAACAAAAAACCCTTTATGTAGTAACTGTTCTTTCTTAGTAATTTTTTTGTTTTTTGAAACTGAAAACTTTTGGTTTGTAAACCACCATATTTTCTTTAAATGCTTTCAGGGGCTGGAAAGATAGCTCAGTCAGCAAAATGCCTGCCACACAAGCATAAATGCTTAAATTCGGATCCCCAATATATCATAGTAAGCTAGGGAGATAGCACTAGGGAGGCAGAGACTGAGGATCCCTGGGGCTTGCTGGTCAGCCTGTCTAATTGAATTGATGAGCTCCAGCTTCATCAAGACTCTGTCTCAAAAAATAGAGATTGATGGCACCTGATGTCAACTTCTACCTTCCATATGCATGTGTGCACACACGTGCCATTTTCATTGTGAGAAGGATAAATTGCTGTTAATACATATCTGTAACTTTTAAAGACTACTCAGATAAAACCTATGTCACCAAAATTTTGAAATGTAGATGTGAATATTGCCTGCAGCCTTGAAGTTCCTTCTCAATTACATCTACCTGAAATAAAGCTTACTTTTGCTAACATTTTTACTTTGGCATTATCTATGAGAGTGAATTTTACTTGAAGCTAGCTCGTTCACCTTTCCTGTTGTAAATGCTGTACAGTATGAAGACTAACTTATCTATTCTATTTTGCTCCATGCAGAAGGAAGAACAGCCTAGGGTATGTAAGTCCTGATTCCTAAGATACTAGTTCACAAATATAATCTTTTTGTTGTTGCTTTTATTGTTTTATTTTAATAGTTTTTTGAAACAGGGTTTCTCCATGTAGCCCTGGTTGCCCTGGAACTTGCTCTGTAGACCAGGCTGGCCTCGAACTCAGAGATTCTTCTGCCTTCTAAGTGTTGGGATTGAAGGTGTGTGCTACCGCTACCCAGTTCACAAACTTAATCTTAAGAGGATATTATTTTATAAAGCAACAGTCTTTAAAGATGTGATCAGGGACAGGTAAGATAGCTCAGTGGGTTAAAGATGCTTGCCAGGCAAACATGGTTACTTGAGTTTGATTCCTGGAATCCATGTAAACTTGGAAACAAAGAACCAACTTCTCTAATCTCTACAAACATGTTGTGGCAAGCTAGTAAGTACACACATGCGCACATAGACACAAAAAAAAATTTTTAAAAGGAAAATTTAAAGATGTGATTAAGATCTTAAGGCATGGCTGGGCGGTGGTGGCGCATGCCTTTAATCCCAGCACTCGGGAGGCAGAGGCAGGTGGATCTCTGTGAGTTCGAGATCAGCCTGGTCTACAAGAGCTAGTTCCAGTGCAGGCTCCAAAGCCACAGAGAAACCCTGTCTCGAAAAACAAAAAAAAAAAAAAAAGATCTTAAGGTATGAAGATTATACTGGATTACTCAAGGGAAACAGAGTTAGCAGGATCAGGAGGAGGCAGGAGAAATAAGAGGATACAGTACTGACATTGAAGATACAGGAAGAAGTCACAAGCCAGAGATAAAGATGCCTTCAGAAGCTTGACAGAAGTACAAATAGTTCCCAGCTACACCCTCCAGCACTCCCACCTTGTTGATGTCATAATTTTATCACTGTAAAATTCATTTTCAGATTTTTGGCCCCCAAAACTATAAGATTAAAAAATTATATTGTTTTTAGTGACTAAATTGTAGAGACTTGTTAAAGCAGCAAACAGGAAGCAAATGTATTCCATATTGATTATAAATTTGACTAAAGAACAAAGTACACAAACATCTTTGTGTATATATCTTAGGATACATGTGCAAGAGTTTCTTAAGGTGTTAATCTTGGGTGTAAAATTGCTCTAAGAACACGTTCAGCTTTATAGGGGAACAGCAGGCTGACTTCCAAAGTTTTTATATCAAGTTAGTATCTCACCACCAATATCAGGAGCTAATGTTGAGACATGCCCTCCTGAATACTTAATATTAATCTATGATCTAAATTTTACCAATCAAGAAACCACACAGAGGTATGAGGGAGTTGTGGATTTTTGTCTTAGTGGACTACATTCATTGCTTTCTGATTCTGAAGTTTGAGATGCTTGTCATCTAAATGTAAATGCTGGCAAATAAAATAATTGAATATGGTGATCTAGAACTGAGATTTCTTGTCTTCAAACATAAGCCTGAAACTCAGGTATAGATGGGTTTTTAAAACTAAGCATGTAGGTAAGATAAACAAGATAGAAACCCTGAAACTCTAGGGCAGAGTGTTCTAAAGATGGACTAGCCCACTACAGATGAAGTCAACCAGGAGCATCCGAAAAAGAAATAAGTACTTGAAAGAGTTAGGGTTGAGTTGTGGAAAAAAAAATTCTGCTGATAGGTAAAACCTGAGGTTTCACAACTAATGTATTGGCAATAAAGACACGGTAACCTTGACAAGAGAGAGCAGTTTCAGGGTAGTAGCAGGAGTTTGACTATAACGAATACGCTAAATAAAACAGGAAGAATAAAATTAGGCTAAACAGAACAAGAGAAAATGAAACAACTTGAGAATTTTTTTAGGTATAGAATTTAAAAAAGAAGAAAGGGGTAGCTCAATCAGTAATGTGCTTGATGAGGACCAGAGTTCACTCCCAAGAACACGAGATCATAGGATGAGAGAGTAAGTAGCACCTATTAGAGGAAGGAAAAATTAAAGACCTAGGGAAAAAGAAGGCATGGAGGGACCCATTCCCTTGAGTGGGAAAGGAGAAATGGTCCCTAATAGAAGAGCACACGTGACTCATCCGTGCTTGTAACCAACAGTCACACAGCTGGCAGAGACCAGTTAAGTGGTTTACACCATAGCAAGTTCTCCTTTGTTAGGAATGAAGCTGACAGGGCAGAAGAGCAGATGATGAAGGATTAAGTTGAAAAATCTGTAATTTAAATTTCTTCAGCTGGGTGTAATCAGCTATTTAATTCATCCTTTGAGTTTTAAATTTTACTTTTTTTTTCTTTTGAGACCAAGTCTCAGCTCAGGCTAAGAAGGAATCAGCTACCTAACTGATACTAACCTTGAACCTGCTTCCTACCTCTTGAAAGAGATTATAGGTACAAGTCACTACACTTGACTTAAATTTTACTTTGAAAACTTCAATTTCATTAATTTTGATATTTTGGTCATTCTTTTAGATCTGTTTTTTATATTTCTATGTGTTTTTTTATTTAAATACATGCAAACTGATAGTAAGTTACTTACCTAAAAATTTCTGAACCTAAAGTTATTTACTGTCTCTGGTGTTTTCTACTACAGATGTTCCTCAAATTCCTATGAGAATCTTCCCTAATAAGCCCACTGAAACAAAAATATCAAATGGAAACTCAGTTAAGACACACAACCTGCCATACATCATAGCTCAGAAACACAGGACACAACTTGGGGCGTACAAGTCGTTTGCCCTTGTGTTGGCATAGCTGATGGAGAACTGTGGCTCTCTGTCCCTGCCCAGCACTGAAAGTACGTAGCTAGTCAGAGAAAAAAAAAATCAAAATATGAAGTAGTTTCTACCAAGAAAATATGGCTTTCTAATGTTTTTAAAGTTTAAAAAAAAACATATTGTAAATCCAAGCATCATAATGTAGGGGCTATCTGTATCTGATTCACAGTGCTCTCTTGTCTTGTGGTGTCGGTGATTACTCTTTTTGGCACACTGTTAGCTGTTTATTCTACTGAACACTATCTCTGAAAATATCTTAAGTCCTTGAGTTGAAAACACACTCCTCTAGGAGGAATAGATATTTGCTTTCTCTGGTGACCTGGGGGACATGAAACTGGGCTTGCTGTGAATTCAACTTCTAACCAGAGCTTACCCTAGCACACACAAGTGGTACAACCTTTGCCTGAAGAGGCCTGTGAAGGCTGCTCACAGATTCTCAACTGAGTTTCCATCCCTTTCTTTTAATAAGTTCTTTTTATTTTCCCCTTTACTCAAAATGGGACTCATTTCTCATTTACGCTTACACTAAGGACATAGCTCTTAGGGCCCAGGATTTTGTGTGAGTGCGTGTGCGCGCACACGGGTCTTATCATTCTCCCAGCTTAGGGAAGACACTGCTGTTATTTCTTACCAATTCGACCCCCGCGAAGCTGTGAGACTAGAAGCTTGATCTTTGGGGTTTAAAAGAAACCCTGAGGGTAATGGGAGTTAGACACTATTTCTGACTTTCATTTGGTGGAGAGCTGTGTGTTCCTTGATTTCATGCCACCGCAGATGGGCATTTTAAAGGATTTCAAATATAACTGACTGAAATATCCTTTTACAGGAAAACTGTAGGTAACATGCCATGAATCATATTTGCATTTCATTTATAAGAAAATGGGGCATGAGATATACAAATGAACATCCTTTCACATGGTCAAGAATATTTTCCTGCTTTCAATATAGAAGGTAAAGTACTCATTTCCTTAAATGACTTTGATTTCTTGAGAACAGAGGTGTTTTTCAAGAGTTCTAATTTCTTCCTTTTATCTTTACAGGTTTTCTTTTTTTTTTTTTTTTTTTCCTTACCAAGTTTAGGATGCACGAGAAGTTTAAAAAAAAAAAAGAAAGAAAGTCTTAGTTCCACTTTCTGATTTTCTGGTCTCTGCTTCTCTATACTCTGAAGCAAGTATGTCAATTTGTTAATACTGTGTAAAGCAGAAGCGGCTCTATTAGGGCCCCAGTTTATGTCACTTAACAAGTCGATCAAGCTCTCTGAAATTCACTTACCATCACAGCCTTAACCAAATAAAATGTAATATATAATTAAGCATGTTACAGGTTAAGGTGTTATCTAAAAATGTTACTAAAAACTATATACTAAACCACTGAAAACAATATATATATATACATACACTTTTGTAAACTGTTTAGCACAGGGATACATTGAAATGCACTAATATTTAACTGTTGAGCTATATATATATATATTTATTTGGATATAAGGAAATAGAATTACAGTTGCATTATAAACCACTAATAAGTATGATTATTGGTAGCTGGAGAAACCTTAAGTGAAGCTTCTAGACTGGTGATAAAGTACATAAATACAAATTAATATATGACATACTAAGCAAGAAAATGAGAAACCAGACTTTATAAAAAACATCTAAAACCAGACAAACTAGCAACTAGAAAACAATTTTACTGACAGCCTGGGAAATTTATTTTTGCTAAGTCTAGTAAATACATCCAGAATTCTATCATAGTGTTTTCCAAGCCAGGTTAAGATGTAGTAGAAAAAAACTGCATTAGAGACACTCGCAAGGTTTGTTTAAAATGCTTATTCCTTGCTCAGTCCCAGATGGACTCCGAATATATGGAAGGGGGTCAGAGAATCTCCACGTTCAACAAAGTTTCTTTTCCTTTCCTTTCCTTCCTTTATTCCAGTTGGTTCAGCGTTTAGTTTTTTGAGAGTGGGTCTTTCTACACAGTCCTCGTTAGCCTGGAACTTGAATGAAGACCAAGCTAGCGTCCAACCTGTGGCAATCCTTCTGGTTTTTTTTTTTCCTCCTGAGTGCTAAGGTTACAGGTATGCACCACTGTTCCCAGCTGTTGTTTCTTTTTTAAACCAACTTATTCATTTAAAGAACACTCATATGGACACAAACAGAATATTCAAGCATTCTAGGAATTAGTGCTCAGCATTTTAACACCAAGAACAAAGTTAGAAAAACATGTTTACATGGTTACCCTCATAGTTATTTTAGCAATGAGCGTTAATTGCTTCAAACTACATGCCCCTCATTACCAGGCCATCTGAGACACTTGTTTTGATTCAGTTTTGGCTCTTTGAGCTAACACTTTGCAGCAGGTGCAGACAAGATGCAGCAGCATCTGGCAACCTATTCAAATCTTAAAGAGCAACAAGCTACCTCTCTCTTCAAGGCAAGAGACTGTGAGCAGCTAACCCTGGACTTTCTAGCTTATAGAGAACGCTACAGTAATATCCGCTTCATCGAGGCAACCCTAAAGTCCAACGGACTCTCCAGGGAACAAGCCTTTCTACTAGGGGCCCACAGTCAGGGCCCAGACCCTCCAATGTCCTTAAGTGGGCTCACCGGGCAACGCCACTTTGCATACGTAGGACAGGTGGGCAATAATAAGGCGGGTAAAGCCTGGCAATCATCAGTACACAAGTTCAAGGAAGTGAAGACCTGTCCCCCTCTCCCCCTCTAGTCCTCTCAGGAAGAGGATGGAGAGCCTCCCTGTCATCTACAGAGGAAAAGGTGTCAGAGGTTTGCATCCCCCCCTCTTGCTCAAGACACCAAGGTTTTCCTCCCCGTCACCATCACAACGATAAAGCCGTCACCATCTTCCTCTTCCGTCTGCCTCCGCCACGCGTGTCGCGTCCCCGCGCCAGCCGCGCTTTACAGACGTTTCCCGCACTAGCCGATGCGGTTCTCTCAGTCCCTGACCGGCCACTCGTACCTCCCCCTCGGCTTCTCGGCGACGCCGGCGTGGCCCGTCTCCCACCTCCTGCCTTTCTGGCTTACCTGGGTCTTGACGAGACTTGGAAGGAAGCTCAGGGTGACCAGCAATTGCACTGCGGCCGCCGCCCCCTGCCCGGCGACGGCACGGCGGAACCCCGGACTCATGGTGACCTCGGCCGCTCGGAGCTGGGGAACGGCGGGCCGCCGCGATGACGAGGGCTGGAGGCAGTGCCCGGGAACCGGGAGCCTCCAGGACCCGAGGTCTGCGCTCCGGCCTCAGGATGGAAACGCTCTACGGTCCCCAGCAGCCGCGACTGATGTACCAGCGCTGCGCGCCCCCGCTTCATCCCAGGAGGCCCCGCCTCCGGCGTCCTCAGTTGTGATCACGCCCTCTGTGCAAAGCCTTCTGGGAGTCGTAGTCCCGGCATCCCCACCCCCACCCACCCACTCACACGCTGCGGGCAGGCCTTGAAAATGGAGAACTACGGGCTGGGAGGTGCTCTGCCTCCCTGAGGCGGGGCTCTGTGGCGGCCAATGAGGCGGGACCACGAGGGCTCCAAAACATCCAAGAGCGGGCGGGAGAGCGGGTACTGTTTTAGGGGTTGGCGGTGGAGACGAATCCTGTTTCGTCGCTCTGGAAAACTAGGCTGGTGGGCCCGCAGGGCTTCCGGTATTGTGCCGGTTGTTCCTTGTCACCGCTTGTCCTATTGGAGCCAAGACATTCTCAATAGGCAAGATCTTGACCTGCTGTCCCAAGAGCTTTCTTTGCCTCCTTTCTCACCTCTGCAGTTACCTAAAACCACCTGGCTTCAGCACCTCCTTCGTGTCACACGCCCCAGAAGTGAATGCCATTGCCTGGTGTCTTCCCTACTCCTCTACTACCACCGGAAAATCTATAACGCACTTTAAAGTATGAAGAGAACACCAAACCCACACAGCTAAAAGGAAGAATCAGGATAAAGGCACAGGAAAACTGGAAGCGACGTGGGCTATTCTAAAATTACCACCTTCTAGTTAAAAGCATTGCAGCTCAGATAGAAAGGTACCCTGGCAGTCGGGAGCCAAGGAATACCACAAAGTCAGTCTCGTGGTCTTGATTACACCTCAAATATTGTCCTAGGACTATGTAAGGTTATGTACATAGGCTTCCTGTAGTGCCTAGCAAATAGGAAGTGTTCGATAAATGGTAACCGCTAGCTTTCTCAATATCCCTGGGTTATAGGAAACACGTTAAGTAGCATGTATCAATTTTCCATTGTTGATGTAACAAATGACTACAAATTTAGTGGTTGAAAACAAACTCAAGGTATTATCTTACATTCTGGAAGCCAAAAGTCCAAAATGAATCCACAGTACTGCATTTGTTTGGAGTATTGTAGAGAACCATGTTTCCGTGCTTTTTTCACTAGAACTTTTTCTAGAACCACTTGCATCGTAGAGTCAGGACTTCACAGTGGCATAGCCTGCTTCGGTTGCTATGTGCTTTCTGACCCCATCTCTCTGATTCCCCTGCAGATAAAGACCTATTGCGTGAGGCTCACCCAGACAATCCAGGCAATCTTTGTATCGCAAAATCTTTAATCATCACATCTTCAAAGATTCTTTTGCCACCTCACATTACAGGCTCCAGAGATTAGGGCAGGGACACTAATTAGTGACTGCCCACTAATCAACCCAGCCATGCTTTATATCCTTCAGAGAGAGTATTCGCATACTGGATTCCTCCGGACCTACTGCGGTAATCTGTAGGGTCAGCTAGACATGAAAGTTCAAGGACTCTTTCTGAAAAATGTGAGAACTTTCAAGACAATGTCAGCAGAGCAATGAACCTAGTGCAAGGCCCTGCAACTCCACAAGTCTTCTCATGATGCTAGCTAGCTCCCTTGGTCCTTTTCTCTTCCATTCTTCTTCTGTTTCTACTCTGGATCAGGCCTTCTTACACAACCAACTTCACTTGCTTCTCAAAGCTTCTTTTAGCTGGGTGAGTGGTGGTGCATGCCTTTAATCCCAGCACTCAGGAGGCAGAGAAAGGTGGATCTCTGTGAGTTCGAGGTCAGCCTGGTCTACAAGAGCTAGTTCCAGGACAGGCTCCACAGCTACAGAGAAACCTTGTCTCAAAAAAACCAAAAAAAAAAAAAAAGTTGTCTTTCCATGCTTCTCCTTTTGTTGCAGGGGGACTTTCCCTGAGCCCCTTTGTGCTTCATTTGGCCCTGATAACATCATGGAACATGGCCATATTTTTTTTAAGCTATAAACTGTACTATTTTATTATTTATTTTGGTTTTTTGAGACAGTGTTTCTATGTGTAGCCCTGACTGTTCTAGAACTTGCTCTGTAGACCAGGTTGGCCTCAAACTCAGAGATCTGCCTGCCTCTGCCTCCCGAGTGGTGGGATGAAATTTACACTGCCCAGTGTGAATTGCCTTATTTTAAAACCTCAAGTTTTTAATATCTGCTGTCAAGGGCAGAAGCCATGACTATCTTCAGAGCAATTCAGGGTCTCTGTCACTGAAGAAACACTTGAGTAATTAATAAATGTTTGCAAAAATTATAATGGAGTCACATGGCACACAGTATTTTTCTTTCAGCTCAGAACTTGACTCACAATGTTTGGAAACATTTTTCTCTCTTGGTGAGTAAAATGAGAAATAGGTGTTTTCCATGAGAAAGAAAGGTGGTGTGGGAGAATTGTCTGTATTCTGTCAATCATGTTTTAAATAAATGCTGATTGGCCAGGCAGGGAGTATAGGCAGGAAAACCAGACAGGAAGTAGGTGAGAAGAGGAGAATTCGGGAAAGCTGGAAGCTTCCCTGGGATTCCTGCGCAGAAAACCAAGGAGGCAACATGTAAGCTGCCCGGCTGAGAAAACATACTGGCCATGTGGCTGACATAGATAAAAACAATAGGTTAATATAAGAGCTAGTAAGAAGCCTGAGCTAATGGGCCAATCAGTTTATAATCTTATGGAGACCTCTGTGTGATTTTGTGGGGGTTTTCCGGCTGCGGGGTGCTGGGCGGGACAATAACCCCAACGAGCCAGCCCTCATGTTACAGAAAGGTACTGAGGGCCATGCTGACCTGTGCTGTGATCTGTTTGTGTTGTTGTGATCAGTGTGAGGGGATTGTGAATTGAAGAACAAGCTGCTGCCACGGCTCTAGCCTTGCTGTTTACTTCTGTTTTTCTTTTCTTTTTTTCAGAAAAGGAAAATTTATTACTGTGCTCTTATTGCCAAAATTTAGGATCATCTTTGTACAGGGCCAAAAGGGGCACATTGGCTACTTTAACAACCTTAAAGCGCACTCCAGGATTGGCCTTCAGGGCTGTGCCCAAAGTAGGCTTTCTTGTATTTTTATCATGCCACTTCTGGTCCTGTTGGTGGCTGTGGAGCTTCCTGGCAGTATGGAGACCACAACACTTGCCCGTCTTGCCAACACCACCGGCCCGGGAGAAAGTTACTTCTGCTTTTCTTAAAACCAACTACATTGCAACCAGCATTAGGGCAGGCATTGCCTCTATGACGCCAACCTTGCTTCCTACCTATAATCCTCAGTTCAAACTTCACATCCTAATGATGGGGTTGGAAGCTGAAACAGGAAGGCCAAACCACATCCCTTTAATGGCAAGCTATAGGAAAAATTCAGATACAACTAAATTTAAAAAGAAAAATAATAGTAAGTAGAAAAAATGACAACTCACATGATTGAATAGGCCTCATCACTTAGAGCTCTGGAAGGACGAGTCCATCAGGGTGTAATTCAGAGACCAAGAGGAGTAGGGACTATTGGCTAGTCTTTTTCAGAACATTACCATTGTACTGATTCACTGTTTCCAGTTACTTTTTATCATTTTCTCTCCCATTCAAATCCCTCAAATTTAGCTAAGATAGGCCATACTGGCTGGTTTTGGGTGTCAACTTGACACAAGCTAGAGTCATCCGAGGAAGGAGTCTCAGTTGATGAAATGCCTCCATGAGATCCAGCCGTAAGGCATTTTCTCAATTAGTGATCAGCCCATGATGGGTGGTGCCATCCCTAGACTGGTGATCCTGGGTTCTATAAGAAAGAGGCTGAGCAAGTCAGGGGAACCAAGCTAGTAAGCAGCTTTCCTCTGTGCCCTCTGCATCAGCTACTACCTCTGGGATCCTGTTCTGTTTGAGTTCCTGTCCTGACTTCCCCAATCTGAAAGTCAAATAAGCCCTTTCCTCCCCAACTTTCTTTTTGGTCATGGTGTTTAATTGCAGCAAATAAAACCCTAACTAAGACAGAGGGGAAGAGAAAGAAGAGCGATAAAGAGAAAAAAAGAGCACAAAGAATGGGAAGAGGCTAGGTACACAGATGCACAGCAAGACCCACTCCCATTATTAACAGAGGGAAAGAGGCTGGACAGACAAGCGATAGCTGCTTCCTTCAGGAAGCCATTCTATTACTGTGTGTGTTGTACAAGTTCACTTCTTCCCCCCTGTGGTAGTAGAGATTGAACCTCAGGCCTCACACGTGCTAGTCAAGTGCTCTACTGCTGAGCCACATCCCCACTCGTCTTCATATTTTAATTTTTAAGTAATTATTTGTATTTACATGTACATGTATGTGCCTACTTTTTGTGCACATTGTGCATGCCTGCAGAAAACAGAATAAGGTATCAGCTCCCCCCGGAACTGGAATTATACAAGATTATGATAAGGATGCTTGGAACAGAGCAGCAAGTGCTGATAACCACTGAGCCATCTCTCCAACTCCCCCCCCCTTTTTTTATTACTAAGTTGCTTAAAGAGGCCATGGAATTTCAATTCTCCTGTCTCAAGCCTCCTGAATAGCTAGAATTGCAGCCTGTACCATCAGGTCTGGCTTTCAAATTCACTTTTATTTACCTTGGCTTGCATTCACACATCCATTAAATCTTCTCAGATGTTCTAGTCTTCGGGTACACTGAAAAGTATACATCGGGATACTGGCCAGCCAAACGTAGCAATATTATGTTCTTGCAGATAATGTAATTTATTATTTACAAACCACCTGGCTTAGACAAGCCTAATTATCTGGAACTAAGCTGAAGGAAAATTATTTTTTTAAGTGTAAAAAATACATGAGCCTTCCAGATCAATTCTGGGAAGGGTGAGGGCCAGCTTTGTCAATTAATACAACTCCTTCAAGGCAAACAGTGATGATTTCTCATTGATGTGGTTGGGATAGATTACAGTTAATTCTGTGGGAGAATCAATCTTAGTACAGATGATGTATTACTTTTCTCATTGCTATAACCAAATACCCAACAAGAAGCAACAAGGGAAACAGGTTAGTCCATCATGGGGCTAGGAAGATCCGCAGAAGCAGGGGGACAGGCTCTAATCTGTAGTAGTGGGGGCTTGAGGCTGTGTGCTCATATCTCAGTGGACTGGGAGACAAAGGAAACATCAGGCTATAAGCCTCATACCTACCCATTCTTCCCCTCACATACTGCGCGCACACACAGGCACACGTGCGCGCGCACACACACACACACACACACACACACACACACACACACACACACACCCTCCAGAAATTGATTTCCTCAAACCAGGTCCTCTTCTAAAGGACTCGCAACCTCCCAAAACAATGCTACCATCTGACCAAGGATTCAAATAAAGGAACCTCTGGGGACATTTTATATCCAAATATGACAGGTGGTAAGCCATGATTTTATTTCCTGTAACTCTCAAAGGAGCCTAGCCTAAATGAGCATGAGTGACCTGAGTATGTTTCACCGTTTGGAATGGATCGTGTGAATGGCACTTAACCATCTCCCCAGCCCTTTGTTTTTGTTTGTTTCACCTTGCTAGTTTCCCAGACAGGCCTTGCCATTTTGAGCCTTCTTCTTCAACTTTCTAAGGAGCTGAGATCACAGGCCTCTGCCACAAGGCCTGGTCTTCAGAGTCCCTCTTCATGGGAGACTGGAAGATGGCTTATTGGCTATGTGAGCACGGAGATTTGATTACTATCCACGACCTTCATCCAAATCTGATAATTTTATGGTCTGAGGTTGGAATCTACTTTTCTCATGAACAGAGTATAAAATTTTAGGCAAACCTATCTCACACTATATTCTTTTTAAATCTCAATCCCTATGAACAGCAACTGATGTCTGTATTTGTTGATTAGTAGTGTTGTTCATTGTCTCATTTATTTTAGGACTTACCAGGATGTAGGGCCCCTGAATGTTTCTTGTGGAGAACTGGGTAGTGGCTATATTTTGGAAAAGAATATTCCTGAAAATTGGAATAAAATGAAAGACAATTTTTCATTAAGACATGAACAGCAGTATATTTGGAGAACAAAAAAGACTGGGAATAACAGATAGCTACACTGCTAAAATCTCATTACCAGAAATTACTACTTTATAAAAGTTTTTTTTAAAAAGTATGTGTATGGGTGTTTTGTCTGCATGTATGTCTGTGTACCACATGGGTGTGCAGGACTCAAGGAGACCAGAAGAGGGCATCAGATCCCCCTAGACTAGCATTACTGACAGTCATGAGCAACCATGAAGGTGCTGGTAATTGGACCCAGATCCTCTGAAAGAGTTGCCAAGGCTCTCAGCATTTAAGTATTAACAGTTTCCCTAAAGGAAAATAGGGTGATGGCAGTGGGGGAGGAGGGTGGCCGACAAGAGACAATAAAGGAGAATGAGTCCTATCAAAATATTTTAGATCCACATATGCAACTAAGCCCTTGATAAAATTAGCTTTTGCTGTTGTTGTAGCCTCAAGGACTTTTTGAAATGTCTATTGCTGCTGCTGCTGGTTGTGTGTATGTGTTAAGCAAAGACTTACATACTACCTCAGGTGGATGACCATGATGTCACTAACAAAGTGACACTAAGTATGCACATTTCCCAGTTGTCTTCAAGTACATTGTGTTTCTTTGATGGCTCTATGGCATGGAGAACTCCTGACTTCTAATGAGGAAAATCTGACCAATGGCTCTAAATAAAAGTCAAGGCAAGAGAGTGGAAATTTGGTAACACCAGTCAATTTTTCTCCATAGCAAGCTGAATTGTGATTAATGAGCCTGCAAGGTGGCCATCTGATGTGTTTAAACAACTGTGTTGATAGTCCCAGCATGTCAACAAATGACCATAGGGACAGATTTTTTTTTTTCTTTTCTTTCTTAATGGGATCGCCATCTGTGACTTACAAGGGACTTTTTGCTTGATGATCACATCTCTGAATTATAACTGAGGGGATTTCTTCTTCTTTTCTTCTGTAATGAATTGGAATTAAAGGTAATGAAAACTAAAGAGCTTGGCTGGCATAGGGCTCTGTATTAGCTATTCTTCCTTTAAAGTGTTCCTTGTGCTTCTTAGTATTTACCCAGCTGCAACATTCAAGTGTGTTTACTAAGTAGTATTAAAACTGATAGACTTGAATCTGTTAAGAAGCTTTGCTATTCCCAGAGGGATTAACAGGTTTTATGCAATTTGGATAAAACTTTCTTTTGTAGAACAGATTCAATATGTTACTATGCTAAAAGGAAATATTTAATCTCTTACTTTCTTTGTGATACTGGGGTTGACGCTGGGATTTCGGCCATGATAGGCGACTGATCTGACACTGAGCTATACCCTGAGGCCTCTTGACTTTCTGTTTTGAGATATGGTTTTATTGAGTTGCTTAAACTGGCCTTGAACCCACCCACGCCGTAGCCCAGACTAGGCTTAAATTTGTGATCTTCAACCTTTCAAGTAGCTAGGATTACAGACCTGTGCCACTAGGTTTATCTGTAACCTATGATTTGATAGGGTGAGACAGTTAATAAATGAAAACGCTAGAATCATTTTCATGCTAGTTTCTCCCTCTCACCTTGTGATAGTCAATGTTGCCAAGTCGGCAGCTGTAGAACCGCCTAGGAGAGAAATCTCCGGAGATGCCTGTAAAAGAGCTTCTAGATTGGGTTAACTAAGGTAGGAAAGCCAACCCTAACTACGGACAGCATTCTTCCATGTGCTGGGCTCCTGGATAAAAGGAGAATACAAGAATACCATCCTGTGTAGGCCCAGCCATGACAAGCTCAATAGAGGCCTGGGTCTCAGTAGTTTACCTAAGTGAATACCTGGTTTTGAGAAAGACCACAAGCTGAGACTACCCAGGTACCACCCAGGAACAGACCAGCCAAAGGAAATTCCTAATGTTCCAACCATTGTAGTTAGAATCACCTGCCAGCATACATTCATCCAGGACACCGGTAGACAAATGTCAGTCAATCAGGATTGAACCCATCACCCCACACCCTGCTAATGTAATTTTTCTGGGTTTTGCCTTTAAATAGTGCCCTCTAGAAGGATGGGGTACCTCCTCTTGCCATTGCTGCGCTGACGAGGTCCCTGCCAACTTGTAATGTGCACACAATAAACTTTGCATTTGCATTCCGGTGAGTCAGTCTCCCTGGGGGGTCTTTTGGGGTCCCCATGGACTGGGCACAACACCTGCTTTGTGCTTTCTGCCTGTGGTTACAGTATGACCAGCTGCATTCCACTCCTTCTGCCATGCTTTTCCTACAATGATGAAATGTACTCACAAACCACATGCCAAAATAAGCCCTGCCTGCCTCCCTTCCATCTTTCCTTCCTTCCTTCTTCCTTCCTTCTTTCAGTAGCTTTTGTCATGTATTTTGCCAAAAGCAACAAGAAAAGTAGTAAATACACTCCTGTAAGATCAGAGCCTTCACACTTTCACAAAATCGCATGACCTCCTGTACACTGGGATTACCTGGCTTCTTCCCACTCTCATCTACCCCCAACACACAAGCAACATTTTACAAGGAAGAAGAGCTAATACAGAGCCATACACCAGCCAGAACTAATCTCAGTGTAGGTGCACACTGGGAAATATTTCTTTAAGATGAACTGAGCATCAGAGGAACTAGAAATAGGACTAGGCCATTGTGGTGGTTTGAGTAAGAATGGCCCCCAAAAGGCTCAATGTATTTGCATGCTTAGTCACCAGGGAGTGGAATTATTTGAAAAGATTAGAAGGATTAGGAGGTGTGGTCTTTTTGAGTAGTGTGACCTTGATGGAGGATGTGTGTCATTGGGGTGGGCTTTGAGGTTCCAAAAGTCTATGCCAGGCCCAGTCTCTATCTACCAGCTACTTGAAGACCATGATGTAGATCTCCCAGCTACTCCTTCAGCACTATACCTTCCTATATGTCACTATGCTTGTTATGGCTTAAGTAAAATGCTGCAGGTCCCCAAGTGGCTGCAGCGGGCAGCAGGTCCTGAGACCATGCCACAGGTCCCTGAAGTGGTGGCAGGCAGCCAGGTGTGGGTCCCAAGAGCAGCCAGTCCCAGGCAGGGATGGTGCAGTTCCCCAAGTGGCTGCAGTGGGCCATGAGGG
>JAQHUG010000030.1:4215831-4230160 GCA_028555095.1 Dicrostonyx torquatus
GTTCCAGAGTGTTAGGGTCAACAAAGGTTAGGGTCAAGAAAGAAGGCTACCACTTGGCATCAGGCAGATGGCATGGCAGCTGGAGCTGGAAGCCACAAGTTCACATCTTGAATCTTAAGCAGGAAGCCCAGAAAGTAATCTTGAAATGATAATAGTCTTTTGGAAGCCTTAAAGTCCACCCCTGGTGACATACTCTCGCCAGCAAGGCTGCACCTCCTAAACCTACCCAAACAGCAGCACCAACTAGGGACCAAGTACTCAAAAAACTGGACCTAAGAGGAACCTTGTCCTTCAGATCACCATGGGAGATTTCAGATCCAGATCTGAATATTCCACAGCATTGGAATAGTACTCAGCCATAAAGAAGATTATGAGCAAGGACTTGCCATGTGCTACATCATGGGTGTGCAATAGGCCAAATATTCTAGTTTCATTTCTGCTGCTGTTACAACACTGTAACCAAAAGCAGATCAGAGGAAAGGGTTTACTCCATCACAAGACTTACAATTCATCACAATCTGCTATTGAGGGGAAATCAAGGTGGCAGAAACTTTGAGCAACTAGTTACAACATATCTAGGAATAGAGAGAAATGAGTACACCCATACTGCTTTCTTGTTTGCTGTCGTCTGACTTTCTCCTGTTTTGTATGGTTCAGGATCGCCTGCTTAAGGAATGGTACTACACAGTGGACTAGGTCTTCTTATACCAATGGTCAAGACCATGTTCACAGGCTGGCTTGATCTAATCATCCTTCAACCAAGACTCCCTTCTTAGGCGATGGTTAAGGTCATGGCTGATGTTTAAAACTAACCATCTCTCCACACATTGAAAATTATTTCATGATCTCTCATGGGAAATCAGAAGTAAGGAAAGAAAAGGAGGACAATGAGAAAGGAAAAAGAAAGAAGAGAGGGATGGAGGGAGACATGAAGGAAGGAAGTGTGGATGGGAACTCCTAGAAAAGCTGTGTCTGTGGAGTCTGACTGAATGGAGCTGCAGTACTGTGGGAAGACTTGAATGTTACAGGTCCAGGGGCTGATTATCTTATCTTGGGCTAGTTCTGGCTCCCTCTGAATCTGAGCTAGAGCATTCTGTGACTAATAGATTTTAAAAAAAAAGACCCTTATAATCTATTAACTTAGCACACCATTAGTTTCCACCAAACCCAAAGCTTAAAATGTCATCAGAAAACATCTTCCCTTCTTGCCGTACCCTCCTCTCTGACGTCCCCACCAATGTATCTTAAGCTTGTCTTGATTTATGACATTCTTTGTTCTGTAAAGCTATAAATTTCATGAAACTGCTTGCATGTTTGAATGGAATTTGGGGGTAACCTATATCTGTGTCCCAGGGCCATGATCACTAAAAATGTGCCCAGGATAAACTCTCTTGTTCCCTTTAAGATGAGAGCTGTGGTTTTTACATCAACAGAAAGAAGGGAAGAAGGAAAAAAGACGAGAGGGAGGAGAAAGAGATCTCAAAGATACAGAGAGAATAAACAGTTCTAAGAAGCAGAAGAGGGAAGAAACAGGCACAAGGCAGTGGATATGTAAGATAAACAAGTCTAGATACCTAAAGGACCTTGGGAAGACAGACAATACAAATCTACTGCATTTGGGATTGATTCTAAATGAATAGAATGTTAGCTGCTGTTGTCATGGAAGCAAAATCAGTAACTGTGTGATATGTGGATAATCAATGTATATGGATACGCTAGTTGCTATCCAATATTTTCACTACACTTATAACTGGAGCCTCTGCTTTGGTTTCCTGGCTGCCCAGAACCGAATAATCACACAGAAACTATATTAATTACAACATTGTTTGACCAATGGCTCCAGGCATATTTCTAGCTAGCTCTTATATCTTAAATTAGCCTATTTCTACTAATCTGTGTATTACTATGAGACTGTGGTTTACCTGGTAAGGTTCTGATGTCTTTCTCCTTTGGCAGTTACATGGCATCTCTGGCTCTGCCTTCGTTTTCCCTGCATTCAGTTTAGTTTTCTCACCTAACTCTACTCTGCCCTGACATAGATCAAATGAGTTTCTTTATTAACCAATGGTAATAAAACATATTCACAACATACAGAGGGGAATCCTACATCAATACAAATCCCATAATATTATTTTAATACCTTGAAGACACATACTGAATTCGGTTTTCTTTAAAAAAAATAAGAGAATCAAAATCTTTTTTTCAAAACCAGAACTTTACTTTGTACATACTAACACTCTTCTAGCTGGATTACATCCCAAGTCCAAGATGTTGGACACTATTGTCAGCTCCAGGTTTTCTCCTCTGGGTAGGGAGGTCATTTGTAGCAGAGGTTTCAGAGTTGCTGTTAGATTACTCCGTACTCAAGGGCAAGTGTGAACTAAATTTCATTGAGTAATCCCATTTGGTTGGTGCTAACAAATGCAGGGTCATTCAACAGTCAAGGCTTGGTTTACTTGTCATCCTAATAAATGAAGAAAGGACTGAAGGACAGTTCTGTTTCCACATGAAAGTGTTACCTTGAAAACATGATAATGCAATTTGCATTTTAAACATCAAGATGCACTGGATTGATGAGCCAACTGTTTATTAATACTTATGTATTTTGTGTTATAAAGGGCCGGCTGGTGATTTGTCTCTTGGATTTATATCCGTGAGTTCTTGTTTATAATTAAGTCCTTTTCCTAGGACTTACTTCTTTTATTCCCTTTCTTCCTTCCTTTCTTTCTTCCTTTCTTTCTTTTTTCTCTCTCTCTCCTTCTTCCTTCCTTCTTTCTTTTTTTCTTATCTTTCTTTCTTGTATTTTTTGATACAGGATCTCACCTGGCTTTGAGTTCATTATGTAGACCAGGTAGACCTAGAACTCGTAGAGATCTGCCCGCTTCTGCCTCTGAGTGTGGAGATTAGAGGCATATGATACCACTCTCTTCCCCATTTCTCTTTCATTTGAAAAGTCATAGAAACACAAAGTCAAAGTAAAAGAGACCTTTTCTTTGTCGCTCTGAAATATTTCTTTTTTTAATATAAATTATTTTATTGAGCACTAATTATTCTGATATGTAGACTCAATATTGCTGTTAAGTGGAAAACAACCAATTTCCCATGTTCAGATACATTTGAGATCTTGTGTTGTGAATCAGATTTAGATCTCATCAGGGCTAGACAGGTAATTTGCCCCTGAGGTTTACCTCTAACTCTGGATAACTGCTGAAATATTTTTCACTATAGAATTTCTTCTTTTTACTGTATGACATAGAAAAACATAAGATAATTCAGGATCATTAACATTTCTTTCCCAGGCTTGTTTCAAACTCCTTATGTAGCCAAGGATGACCCTGAACTCAGGATCCTCCTGATTTTTCCTCCTGAGTACTGAGGTTACAGTCATGCCCCAAATCCAGTTTATGTGATATTGTGAGTGGAACCCTGGTTTTCATGCATGCTAGGCAAGTACTCTACCCACTGATTGACCTGATTGACTTTGCCTTAGGATCCTTAGAACTTCCAAGTAATGTTTTGTGGTGGAAGATCATTCTGAAATAACCAATATGTCTTACACTGGAGTTTAATGTAATAAACATGTCCAGGAGATGCTAATACCTAATACCAACCCCCCATAAGATAGTCTCAATCACGTGATATTCCTGCCTCAGCTTCCTGAGTGTTGGATTACAGGTGTGCCACATGTCCAGTTATACTTAGATTCCACAGAAACTCAAGTAAAAAAAGAACTTTTGTACCCCTGCCTGTTCCCGAACTCAATTGGGCTCAGTTCTGAGTTCATGGAATAAAAAAACCCAACCCTTCTTTAAAGCAGAACCATCAGCCATGTGCCAGCTGGAACACTCCCAATGGCATTAAGTAACTCCCCTAAAACAAAAACAAGGAAAGAGATGACAGTGAGATTTATCAGGTTTCCTTAAATGGACAATGTCAGTTTTGTTCCACTAAATCCACAGCACCTAGCTCCTTGTGGACACCAGCAGCAAAGGTTAGCCAATTAATACCCTAATTTCTTTAGAAGCCCAAAATAGTAGCATTAACTACTGTTAAAGCAAAGGGGCCTTGTGCCAGTCTGTGAAGAACAGAAACAGACAAACTTTCCAACATCCCAGACCGTTGTCTTAGTTACTTTTCTATTGCTGTGATAAGACACCATGACCAAGGCGACTTACAGATATATTGGGGGCTTACAGTATCAGACAGAGGTGAGTCTGTGACCATCGTGCTGTGCAGTACGGCAACAGGCAGGCATGGTGCTGGAGCAGTAACTGAGAGCTCCCATCTTGAAACACAAACAAGAGGTAGAGAGTAAGGATAATGGGTTTTCTGACCCCCTAATAATAGGTTTTTCCTCTGATGTAATGTCAGATCAAGCTAAATTAAAGTACTCTCAAGTTTCTCTGAGCAAAGACCCTCCCAGGCAAGGTCTCTAGTCTGAGAGATCAAGACTGGAGAAGCTGCACCTCCCCACCCCCAACTAAAGCAGGGAGACTTTATAGGTTGTAGGTAAGGGGTGATGACCTGTATGCCACAAGCTGGGTTTGTGCCCAAGTATGGGGTGGGGTGGAGATTTGGGCTGCTGGCCATACCAGGGGAGGAAATTGCAATAGTAGCCAAAACTGTGGAACTGGGTCTTTTGTGCCTTTTCTTTGTTGGAGACTCTCTGAGCAGGTGGCATTTGGAGAGAGACAAGAATGGGGCTTTCCAGGTCAAGCAGGAGCAAGATGGAGGTTCCAACTGAACAGAGAGAGCTAATCCCACTCCTAGTGACACACCTCTTCCAACAAGACCACATCTCCTAATCCTTCCCCAAAACTTCCCTAAACTAGGGATCAAACATTCTTATATGGGAGCCTATGGGAGCCATTCTCACCCAAATCTCCACATTCATATAACGGGTCCAGGATGTGAACAAGACTGAATCTCCAAGCCTATGAAGGACAAGGAGGCTGCACTCAGAGACCCATGGCCTCAGCTTTTGGCCATTCCCCACTGTTCATTTAAACACTCCAAATTCTAACAGACTGCCTTTGAAGGAGTAGCAGTCTGCCAACACTGAAAGGGTGGGCAGCAGCTGGATCTAGAACACTGAAAAGCAACTCTTTCGTGCATCTAGCTATGAGCACAGGCACCAGGAAAGCCAGCTGCCAGTGTCACAGGAGCCCCTATAGCCCTACAGTCATGAAGGTCACAGGAACCACCATGCCCATATGGTCACTCACAGGCCTGATTTGCCACAAGGACTACTGCTTGGATGTTTATTGCTTCCTGGTCTTCTACAATGTCTGCAGATCTACCTTGCTATTCCATCTATTGCTGAGGACGTTTAGTCCCTGTGACAATATGTCCCCGAGACAACATCTCAATCCTCATTAGTCCCCATTTCTAGGAACCTGTTTCAGACACAGTGATCAGAATTGATCTGTGTGTCTGGCTCAGGCTGGCCTCAGATTCCAGGGGAGCCCAAGCCTGGTAAAAGGTTCTATGGTTCCTAAGGAGCATGGGCCTCACCATCCTGATCAATACAATTGATTTGAGCCAGGAAGATGGCTAAGTGGTAAAAGTACTTGCTGTGTAAACTTGAGGACCTGAGTTTAGAGTCCCAGGACCCATATGCAGCCAAATAAAGTGGTTTGCAGCTGTAATCCCAGCATTCTTGGGAGGTGAGACAAGAGACTCCATGGGAGCTCACAGGCAGCAACGTGATGTGTGCAGGGCTGAACACCAAAGAAGAGTCTCCGTCTCAAACAAGGTAGAAGGCTAAGACTGGCACTCAAGGTTATCCTCCGATCTACGCATGTACATTGGTGGCTCTGGTGCACCTGTGCTCACACGAGAACACACACAAAGAAAAATTTCAGGCAAGCAAACAAGTAATCTGAACAGACTACCAAGCCTATCCTAGATGTTCTCTGGGAGATCAGACCTTAATTCACTGAGAGTTCACGATAGATCTCCATGAGGGTGAGGAGCTGCCTTAAAGTCTGTGAGGCCAGTGTTTAATCTCAACCCACAACTGTTACAAAATTCCCAGATGCTGCATTCCCATGGTTTTCATAGTTTAGCTCAGTATCTCACAGTGGGAAAAATCTTCTTTAATGATCTCTTGACACAAGAGCCACCAGCCATGGGTACAAAGTACACTGATAAGGTAGCTCAATGCTGGAACATTTCTGGACTGCCAGGTGTTTGCAAGTGGTGTGTGCAGCAGTTAGAACTGTGATGAATGCCTGGCAAGATCAGAAACTATGTGACACTAACAATTACCCTCCAGGCAGGTACTATTATGAACCCCAGTTCATAATTTATCAAGAAATAGCAAAGAGAAGTAGCAAGATTTGAATCCTGAAGGTCTGACATCAATAATCAGCCAGATCCAATTAAGCATCCAGACCTGATTCTAGTTTCACCTTTGTGCTAGCCTGGCCCCCACCTTGGATAAGCTGCTTACATCTAGGGTCATATTCTTCACCTACAAATTCAGAATAATCCCACAGTGCTCCCGTGAACTCTAATCTAGTAAATGAACTGCCTACTTGACCATTTGTCAAGAACTAGGGAGGAGGGGCTAGGGAAAGGACTCAGTCAGGAAGTGCCTACTTACACAAGTCTGAGGACTCCAGTTAAGTTCCTAGACCCACTGTAAAGGGCCTAGGTGTGGCAGCACCTGCTTGTAATCCCAGTGCTGGGGAGGAAGAGACAGGTGTATTCCTGGAGCTCCTCATCCAGCTAGACTAGCCTATGTGGCAAATTCCATGCCAGTAGGAGATCTTTCATCAAAAAAAAAAAAAAAGTGGGGCTCTGGAGAGATGGCTCAGAGGTTAAGAGCACTGGACTTCCAGATGTTCAGTTAAGAGGGCTTCCAGAGGTCCTGAGTTAAATTCCCAGCAACCACATGGTGGCTCACAACCATCTATAGTGGGATCTGATGCCCTCTGCTGGCATGCAGGTGTACATGCGGTGCACTCATACATTTTATACACACACACACACACACACACACACACACACACACATATATATATATAGTGGATGGCACCTGAGAAATGGAACACCCATGCACATATGTGCATGTGCATGCCCCCCCCACAAATAAATAAATAATTTTAAAAAGCTTATGATGCTAAAACATAAGGATACCATTCATCTGGCAAATAATCTACCAGGCTCTCAACCATGTGTGGCTTTGGCATCTCAGAGACTGCCATCTCAAGAGCAAAGGAAAATTCCTTTAGTCATTGCCTGTTTGACAGACAGTATAAGTACACGGTTCTTTCTGTGTCACTACAATGGTTAAGCAGTTGTACAATTACGAAAATTGCAGTGACAACTTACATTTTCTCGATACAATCAAGGGTATTGTTGCCACTTGAATGTTGTGGGTTGAAGGTTTAGGAATCGTCTCCCTCTGTGTTTGCGTCAAGGCCATGGGATTAAATGGAACAGGCAATTTAGCTGTAGTTTTGGAAGGAAATGCAGTTGTGACTAACAAGACAGTGGGTGTCTGGTAACTAACCACTTCTGTTTACATGGCATACATAATACAGACATTGTGAGGTGGGTCCTAGACCTCTAAGGAGGCTGATGATTTATGTACTGAATTACATCTTGACTTAGACATAACTTGAAATTTGTGGCTGGTGATAAGATTGCTAGTATTTATTTTCTCCTTTCTTTGGCAAGTTCTCAAAATAAAAGGAACTAGCATGAGCCTATTGTTTTCCTTCTGTCTATTTACAGAGCTATAAAACTCGAGGTTTTTTTTCACTAGATGGAGAGGAAAAATAAATTCGGGATAAAGTTTGAAACGATTAACGGTTCTCAAAAGGGGGTGCAAAAATGAGAGCTGTCAGTGTGAAGAAAGTTCGTTTGTATAACCAACATATTGTGTAGGCTAGAGATTAACGAGTGCTGTTCTTGAGGACGAAACAAGTCAACTGAGCAACTGGTAAAGCCAGTTCCGTTCCTCCTCCTCTTGGTTACAGACTGTTCTCCACACAAAGCACAGCGCTGAATGTCAGTTATAATAGCAGGCATCAAACTCTGTATAATTAAAGAACAGGCATCAGCAAGAATATCCCATCAAGAAGTGACAGTTAGCGAAAAAGCATTCCCCAAAGATCTTAGAAATTGAAACAGCTGCAGAAACAAACCCACAGCTGGAACCGTCCCAGATGGCGCCCCAAGGGATGACACCATAAACCCACGGAGGTGTGTAAAGAAAGCATCAAGGAGGACCAGTACCCAGACATCCCATGGACGCGGCCGTATCCCTGCTCATCCTCTTAGCCACAGTCAAAAGGAACTTAGTGGTTGGGCTTTTCCCACTGTGGGCTGGTCTAGGGTCCCGGCTTTCTTTTCCCATATGCTCCAAAGCCACCAGCCCCAAGATTTGCGCCTGCGCTGCCCCCACCTGGATGCAAGTTGCTTAATGCCCTCCAGGTCAGAGTTCCCCGGTGGTTTGTGACTCCCGCAGCAAGGAAACTGAATGAGCAAGTGTAATTCGGAGACTTCATTTGCATAGATGCCTCGCCCATTCTGCTCACCACACCCTTCAAGCTGCCCCGCCTAGGGCTCCCCCATGACCAATGGCTGTAAACCACGTGGCCTCCAAAACAAGGATAGAGTGTGACAGGAGTGCCGGCTCCTATGCCTTGGGTGGCCACCTCGCCCTCTTCTGGTTTTCTTCCACTCATCTTGTGTTGGACTCTCTATATGTTTTGCCCTGGTTCACCAAACCTAGGCTCAGGCTTTTCAAAAACCAGGACTCTCCTTGTTCAGACACACAGGCTCTTAAGACCTTAAGTTGAAGCTGATTTCAGAAACTGGGTGAGCAGTTGCAAACTGCAGACCCAGACCTGCCTGAGAGCTGTTCTCCTAACTGGACTCCTGGGAAGCCGCTGGGGTAGAAGACGCCGGCCTCTTCCACAAGACTCCATTGGTGAATGCCACCTCTAAGAAAAGAAGCCCGGGAGAAAACTGATTCAAGTCTAACTTGTGTTAATATTACTCCAATCCCTAGTGCTGCTGCCGATAGCTTTCTTCTGCTTTGGGCTGGTGTCCAAACAACAGGACTCCAGCAGCTTCTCCCATGCCGTGTCTGGCAGTTAAGAAAAGGGCTGGCAGGCTGCAAAGGGGAAAAGGTTTGTACTAATGGAGTTAGAAGTAACTTACCTACTAACTAGCACAGTGCCCAGCAGCTCCGACAGCTACTCAGTGCCTCCAATTCTGTGCCTGTGAAGCCAACTCCTGGCCACACACTGTCACAGAACCCATATGTCTGAAAAACACTAGCAGATGGTACTGTTTGTAAGAGACTGTCTTTACCCCAGAGTATGTTTTTAACACCTTGGTCAAAAGTTAGGAGACCGTACCTGTGTGGGTTTATTCCTGAGTCCTCTGTTCTATTTGTGGGTCTACATGTTTGCTTTTGTGCTCGTAGTTGGTTTTGTTACTATGGCTCTGTGATATTTGAAATGGAGTATTATGACACCCCCAGCGTTGCTCTTTGTTTTGTTTCCATGTGAGTTTTAAGATCATTTTTTTTCAGTTCTGAGAACATCATTGGGATTTTGATGGGGGTTGAGTTGAATCTGTATATTGATTTCAGCCCTATTGCCATTTTCACAATATTCATGGAGAAGAATGAAACTAGATCTGTACCTCCCTTGGTTCTTGCACAAAAATCAATTCAAAATGTGTCGGGGACCAGCCCCAACAAAAATATTACTTGTCGGGGTAGGGGCATGGGGACTAGAAATATAAGTAAAGAGTATGAAGATGGGAAAAATAATAAAACAGAAACCATAGAATGGTTGTTTGGTTAGAAGGGTCACCCCAGCCCCCTGGCACCCCTTTATCCAATGAGTCTGGGATGCTTGGTTGGAAGCGTCACCCCAGCCACTGACATCCTTATATCCAAAGAGTCTGGGATGTTTGGGTCCAGGTGTCACCAGCTCCCTGGTATCCCTATATCCAAGGAGTCTGGGATGCTTGGTTGGAGGCTTCACCTAGCCCCTGGTATCCATTCTAAAATGTCTGAGTGGAACTTTCCATTCCAGGCCCCCTCCCCCTATAGGGTATCCCTGTAGGACAAAAAAGAGAATTAGATGAGACAGTTGCTGCAGTCCAAACTTCACCTCTAGAAAGCCCACCAAATGGTGACCCCTCCCCAGGGAGGGTCAAGACCACTCCCACAGGCTATTTATTTATTTATTTTTGTTTTTCGAGACAGGGTTTCTCTGTGGCTTTGGAGCCTGCGCTGGAACTAGCTCTTGTAGACCAGGCTGGTCTCGAACTCACAAAGATCCGCCTGCCTCTGCCTCCTGAGTGCTGGGATTAAAGGCGTGCGCCACCACCGCCCGGCCCTCCCACAGGCTATTTAAACTGGCCCCCCCAGAGACTGTTCTCCGTGGTTTCCCAGGCTTCCTTTGGAGGAGGGGGAGGGCTGAAGGGCCACCCGGCAGTGTTGGAATCCATTAAACCTGAGCTTTTTCTAATTCGATTTGATTTGGTCTGATTTGGAGTAATTGCATTGGCAGAGAGTTTTGTTGGGCTGTAAAAAACTTTACAATGGTACCTGAAGGGAGTTCCAGTGAATACTGAAATTGCCCATGTTTAATTTCCAAAGGCCTAAAAATTGCATTAACATAATACAAGGAAATGAACAGGCTAGTCAAAGGTTGCAGGCTACATCTATAGTTAAATGTTCTGTTGCTAGAACAAAACAAGTCACATTCATACCCTAGACCAAAACATGTAGGAAAACCACTCCCAGGCTAGAATTCAGTGTTGCCTCCTTAAAGGAACCTTAGTTGGATCCTTAGACTTTTGTTTGAGGTAGAAACGTGTGTACTTCTCCATTCCTGAAATACAAGGTCTGCTATTAGCCACACCTGCTGACAATAACCTTGAGGAGAGCAGCACTCTCTGATCTGAATCTAAGTGGGGCCTTGGTTTGAGGGAGAAACGCAATAACCTTGAAGGAATAAGTTCCAACTCTCTGATGTTTGGTCAAGGTGGAAATAGGCTCACATTTTTGGACCTCCACAAAAATGGTTCAAAGACGTTTAAGACCTGAAACTGCTACAAGGGAATATTGGCAAAACACTTCCAGGTAAAGACTTTCTGAAAGGCACTTTAATCACACAGGAAACAACCCCAAGAGTTGACAAACAGGATTGTGTGAAGCTGTACCAACAAAGTAAACAGCCTACAGAGTGGAGAAAACAACTGAACTTCAAGCTAGGATGTATGTAAAGAACACAAATCAAATACCAATAAATCTCTCAATCAATAAATGGGCTCATGAACTGAACATATAGGTCTCAAAAGAAGAAATACAATTAGCTGTTAAATACTTGGAATGGGTTGAGCATCCTTAGCCATCAGAGAAATGCAAATTAAGACCACTTTGAGATTCCATCTTGCCACACTCAGAGCAGCTGCCATCAAAAGGGGGAAAAGGTAGTACATGCTAGCAAAAATGTGGAGGAAGAGGAAGCTTTATTTACTCTTGGTGGGACTGTAACCATGTGCAGCCACTATGGAAGTCAGTGTGAAGGTTCCTCAAAAATCTTGGTGTCTTAGTTGGGGTTACTATTCTGTGATGAAACACCATGACCAAAGCAAGTTGGGGAGAAAGGGTTAACTTGGCTTACATTTCCACATTGCTGCTCAGCATCAAAAGAAATCAAGACAGGTACTCAATCAGGGCAGGAATCTGGAGGCAGGAGCTGATGCGGAGGCCATGGGGGAGTGTTGCTTACTGGTTTGCTCCTCATGGCTTGTTCAGCCTGCTTTCTTTATAGAAGGCAGGACCACCAGGCCAGGGATGGCACCACCCACAGTGGGCTGGGCCCTCCCCCATCAATCACTAATTAAGAAAATGCCTTACAGGTTTTCTTACAGCGTAATCTTATTGAGGCATTTTCTAAATTGAGGTTTCTTCCTCTCAGATGATTTCAACTTGTATAAAGTTAATATAAAACTATCCAGCACACTTAGGTATATATCAAGGACTCTGAGTCAGCCCACCACAGAGATACTTGTACTTCCATGTTTATTGTTAGATTATTTATAATAGCCAGGAAGAACAATCAGCCTAGATGCCAAACGACAGATGAATAGACAAAGAAAATGTGGCACCCATACAAAAAGATTCTTATTCAGCTATTAGTAGTAAAAGTGAAAATATAGGGCTGGAGAGATGGCTCAGTGGTTAAGAGCATTGCCTGCTCTTCCAAAGGCCCTGAGTTCAAGTCCCGGCAACCACATGGTAGCTCACAACCATCTGTAATGAGATCCTGGTGCCCTCTTCTGGCCTGCAGACATATACACACAGACAGAATATTGTATACATAATAAATAAATGAATATAAAAAAGCCCCCCCCAAAAAAGTGAAAATATAACGTTAGCAGGAAAAATGGATGGAAATGTGGAAATCACGTTAAATGAAATAAGTCAGCCTCAGAAAAATACATGTTTTATCTTATGTACGGAATTGAGATTTAAGCGTGTGGGTGTCTGTGTGTGATGAAACTAGAAAGGGGATCACCATGGGAAAGAAGAAGAAATCTAAGGGAAAAGAGAAGGTAATGGATTGCATGAAAGCAAAGGGAGATACTGAGTGAGGCACATGAGAGAACCAGCAAGGCGGAGGCAAGAGGACGGGGGAAGGCAGTGTGTGGCAAGAACAAAGCACAAGGACACTTAGGTGAGAAACTGCCAAATTCAAGCCCATTCATTTCCATGTTAATCTAAAACTAATTATAAACCGGGCAGTGGTAGTGCACGCCTTTAATCCCAGCACTCAGGAAACAGAGGCAGGTGGATCTCTGGTGTAGGAGATGCTTCTGTATTTCTGTTGCTTTCATTGGTTAAATAAAGAGACTAACTTGGCCTTTTGTTAGGGCAGGACTTAGGTGGGTGGAGTAGACAGGATGGAATGCTGGGAAGAAGGGAAGTGTGGCAGATGCCATGTGCTCCTGCCCAAGATGGACACTGGTTAGACTCAGGCTGGTAAGCCATGATTCCGTGGTGACATACAGACTATTAAAAATGGGTTAGTTAGCCGGGCAGTGGTGGTGCACGCCTTTAATCCCAGCACTCAGGAGGCAGAGGCAGGTGGACCTCTGTGAGTTTGAGACCAGCCTGGTCTACAAGAGCTACTTCTAGGACAGGCTCCAAAGCTGCAGAGAAGCCCTGTCTCAAAAAACCAAAAAAAAAAAAAAGGGGGGGGGTTAGTTTAAGATGTGAGAGTTAGCCAATAAGAGACTAAAACTAATGGGCCAGGCAGAGTTTAAATGAATACAGTTTGTGTGTAATTATTTCAAGTTAAGATAGCTAGCGCTGAGAATGCAGCCCGCTCCGGGAACACAGCCCTCCCGCTCTGGGAGCTGGGCGGCAGGACATAACCCGTGCCACTTACTACAGATCTCAGTGAGTTTGAGGTCAGCCTGATCTATAAAGCAAGTTCCAGGACAGCCAGGTCTGTTATATAGAGAAACCGTCTCAATTGAAGGAAAATTTAAGATATGAGTTAGCCAGAAGTATGCTTAAGCTATTGGCCAAACAGTATTGAAAAAAAAAAGCAAGCGTGGTTTCAAAAACCCTAATTATACATATACTTTTAAAGAGTAACTGGTACTTTGAGACCACAGGCCCAGTCTTTTGTTTGCTCCAGAGTTTTTCCATAGTAGCCTCATGAAAACCAGGCTTTGTCACTTAATATTGGTTTCCTTAATATTAATTTGATTACTTAATATTATAGTTGAGTCTGAACTGAAGTGGTCTGAATTCACAGGCAGGCTATCCCAGCTGTGCAGAAAGGAACATGTGACCTTGGGAACACTGCTGATCTCTTAGTTGACTGCACAGAGATGCACTATGTGCGATAAGAACCATTCAAGCTCTGAGCTTGTAGGACACTGAATGCTCATGATGGTGAGACCCTTGCTAACTGCATCAGTGACCTCTCTCCTTGCTGGGATGAAAATAACTTAAGGAAGAGTTTGTTTGATTCACATTTTGAGAATACAGTCTGTTATGGTTGGAAAGACATAGTCATAGGAGCATGAGGCAGTGAGCTACATTGCTTCCACAATCAGGAAGCAGAGAATAGATAGATTGCTCAGCTGTCAGGAGCATAACCTGTCCTGGAGGATCTAAGTTTCAGATCCTAGCACATGCCCAAAGGACACACATGTGTAGTCTTGTAGTAGAAGGCCACTTGTTAGTTCCCAGTAATGGAGATGGGTCAATTTAAGATATGAGTTAGCCAGAAGTATGCTTAAGCTATTGGCCAAACAGTATTGAAAAAAATTT
>JAQHUG010000030.1:4251271-4297571 GCA_028555095.1 Dicrostonyx torquatus
TCACCACTGAACCATCTCCCCAGGCCATGAAGTTAATTTTTAATATTGTATTTTATGTATATGTGTATGGGCATTTTGCCTTCATTTATGGGCACGACTTTTGTGCTTGGTGCACCCAGAAGCCAGAAGAGGGCGTTGGGTCCTCTGGAACTGGAGTTACAGATGGTTGTGAGCCACCACCATGTGAGTGCTGAGAATTGAGCCCAGGTCCTTTGGAAGAACAACTGGTATTCTTAACCACAGAACCATCTCTCCAGTTCCTATGAAGATAATTTTTTTTACAAAAAAAACAACCTTGCATATTAAGAAATTTCACAAGACACTTGAGGTCACAGGGAAGACAATGGCAGTGGTGGTCAGGGGATACCCGGCTGTCGTTCTCGGCCTCCCTCACTGACCTACCACTGTCAGCCAAATGCGACTAAAATCTGGTTATTCCTGTTTATTTGGATACCAAAACCTAACAAAGAATGATCAAGTGAGGAGGTGGATACCTTGTTACCTAAGCACCCTGGTGGCTGAGTACAGTCATGTGACTTTCCCTTGGTTTCAAGGTCCCATTTTCTCTGCATAACCTGGATGTTTTGTGGAAGCCGTTGTCCAGGTCCTAACCATCAGCCTAGGACTCTAGAACTGTGCTTATGAAAGTGTCTCACCTGTCCTCAGCCCTCCCTTACCCTCCTATAGGCCAAATCCAGGGCAAACCACTTCCAGCAAAGCTGGTCCCACCTGCTATGTCCACATGACTACCACAGGGAGCAAGAGCAGAGGGGTGGGCATCTGTAATTTCCCATCTCCTTCTCTGTGCCATTTCCCAGTGTGCCCTTCATCTTATTTTCCTTTTGTTGTATTTCTGGGGTACTAGAAATGGAGCTTGGGGCCTTGCTTCTGCTGGGCAGGCAAGAGCTCTATCACCGAGCTACACCCCAGTCCTCTGTTTACATTTTGTTTTGAGGCAGGGTCTCACTAAGTTACACACCGACCTTGAATTCACTTTGTAGCTCAGGAGGGCCTTCATTTTCCACCCTCCTGCCTCAGCCTTGTAAGCATCTAGGATGGCAGGCCTGTGCTACGAGGCCTGCTTTTCTTACTTATAATGCTTCCTAACTTCCCTTATCCTCTCCCACTTCTGCGTCTCCCCTCGCATCCTCTCATCTCTTCCCTGGTCATTTTGATTCTTGTCACCGGGTCAGCAGGGGAGACCTTCTCCAAGGACCCCGTAGGAACACACCTGTTTGACACAGGCCCCTTCCCCAGCTAGTTCAGTCACACGACAGGAGAGAAAGAAGCCATCAATGCCAACAGCAGCCTTTCTGTGGCTTTGAGAGTGTCTGTGATCCTGAAGGAGGAACGAAAACAGCTGTGAGTGAAAGTTGGGGGGTTGTTAAGAAAGAAAGGAAAGAAGAAAAACAACTTACCTCTGAAATCGCAAGTTCAAAGAGTCGCCTTCAGTTTGGCACTGAACACACAAAGGGCCCCGCTCTTGCCTGGGGAACTGGGAGCTAAACACGATTCCCTCTTTATGCCCTCTGAACAGACATCTCTGGAGATATTTAAACTCTCTGGGCCAAACTGCTGCTCTGGACCAGAATGTGCTAGGAAAAGGGAGATGTCACTTTGTCCTTGCTGGAGCCCTGCAGCTGATTCATCGTGCAGAGGCTCCAGGGTGCTGACTCTGGAGGGAGAAGGGTAGATCTCTGAGTTGAGGCTGAGTAGGTGAGGTTTTGGATTTAGAGTTGATGTTACAAGGAATAAGGGTTGGGGAGGGTGAGTATTATTCTGCAAGGAGGAAGGACAGGAATGGGGAGTGGACTGTGGATAGACAATGACCCTAAGTTTTAAACCCCAACACCTCAGTTATGTTGACGTCTTAGCCATTTCCTCAGAATGTGATCTTTTCTGAAAACAGAGGTGTTTTGGTAAGGTAATCTTGCTAAATTGAGGTCCTAAGAGCGGATTCAATTGGATTAACCAATTTAAAGACATCTTCATAAAAAGGGAAAATGGGACCAGTGACATGGCTCAGGGGGCAAAGGAGCTCACTGCACAAGCCTGACCACCTGAGTGTGACCCCCTAAGCCTACATAAAGGGGGAGGACCACTCCACAAAGCTGTCCTCTGATCTTCACATCTGCAGAAACACACATACACTAAATAAATGAAAAGTTTAAAGCAAAAAACGTGATTAAAAATAAACAAATAGGGCAAGTCTGGGCAGGATGGCGTCCCCAACTGAGTCTGCCTGGTGAACTAGGCCTGAGCCACTTCTAGAAGTCTCTGGGGCTAGAAACCCGGCAGACTCAAAACCTGCCTCTTGTATGTATTCATGAGCTTGAGTACACGCTCTGGAGAAGGGGTTCTCATACCTTTCTCAGGATGGTCGCCAGGCTTTAGGTTCTGTCACAGGAGTAACTTATGGGGTCTCTTCCTCAGCAAGCAGGCACCAGCAGGGGTTCTTCTCATCCGCCTTCATTCTGATACTACAAGGAGGTGGTGGAAGATCTCAAGGGTTGAGCTCCTGTCCCTGTACTGCCACCTCCCCTAAGACTGCGTGTCTGTGTTGGTGAGCCTGTGCGTCTGACAATCGGCTGAGGAAAATGTTTACTAACCTTTACTCATTTTCCCGTTTGTTTCTGTGGTGCTGAGGATGGAAGCCAGGGCTCTAGCACAGACCTTTCAACCACTGAAGGGTTCTACAAAGGACACAGGTAAAGAAGTAGATGCTCAGAGTGAGGTGTGGGCAAAGAAGGGGCATGAGGCTATGAAGCTTCCTAGCCCTCTATGTGCCACCATCCAGGTGTTCCCATGCTGGCTGACCAGAAGTTCCTTGAACACAGTCACCCTAACCCTAACCCTAACCCTAACCCTAACCCTAACCCTAACCCTAACCCCTAATCCTAACCCTAACCCTAACCCTAAGTCCCTTTTCTCTTTTTCTTTTAAATTGAGATACCATCTCAAGTAGCCCAGGTTGTCCTCCAGCTAGCTACGTAGGATGGTCTTGAACTCCTCGTCGTCCTGCTCCCACCTCCTGAGTGCTGTGATTATAGTCGTGCACTATATAGACAGGGTTTATGTAATGCTGGAAACTGAACCCAGGGTTGTGAACACTAGCTAAGCAAGTGCTCTATCAGCTGAGCCATCGCCTCCAACTCCTTCTTTTAAGTTTATGTGGAGGTTTCATTGCTGGCTTGACTGAAGCCTGAGTGACCCGGCATGTAGAAAATATGACCTGACAAAGAGGCTTTTCTACTGTTGACAGCCAGAGAGGGTCCCAGTGAGGCTTCAGCTCACATCTTCCTGGATCTTCCCCATCCCCTCTCCAATATGGGACCCTTCTCAAACACAGATGAGATGAGGTATCTCAGAGAGTTTTTGATGCACAACCCCCAGACAGAGGTGGGGGAGGTCGGAGTTGGATGGCCTGCCTCGGAAAGGGACTTTGAAGCAGGCGCCGAGGAGAGAAAGCAGCCCGTGTATGTCAAGATATCACAGAGGCCATACACGTGTGCAGGGCAGAGTGGACGTGAGGGAAGGAGAAATTGGAACTATCACTTTGGGTGCCAGGGCTGGGGACTTTGTCACTGTGGGGCTCCCGTAGTCACTGTTGCAGTCTGATGTGTGAAGGACAAAGGTGTTCTTTAGTTGTCACTGTTGAATCTCTTTTTCTATAGCCCAGGGTGGCCTGTAACTCACTGGTCCAAGCTGGCCTTGAACTCATGAACCTTCTGCCTCCATTTCGAGAATGCTGGGAGTATAGATATGTGCCATCACACCTGGCTCTCTTTAGCTCCTAGCATTGCAGGTTAATGTGGTCCAGAGATCTGGATGATGGTGTAGCCTGCTCATTCTGATCTGTCAGGGCGCTGAGAGCCTACTGGTACCCTGCCAGGGATCCCCATGGCTTCACCAGGCAGAACTCTCCAGAAGGTGCTTGTGAGGGCGGGGCATCAGTTACTGCAGTACGCAGCTGCCAGCTGATGGAGGGTGATCTGAACTTGTTTGGGGTGGTGGAGGCAGCTCTGGGGAGGGAAACTTGGTCCAACAGTGGGTGACAGCTGGGGGCAGGGGAATGTCTTCATCACCCCAGATAAGAACTGCTGGCTATGCCCTCTTTGGGGCTCACACCCCCTCCTGTTTCTGTTTCAGGCCCCTTGGTGCCCCACATCCCATCTGGCACTGGAGCTTTGCCTGTGGGCTCAACCTGCTGATACCTGGGGCTTGTAAAAACAAACATTTTCAAGCTTTAGATAAATGATTTGATTTTATACTTAATCGTATTGTAAACATTCAACTTCAAGGCCTCCAGGTAAGGCTTGTAGGAAACTTTCTACTTCTAGCTCTGTCTCAAGTAAGCAGGAGCAGCCCTCCCCGCTACAACCTCCTTGGCACACACAACTCTGGGCCTGTGTGAACAAAAGCAGCCGGGCCTGACCTAAAACAGCTGCCAGGAGAAGGCACTGGATCAGAGGTAGCATGTGGGGCACCACCATGGACCCAGGTCTGTGAAAGCGTTTGACAGACAGACGAAGAGCTTAATCTAAAAGCCCCATGTGCAGCAAAGGCCAGGGCAGTCAAGTGTTCAGGGTGAAAATGAGACATGACACGCAGAGCCGAGGGTATAGCTCAGCTGCGAGAGAGTGCTGGGCACACACGAGGCCCGGAGTTTCCTCCTCAGCACCTCAGAAACCAGAAACACATCTTACAGCACGGGGGGAGGCAGAGGCAGGAGGATCAGAAGTTCAAGGCCATTCTCCCTTACAACAAAGGTTCAAGGCCGGCTTGGACTCCATGGGGGCCTGTCTCAGAAACAAAACAAAAATAATAGCAACAAAGACCTAAGCATGCCTCTTGTACCAGACCTAAGCATGCCTCTTGTACCAGTTCTCAACACGTCTTTCCCGGCCTCTAGCTCTCCTGGACCTGCCCTTCTGGTACCACAGACAGCAGTGAGGTTCCGAGGAGCAGCTGCCCAGGTGACCTCCACAGCTAGCACAACTAGTGATTATCGGCCACGTGGCATCCAGGGACGGAGGGCCTGGATTTGATCTCATGTCCCAGAGGACATTCTAAGGCGTAAGCAGCTTAAAGCCCTTCTAATGACAGCATCTCACCCGAGGGCAGTTAGAGGCTCCCTCAAGTTTAGCAGACACACAGCTGAGGTTCCCAGGCCTCTGCCACAACTGACTGACGCGCTAACATGGCTGCCTGCTGATGCTGTGGTGACATTGCTCCTTTCCCCGCCATCACAGCCATTTCCCCTCTTATGTCTTCTTTTTTTTCTTACTCTTGTACTTTTTTCCCCACTATATAGCCCAGACTAGCCTCAAACTTACATCCTTCTTTCTCAGTTCCCAAATGTTGGAATCATAGGCACAAACCACCAGTCCCAGAAGTGTTTTTTTTTCCTCATATAATGTTTTTAAATTAATTATAGGAGAATCCTTGTGCAGGTGTTAATGCATGCGTCGTCTAGGCCGTTTTAGTCTCTCTCAGAAGCAAGCTATTTTCCCCCACGTGAGTGTGGTATTTGTGTGTAAACATGTTTTTTTTTTTTCATGTGTGAGCACAGGTACATGTGCACATGTGTGCATGTGGAGGCTCAAGGTGGATGCTGAGAGCCGTCCTCCGTTGTTCCTCAACAGTATTCACTGAGGGAGGGTCTCCCCTTTCCTCACTGGCAGACAGTCTCTTGCTGCACCTGCAGACTGCCGATTCCAGTAAGTCTAGTTAGCCAGCTTGCTCTGGGATCTCCTGTCTCTGTCTCCCCCAGACTGGAATTATAGACAGCAGTCATACCCAGATTGGCTTACTGGGTGAGGAGAATTCAAATGCTGGTCTCCATGCTTGCCTGACAAATAATTCATCTTCTGAGCTACCTCTCCAGTCCAAGAATCATATCATTTTTAAGTGATTTTTTAAAAAAAAATTTAGATTTGTTTATTTTATGTGTGTGAGTATTTTTAAGGCATGTATGTATATTCACCCTGTGTATGCCGGGTGCCTGCAGAAGTCAGAAGAGGGTGTCAAATCCCCTGGAACTGGAGGTACAGATGGCTGTGAACCTCCCAAGTGGGTGCTGGGAACCAAACTGCAAGAGCCCACGTGCTCCTAAGTCCTGAGCCATCTCTCCAGCCTTGATTATATTTATACAGAGATGAGGAAATAAGTGACTATACAGGATTCAGAATAAAGTTACACCTAATCAAACAGGTAGAGTTGTTAGTCGCTGGGAGATAGTTCAGTCAGCAAGTTCTTGCCTTGCAAGAATTGGATCTCCAACACAAGAGCCAGGTGTGGTAGAGCACACTTGCAATCTAACCACTAGGGAGGCAGCGACAGGCATATCCATGGCTATCCAGCCGGCCTCACCTATTTGGTGAGTTCCAGGCTAATGAGAGAACGTGCCTCATAAAACAGAAGGCAGATGACTGTTGCAGACAACACCTCAGGTTGTCCCTTGACCTAAATACACAGCGCACACTTGCGGGGATCATATCATGTTTGTGTAATTTGCGATCAATTATAACTCCCAGTATTTGAACATGTGTACAAATAACTTGTGTTTGTTTTGACGTCCTGAGTATTATGGTTTTGTTTTCCTGTTTCTCTCCCTTGCTGTCTTCCTTGAAGTAACATGCGGAGGTCTTTGGGTCGCAGGAGTAGTTGAGGTACATTTATATTGCCTGGAAAAAGAAAGCCTATTCATATGTGAAGATAACAGGGGAGGCCTCATTTGTGCTTATGTCTCAAAGATAGTCCTGTCTCTTTGTATTTCCCCAGATCATATGGCCAAGGAGCCAGTGGAGGACACAGACCCCAGCACTTTATCCTTTGCCATGGTAGGTGGCTTATTTTATTTTGACTCTCCATGTCTTCTTATATGGCACTATAGTCACCAAGTATTTCCAGGAAATCCCAGAAACCCCAAAGCAAGGTTTTTCAAAGATACACTTCTTTCTCTTGGTATCTGCTGTGGCGTCATCAACCTCAGACTAAAAACAGTGTTAGATCCTGAGCTGGGGATGTGGCTCAGTGGATAGAGTGCCTGCCCAGCATACATGAAGCCCTGGGTTTGATTCCCCAGTACTACACAAACCAAGTAAGGGGGTGCACACTTGTAATCCTAGCACTCTGTAGGTGGAGGCAGGAGGATCAGAACTTTAAAGTCATCTTCAGCTATATAGCAAGCTTGAAGCTAGCTTGGGCTACATGAGACCTTCTCTGAAACAGCAATAAAGTGGTGTTAGATCCTCTTCCTACTTCATGCATACCAAAGAGACCTTCTTAGATGTTTCTAGGTCTTTGTTGGGTGTCAACTTTTAACTTTTATCTATTTTTAGTTAACCTTCTTTTAACATTCGAAATATCTGACATGGAGTCCTGTCCCAGGATTCAAGCCCAGGACAGAGTCCTACAACAGTGAATATTGCCCAGAACTTGTACATGTTGACCCAAACAACTGTCACAGAAATGACGAGAAGAAGCATGCACTCCCAGAATGCACAAAAACAAAATCTGAGCATAAGGCTGCAGGAAGTCGAGAGGGAAAACAGCCCAGCTCAGAGGGAGGAAGTGTGGTTTAGCGGTCAGAGCCAAGGAAGTTAAGAGGGGGTTATTCTGTTTCATGTTCCAACATTAACCTGTCGACTCTGATTTCGTTCCTATCAGCTCAGAAGAAAAACAGTGAGTCAGGCCTGCTGATAAGCCTGAGGCTAAAGACCTGGAAGGTTTAATTTTGCTTTATATTGCAACCCTGGGGATGGAACCTGGGGCCTTCTGCATGCTAGGCAAGCACTTTGCCAATGAGCTAGCTACACCCCAGCCTGCTCCCAAGGTTTTAAACTGAAACCCAACACAACGCTGTCTTCTCACTTTGATCTCAGAACTGACATTTAAAAACAACTCTCTCCTTTTGTCCGTTTCTGCAGTCAGACAAGTATCCCATTCAAGACACCGGCCTCCCTAAAGGTAAGAGCAGTTGATGTAAGGGCTTCAGCTTGTGACTAATTGGGGCTCTGGAACAAAGCACCACTCAGAACACAGTTCTCCTTCCTGAAGATGGTAAAACAGAAAGAGACCAATAACTTGGCTCGAGACTAGCCACACAATTGTCCTCAGAAATGAGTTTCCTTATTAAAATGTGCCCATCATTTTATACCAGATTATAAATTGTATTTGACCAGGCATGAAATCAAACTAGCCAGGTTCTGTGTCCAAGTATCTGAACTTGTTTAAGAAGGAGGGGAAGCGTTGGGTGTCATGGCTCATTCCTAGAATCTTAGCATTTGGAAGGCCAGGAGAGGAAGACTGGTAGGAATTTAAGTCCAGACTGAGCTACACAAGAAGTTCTAGGCCAGCCTGAGCTATAGAATGAGACTCTGTTTCAAAAAAGGCAAAAGGAAAAAAAATAGAGAAAGATAGAGAAAAAGAAGGAAAGAAAAGACCGATTATCTCAAGGTTCTCAAGGGGCTCTGGATCCACACATTTAAGGGTGATTTTGGCTCAAGCCTTTGACCTGTGGCTCTGCTGTCCTCAATGCCCCCCCTTGTTCCTGGGTGAAACTTCCTGCTGAGGAAGGAGAGCAAGTCTCAGCACTGCCAGCATCCCACCATGCTGTTCAAGATGGTGGCGAGCTAGGAGCCTCCCCTGAACCATCCTGCAGGCAGTATGGGTCACATGGCCAGCCCCGAATCAGTGGTTGTCATCAAGAAGATGGGGAATGAGTGAGCCCTGAGCTCTGGCTGGGAAGGCTTGGAGTAGATTTCATTGAAACCCAGCAGTGTTTTACAGCCAGACAAACAGCCAGGGATTCTTGTCAGGCTCCAAAGTAACCCCCAAAGTTATCTTTTATATCCTGTAGCCTCAAGTTTACAAGGTAAGGATCAAAAGTAGTCAAATCCTAGCCTTCCATGGCCCTGTGCAGTGTCTGCAAAGCCAGCATGCTGTTTGTTATATCACAAGGTTGACCTTGTACCCTGTGGGCAGCCCAGAGATGAGGGCACAGGGGCAATCAGATCATCCCAGCTATGGAGAGGGCAGGGCACGTGGTTGTCTGGTTTCTGTGCAGAGGTGTGGAGCCCCTGCCCAGGTGGATTTCCTGACATGCCCCCGGTAATGGGGATGGGGAAGAGAGTCCCACCAGGGCCATCAGTGGATAAGTGCAGGTTTCAGCCAAGGCATTGTTCTGTCCCCTCCCTGGCCCCAGACTCTCCTGTCCCTTAGAGTGATGTCATTAATGTGTCAGTCCTCTGCATGTTCCTAGAGTGACTGTGGGATTGGGGAAGAGGCCAAAGCCTGGCTTGAGTGAAAACCATGCCTGTGCCTGGAAGATTTCCAGCAAGCTGCCTTTCCCTGAACCCTTCCCACAGGTAAATTGTCCCTCATCTAGAGTTCCTCTTTTCTAGCCTATTTAATTACATACAAAGTGATGAGTGTCATCATGGCCTTGCCTTACATATGTGTTATTATACTTTATTCTAATTGTCCCCTCCCTACAGTCTCTCCTTCTGCTCCCTCTGGCTAATTCACTTTCTTCCCCCAGACATTCCCTCCCAATTTCATGTCGCATGTATTGCATTAATCTTTTTTTCCCTCGGGAATGGAGGGAAGGCTGGCCCAAACCCCACAGAATTCAGTTTGGGGACTGTCAAAAAGTTCTAAGCAGACTGGCCAAGGGGGACACTTGGATACACGTCATAAAGATTTTTTCTTCTTTGCCCTTGAATGTGATTTCCTGTTTTGAAAGGAAAAGGTTGCTGCTAAGCGACCTGATCCTGCACTAGAAACATGGGTCAGGTCGCTCCTAGAACCTGAGGTTTACACATCTTTCCTCCAAGTCCTTTACAAGAAGCATGACTTGGAAACCATGCAGCAAGCCTTCCCGTTGTCCTATGTCACAGGGAATAGTATAAAGTCCATCATTTTTTAAACTCCAAATAAATGCACCGTTTTGTAGGCAAATGAATCTTGGTTAGAAGTTTTAAATTTTGAATTCAATAATAAGGTGATTTAAAGTCTGATAGTGTTTTTCTTTATCTTCTTGAAGAGGATGTATCCATCATTGGAGGTTTCTGATAGTTTTCTCGTGGAATTTGTGCTTTAAGACAGGGGAGTGGAGGCGGCCAGCCTGAGGAGGAATAAGAACAAAGAATAATGATGCTGTGTCTGAAAATGGGCCACACTGAAATGTTACTTTATATGCTGACTGAAGGGGTTACCGAAGGGGCTGGGGAGATGGTTCAGTTCACAAAGTGCCTGCTGCATAAACACGAGGACCAGAGTTCAGATCCCCAGCACTGTGTATAAGACAGGCATGGGGATTAAGTCTGCAAACCTAGTCCTGGGGGTGGAGTGAGGAGGATTCCCAGAGCTCAGTGGTCAGCCAACCTTGCTGAAACATTGAGACACCCTGTCTCAAAAGCAATAATGTAGAAGACACTTCACATTGACCTTGGGCCTCCACGAATACATAAATAAGTACATAAACAAACAAATAAATATTTAGAAACAGTTATTTTAGAAATATGAAGTCCATATAAAATAATTTAAGAGACTAATTTGTGGACCTAAAAATAATCTAAGCTGCAATCTAATTATATTAAGTATCAGCTAGAATGCCAGCATTCCTGTGAATTGAGCTGTCTAGTTTACTTAGTATAGTAGCCATGGGTAGTTAGCTTTAACAGTTTCCCTGTGGTGGAGAAAGGACTCCAGGCTCATTTTCTTAAATAGGTTAGGCAAGCTTCCTAGCCTCTGCCCTTCTGTCGCTAGAGCCCTACGTTTTTTGTGCGGGCTTAGAGCTCTTCCTTAATGCCGGCCAAGCTTGAGTGCTTTTGAACAACGTGGTTTTGCTGTAAGTCATGTGGAAATCTAGAGTAGTTTCAGTGGTCAGCATATGATTTATCACACCTGCGTCTCATCAGGGGCAAAAGCATAGCTTCCTCTGGAGTCAATCCCTGTCCCTAGGCTCAGGGGCTTCTGGGGGCATTCTGCAGGGCTTCTTCCCCAGCAGCTCCTCTGTGACCCTGCAGATGCTTGGCGGGCGTGAGATGGGGCATGGGTTAGTTACTTTTCCAGTTACTGAGACCAAGTCCCCGACCCAAAACAAAACAAAACAAAACAGAAAAACAAACAACCAAAAAAAAGCAGCTTAAGGAAGGACTTATTTTACTTAAAGTTTCAGGATCCATTCCTTTACAGGGATGCGAGGCAGCTGGTCACATGACATCTGCAGTCAGGAAGCAGAGAGAGAGAGAGAGAGATTCTGGCACTTAGCCTGCTTCCTTTCTCCTTTCATTTTGGTTCAGGACCCCAGTTCATGGTAATGCTGCTGACATTCAAGGTTGTTCTTCCCTCCTTAGACCTTTCTAGGCAAATTCTCCTAAGCACACTGAAAGGTGTGTTACCATGGTGATTGTTGATGATGAAGCTGTTATGCTACATTGCAGGGGCTTAGTACATTTCCATCACGAATCTCCTGACTTCTCCCAGAAACTGCTAGCTTGAGCATCCTGAAGAGGATGTGTCTTCCTGTCACATTTGTGATGTGTTTGGGGAAAAATAGTTCTGGTTTTTGAGTGAGCGTTCATGGCAAGAGACAACTGTACACAGAGGAGAGCCCTCATGTAAATTAAGGAAACATTTCATCTTTGGCTGTCCTGGTGATACAGGCCTGTTACTACTAGGAAGGCTGAGGCAGGAGGATGGGGAGTTTAGAGCCTGCTTGGGTTACAGAATGAGGCTATCCTAAGCAACTAGGTAAGACCCTGTCACCAAACAGTAACAAGGGAGCCCAGAGACAAGCTCAATGGTAGATCATCTATTATGTATGTGTGAGAAGACCTTAGATAAACACCCAGTCCTGAAAACACAAACAAACAAACATACATACATATAAAAACCTAAATTTTCCTTTGGAGTGCCTCTCTCCTACTATGAGATTCAAAAAAAAAAATCTCATAGTAAATTTAAGGTGCAGGGGCTGGAGGGATGGCTCAGCGTTTAAGAATACGTGTTGCTCCTCCAGAGGACCCGAGTTTGGCTCCCAGAACCCATATATGGCCTGTAACTCCAGCTCCAGGCGATCCGATGCCCTCTTCTGGCCTCTAAGGGCATCCACATATACACATATAAACCAAAAAAAATATTTTAAAATATTTAAAATGCAAAGAAAAGTGATATAGATTGAGTCTGTTCATCTTTGTATGAATCTGAGCATTCATGCATGCTGGGGAATTGCTTTAATGTTGAGATACAGTCCGAGCCCCAGGAATTTGAACTCTACTATTATTTTAAGCACCCAGAATATACATTTCACTTCAGTTTTTTTATTGTGATGCTGGAGATCAGACCCAGACCCTTGTGTATGCTAGGCAGACACTCTGGTGCTGAGCCACTTTCTCCCAGCCTCTGGAATGTTCATTTTACAACTTCAGCATCACCCGCACGTAGCCTGCTGTGAGGAATGTTCAGATTAAACAAACCCTTGATGGCCCTTCCTCCAGGGACTAATCATGGATCTCTTGGGGGTCTGGACTCCATCCAGTTGAGTGCTCTTGTTGTAGCCTGGGTGGGGCCCGCCACCTCCCCGATGGCAAGATTTGCTCTTCGGGCACAGGAAGCAGCAATGCTGAGCAAAGTGCAGGTACCCAGCGCTCTGCTTCCTGTCTTTATTGATCAGCACAGGGTCCTCAGCCCTGCCCTACCTGACCACTTCATTGCCCTTAGAGGTCAAGGGAAAGATAGGCAGTGGTAAGGGAAACAGCAATGAAGGAGCAGGCAGGTCTCCCTGGGTGGAAAGCCCCTTTTTTTCTGCCAGCTCCAGAAAGGCCACACCTCACCTGTGATGCTGCTGTACATGCACAGATCATGTTTAGAACAGACCCAAGCACAGGTGGCTCACGTGGTCACTGTGCACATGAAGTACCAGAGAATCCCCTTAGTCAGTAGAACCCAAGCAACAGTCAGCCAAGGTACTGTGTTCTGACTGATAGGACAAGTGTGTGTCCAGAGACTAACCTGCCACCATTCTCTCTAGCCACTTAACAGTAGTTTCATCCTGGGACAAGAGATGGCCTCATGCTAGGTGGTGGTGGCACATGCTTTTAATCCCAGCACTTGGGAGGCAGAGACAGGAGATCTCTGTAAGGTCAAGGCCAACCTGGTCTACAAAGAGAGTTCCGGGACAGGCCCCAAAGCTACACATAGAAACCCTGTCTCAAAAAACCAAAAGAGAGGGAGAAAGGAGGGGCTCATTGAGCCACATAGGCTAAGTTTAAGTCCATCCCAGGCAGCTGTCACAAGTGAAGTTAGTTCGCCAAGAACAGATAATTCATTCTCATCAAATGGCCTTGACCATGGCCTGGCCACTACATTGATCAGGAAGTAGTTTTGATTGCCATCTCTATATCCTGTTGATGAAGACAGGATGCTACCCTAAGGTGATAGAGCTAGCCAAACCCATAGTGTTTGGTCCTGAACAGATGAAATGGGGGTGCAACTATAGAGTCACCTATACCTGTAGCCTGGGGTGTACAGAGCCACACCAGGTTGCATTTAGGAACATGGAACACTCGAGAGAGTATAGGCTGTGAGAGGCAACTTCTGTGGGAGCTACAGGGTGAGGTGTCTCTGGGTCCCCTGGAAAGGCTATTACCTTGTTTGAATAATTCTAACTGTTGGCAGTGAAAAGAGCCCTGGTTCTCCAAAATCAACAAAACCATGCTTAATCATCCCTCCCCCCCCACCCCCCGCGCAAGAAGAACATTACCGGAGAGAAGAGTTGAAATTGTCCTCATTCCAATCCATCCCAATTTTACCAGATGTCAAGGCAGCTCTTAATTCTGAGTTTTAATTTTAGGTCTTAAACTGGAGTGTGTACTTTCTTTACCAAGCTGTATATTTTTTTTTTGACCCCCAGCCAAGGAGTGTGATACGGTCATTTCCAACTGTCCGCCAAATTCTGATGATCAGCATCAGGTAAGAATAATATTAGCTATTTGTTCGACTTCAAATACCCAGAACTTTTGTAAGAATGATCTGAAAGAGCTTTAAAAATAAAAATGAGCACATGTCTAGCAGTGCATGCCTGTAATCCCTCCATCTAGAGGGCGGGGACACAGGATCACGGCTTCAAGACCAGACTGCGCTGTGTGAGACCCTTCTCCAAAGACAAGAAATGAATTGGGAGATGCTTGCACAGCAAGCATGAGGATCTGAGTTCAGATTCCCAGCGTCCACGTAAACGCAGGCGCAAGTGCTGGCCTGCCTGCAGTTGCAGCAGTCGGGAGGCAGGAACAGGGGTCCCAGGAGTGGCTAGATGGACTAGTGGAAGCTCTGCGTGCAAGTGACGGTGGGGAGACATTGAATGCTGGGCTCTCACCTGCACACACACTCAGTAATGCTCCACAAGCGTGATGTGGGAGTCCCCTCTGTGTGCTGTGATTACCACTAATGAATGAAGAGACTGCCTTAGCCTGTCGATAGGGCAGAACTTACCTAGGCGGGGGAAACTAAACTGAATATTAGAGGAAGAAGGGCAAGACAGACGCTGGGAACTTTACCTGATAAGCCACAGCCACGTGGCTATGCACAGATTAATAGAGATAGGTTAAATTAATGTAAGAGTTAGCCAGTAAGAAGCTAGAGCTAATGGGTCAAGCAGTGATTTAATTAATACAGTTTCTGTGTGGTTATTTCGGGTCTGAGCTGCCGAACGGCCGGAATGACCAAGCGGCCTTAGAACAACACAAGGGTGAGTGTCTAAAGGTGAGCAGTGGCCGGGCGGTGGTGGCGCACGCCTTTAATCCCAGCACTTGGGAGGCAGAGGCAGGCGGATCTCTGTGAGTTCGAGACCAACCTGGTCTACAAGAGCTAGTTCCAGGACAGGCTTCAAAGCCACAGAGAAACCTTGTCTCGAAAAACCAAAAAAAATAAAGGTGAGCAGTGGAGTGGCAGTGCTTCTCCGCCATTTCTCTGCTTTCCTTGTCTTGTTCATACAAGCTAAACTTTAAAATATTAAACGTTTTATCATCAAAAAACAGGAGCTGGGGAGATAACTTGGAGATAACTTGTTATGCAAGTTTGAGGACCTGAGTTCAGATCCCAGCACCCATGGAAAGAGCCAAGCACAGAAATGTGTGCCCACTGTCCCAGTTCTGGGAGGCAGAGGCATGTGGATGGGATAGCTCAAGGTTCAGTGAGAGATCCTGTCTCAAAAACTAAGGTGGGGAGGGTCTGGTCCTATCAGGTTCACGTCTGCTCACTTTCTCAGTGCTCACTGGCAACATTGCTTACAGTTCAGTCTCTGTAAAAGGAGACTGGATGTTGGTTTCCCAGCTGCCCAGACCCAAATAACCACACAGAAACTATATTAATTGCAATACCATTCGGCTGATAGCTCAGACATATTTCTAGCTAGCTCTTACGTCTTAAATTAACCCACTTCTATTAATCTATGTATCACCACGAGGCAGTGGCCTACCAGTAAGATTCTGGCGTCTTTCTTCTTTGGCAGTTTAAATGGCGTCTCCTGACTCTGCCTTCTTTCTCCCCGTATTCAGTTTAGTTTTCCCACGTAGCTCTCTTCTGCTCTGCCATAGGCCAAAGAAGCTTCTTTATTCATCAATGGTAATAAAACATATGCACAGAATACAGAGGGGAATCTTACATCAAATCTCCTAAGATACAGTTAGAGCATTAAGTGTCTAAGAAAGCATACCTTTAAGACAGGCTGATTCATGCCTGTGCCTTTGCACACCAGGGTGATTCCTAGCAAGTTCTGCTTAGGAATCCTTTAAAAACAAAACTACGTTTTGAGGCAGAAGTGGAAAAGGACCTGTCAGGTGGAGGACTACAAGTTCAGTTCAGGTAGACTGAAGATGTGTGTTAGAGTTTGGGCTGCTGATGGGGCCACCGTTAGACAGGAAAGGGGCTTCTCTTGGTAGTGGGAAAAGGAAGTGTTAGAGGAATTGAAGACTTTGAGGCCTCCTACACTCTGAGAACAGAGGACCTGATTGGTGGATTAGCTAACTCTGGCATTTTTTTCCATTCTTAGAAATAACCCACGATCAACTCTTTTTCTAGAATTGAATCATTTATTTACAGAGGTGTTTTAGGTCCACAGGAGAATCGAGTTGGAGATTTCCCACCTAACACCTTCCCCACGAACACACCCTCCCACATTACCAGCATCCTCGACCGCAGTTGCACAGATGTTACTGCTGGTGTGCCCACACTGGCACATCATCAGCCCCAGTACATGTACCTGCCATGACATAATCACACAGGGCTTCGTGCTCAGCTGCTCACCCCTCCCTCCCCCAGCCCATGGCAATCTCTTACCTTTTCATCATTTTTATAGTTTTATCATTTCTAGAATGTCACAGAGTTGGGATCACACCGTAGGACTTCTTTAGTTATATGCATTTAAACTTCTGTGTCTTTTAATGGTTGGCATTTCGTTGCTTTTTTTGTGCTGTGTAACATTTCACTATCTAGATATACCAATGATTATCTATTTACCTACTGAAGGATATCACAATTGGAAAAAATAAATCATTTTGATCCATTTTCAATATGGGGTGTGTTTAGAGCTCATCAAAGATAAGTAGGAAGCATTAGGCCCTTCTTTTCTCTAGTTGGCCACTGGTGCCAGCTTGTCTAGATGGTGGCAGTTTATCTTGGGTTGAAAAGTTACAGGGAGCCTGCTATATTGCTGAGCCATAATCAAAAAAGGGAAGACTTTTAAACCTGTGGGTATACATTAGATGAAGCTTTGCATGCTGAACTACCAGGGTGGAAATTTAGTGGGGAGTTTGCTAAATGAGCATGGAGACTGTAGCTCTCTGGCGTCCCAGACTATGGGACAAAGGAGACAGGAAGGTTTGGAGATCAGGGATTTTAAAAAACACGTGTGTCCTCAGTCAGCGGTGCTAGCCATTTTTGCCCTTTCTCTAGGCTGATGTCAGTCACTACAGACTTGGGTCTTGTGTGTTACAATGGCTGCCTCAACCTTCTGGCACTTAGGAAACAACAGCTCTGAGCACCCGTGTGCAGGTTTGGGTGTGCATAAGTGTCCAGGAGCATGCCTGCCGGCTCGCAGGGTGAGAAGGTTCAGTTTTGTAAGAAGCTGATAGCGCACTGTAACTGCCAGAGTGGCGGCTCCATTCTGAGTTCTCACCAGAAGCCGATAAAGTCCAGCTGCACCATGCTCCCTCCAGCATTTGGTGCTCTCTCTGTTTGAATTTTTTTTGGCTATCCTAATAGGTGTATAGTAGTTGTTTTAATTTCCATCTCTACGTTGGCAGGTGATGTGGATGGAGTGTCTTTTAATATGCTAACTTTATACTTGAATGTTTTATTTATAAGGAGTGTTTAGGGATTTTGTTTATATTTTAAAGATATATTGATGTATTTATTTTTACTTTATGTGTGTATTGCCTACATGTATGTAAGGGTACCATAGGCATGCCTGGTCCCTGCAGAAGCCAGAAGATAGCGTAGGATTCCCTGGACTGGAGTTACATGAGATGTTCCATGTGGTTCTCTGCGAGAGCAGCCAGTGCTTTTAACTGTTGAGCCATTTCTCTAGCCCGTTTTTGCCCATTTTAAAATTGGTTCTTTGTGTCCTTTTTGTTGGGTTTTTAGGGTCCTCTGCATATTTTAGATAGTTCCTAACTTGAAGGATCTTTTGCAAACAATTGTCTCCTGGCATGTGGGTCATCTCCCTTTTGTTTTCGTTTGTTTTGTTTTGTTTGACAGGGCCTATAACAACAGGACAGACATTATGTTTAGCGAAGTCCCTAGGAACCACTGAGTAGGAAAAGTTCTTACAGTGTGACAGTGGACATGGCCAGGGAGACCACTGTGCCAGCCTCCACGGTGAGGTAGACTTCATGATCTTATTTAAAAGCCTCTAGAACATTCAGCTTTCCTGGAGGGCATCTACATATCTAAGTGTTTGGCAGGACATTTGGATTGATATTTTGTTTATTTTTTAGTTAATATACAAAATGATAGGGTTAGGAAGGCATTTTAAAACATGATTTGTTTTTGCTGATCCTCCTTCCTTCTCCCTCATCCCTTTTTACCCCTTTGTACCTCCCCACCCCAGTCTTCCCCTTCTAATTTCACCACACATGTGTCCTGTTACCCTCCTCTCTTCCGTAAGGAAGGGGACAGTGTCACTTCTTTGCTTTTTACCTGAGAACATCACCTGTTTTCTGTAGATATGACCAAAAGAGTTAGCAATGCCCTGTGATTGACCTGAGCTCTTTAGAGATGGCTGTCTTGATTGTCTTGGCCATTCCCATGCTGCCCCCAGAGGCCTGACGTTTCCCAGTTGGTAGCAGTTGGTGCACATAAACCTAGAGGGATTGAGGGGCCCTGGACTGAAAGCATGGCCTGTGTGGATGCTACCAGAACTCTCCCGGTAAATGTGGGGTTTGTGAGTTTCCTTCCTGGTTGTGATTCAAAGCCCATCAGAAGCATCTTAAGAGAGGAAGAATTCATTTGGGTTCACAGTTTCAGAGATACAGTCCATAGTGGTGGGGAAGACGTGGTAGACTTCCTTGTGGTGGGAGTACATGGTGGCAGTTTCTCACATCGTGGTAGACCAGAAAGCAAAGACCTGGCAGCAGAGGCAGGCCGACAAAGGCCTGCCCTTAGTGACCTAAGTCCTTCAAGCTAGGCCTCACGCCCCCGAGATTCCACGACCTCCCCAAACATGACCAGCCTCTGGGGACCAAGTGTTCAAACATGTGAGACTGGAACCCTTACTCAGGGCTCGCTCTTTTCTTTGTGTTGGATTGTGAGGCATTGGGTAGGATGTTAACCAGCAGCCTCGCTGTCTTGGCAGAGCAATGGGCTCACCAGAAGATATGTAGATCTGAAGTCATTAAGTGCATGGTAATAACAGGGCATGTCAGGGACCGGCGGGCTGCAGATGCTATCTGCCATTAGTCAGCCTGGCAGGCCCCTGCCTGCAATTCTGGACATGCAGCAATCCTTACAAGCTCCAACAAGATCTGTTTCATAGATTGGCAGGTCCTTGAGCTTTCTTCTCTGAGGGAAAATCAGATAGCTCTGGTGTATTTGGCAATTTCTTACTTTACCCCTAGTATAAAGTTTATAGGAAAAGGAACCAGCACTGCCAGGTAAGACTGCAGATTTCCTTAGCATGCACATATGGTATTTTTGACTCTAATAAGAGAGACGTCTGGTGTAGCCTGTCACTCCTTTAGACCACACTTTTTCTTAAGCCGGGCCAAAAAGGTCTCTTGACACGCAGTTGTCTGGGCAATCTTGGAACAAATTTCAAGGGGTTGGAAATCACCTGCTTGGTCCTATGCTCATGGTCTTGACATCTCCCTGCGTCAGTTGTTTAGGGTTGACAAGCAGTTCATGCCAAATTGAAGATGCTACCTTTGACTAGATACTTCGATGTTAAAAATACTTGAGCTGAGATGGCAGGACGGCTCAGTAGGTACGGCACTTGCTGCCATCCCTGATGACTTGATTCAATTCCTGGCACCCACATGGTAGAAGGAGAGAACCCAGACATCGTCCTCTGACATCCACAATCATACTATGACATTTGTGTACACCCAGACACACACAGGTACACACACAAATAGATATAATTATTGACACTTTTAAAAATTAAATAAATAAATAGAAATTCTCAAACCTGGTGTAATGGTTCACACCTGACATCCTAGCACCTGGGAGTAAAGGTAGGATGTTCAGGTCATAGCCACCCTCAGACACATAGTCAGTTCAAGGCTAGCCTAAGCTACATGAAACCTTGTCTTCAAAAACAAGGAAAGAAAGGAAGTAAAAAAAAAAAAAAAAAGAAAGGAAGTAGAGGCTGGGGAGGTGGCTCAGTGGTTAGGAACACTGGCTGCTCTTCCAGAGGACCTGATTTGATTCTCAACACTCACATGGTGCTTCCCAACCATCTGTAACTCCAATTACAGGGGATCGTATGACCTCTTCTGGTTTCTGTGGGCATACACATATGACATACATTCACAGACACACATGCACATACATATAAATAAAAACAATAAAAAAGAAATCTTTGTTTTTTTTTTTAAAAAAAAAGCAACTAAAAGTGAATAATAGTCCAGGGGGTGGTGGTACACGCCTTTAATCCCAGCACTTGGGAGGCAGAGGCAGGAGGATCTCTGTAAGTTCCAGAATAGCCTGTTTTACAGAGTGAGTTCCAGGACAGCCAGGGCTACACAGAGAAACCTGTCTTGGAAAAAAAATGAATAATAGAGTTCCTCTTTTTATCTCTGATAAGCAGAGACAATCCTGTCCCAAACCAGTAGCCACCTGATTCTATCTCCCGCCAGGACTTGACTCCCTCAGAACACCAGCTTACTTTTTCTAGGCTGCAGCTGTGCACCCCAGACCCTGACTTTGCAGTGACTCCACCCCACCCCACCCCCACCGACCTGTGTACTGCCCACTGGAGGGTCTGGTCCTGGATTGTGGCCCTACTGGGAACAAACCCTGCAGCCCATATGCTGAGGTTTTCCTCTCTGCCCCAGCTTCGCTCTTCTCTGCAGGTTCCCCTCCCTATGTCTTCTTGTTTGCCCTTCTGGGCTTTCTCACGGCTGTAGAAAGATGTTCTTGTCATTCCTGGCCCCCACAACCCTATGATAGATGCCCTGGCGCTGATCCAGGTTAATGCCCTGATCAGGCATTTTGGTGATAATCTCACTAACATTTCTGAGGGATCTGCCTTGTCAATTCTGAGGCGTACTGTCCCTGTTTGATGATTAGGAATAATGGAATGTCAACCTTGGTTGCCATTGGTGCCACAGCAAACCCATGCTCTCCAATGTACCTCACATGTGATGCTGATATAACTTTTTTCTGTAATGGATCTCTCCATAAATAAACATCTAAAAGAAAATTGTATTATTTTGACTTGATATGACATATTAAAGCCAATGCCTTTGACTTATTACTATTTTTTGAACCAAGTCAAGATTAAATATTTGTGGTCTTGTTAGGGCCTGTAATCCTAGCTAACTGAGAAGCTGGTGCAAGAGGATGAAAGGTTAGAGCTTGGCCTGAGCTACAGGATGAGTTCAAAGCCAGCCTAGGCAACTTGGTGAGACCCTTAAAATGTTTTAAAAGTGAAGAAAATAAGACTGAGGTTATTTCTCAATAGTAGAGCACTTAGCTAGCATGTGTAAGGCCCTAGGTTTATCCCTTTGTTCTCAAATATATTTATATGCATGTACATACGCATACATACATATATGCATGTGTATATAAATGTACATATATGTGTGTACATATACATTGTGTATGCATATATGTACATATACACAAACACATATATTTTGTGCATATATACATATTATACACACATATACATGTATATGTATGTATATTTGCATTATATATTTGTGGAAAGGCATGGGTATAAGTCAAAGGTTTCTATAACTTAGCTGTTTTCCTTTGATAGTCTAAAATTTTTTCCTTAGTAATGAAATTGGACTCTTCTAATTGATCAATGTCAAGGCTTTTCTTGTCACTCTTCAGAGCTCTGCTGACTGTAACACTCTTGGGTTTCATGAATGGGTTAGAATTCCCTGTGGGCCTCAGTTGGTCTAGATGTCTAGCAAAAACTACTCTCATACACTGTGAAGAGTGGAAACAGATGTCATTTTGCAGAAAATTATCCATCCATACCCCTTGCTAATCAAGTGAGCAATCTCACTTTAAGGGCAGGACCCCAGAGAAGGTCGAGTGCAGGACACACATGGTGACACTGGAAATCGGGGAATTACAAACATCTCCATGCTTATGGTTGGGACTGAGTAAGTCAGTTTCATACTGACTTACTCCGTATTAAACTACAAAAACAAAACCAAGAAAGACATGGTGGCTCATGCCTGTAACCCCAGTACTTAGGCAGAAAATCAGCCCAGCTACATGATATCCTGTCTCAGGCAGGCAGGCAGGCAGACAGACAGACTGACTGACAACTGGCTTTAAAAGAAATTCCAGGCTGAGCTGGCTCAGGAGGTAAGGGTGCCAACTGCCAAGTCTGAAAACCATAGTTTATCTCTAGGACCATAGGAGAGAAGGCTAAGTAACTGCCAAGAGCACTTGCTGCTCTTGCACAGCCTCAGCCCAGCTCCCATGTTGGGCAGCTCATAGCCACCCATAACTCCAGCTCCTGAGATCCAGTGCCCTCTTCTGGTCTCCTCAGGTACCTGCACACACACACACACACACACACACACACACCACACCAAAAATAGAGCTGGAGAGATGGTTAAAGTGTAGATTCTCTTCAGAGGACCTGAGTTCAATTTTCAACACCCATTTTGAGTGAGTGGCTCATAACTAACTGCCTAGAATTCAAACTCTGGTCTCCAAGAGCACTGCACTCAAACGTACACACACACACACACACATCACACACACACACACACACATCAATGAAAATTAACAAATCCAAAAATATTTTTAAAAGAATAATAAAACAAAAAATTTTAAATATGAAAAAATGTTTTAAACCAGGTGGTGGCACACACCTTTAATCCTAGCACTCGGGAGGCAGAGGCAGGCGAATCTCTGTGAGTTCGAGGCCAACCTGGTCTACAAGAGCTAGTTCCAGGACAGGCTCCAAGCTACAGAGAAACAGAGAAGCCCTGTCTCAAAAAGCAAAACAAAACGAAACAAAAAAAAAAACCACACATCAAAACAACAACAACAAAAAACCAAAGAAATGTTTTAAATAGTAAAATACATTGAAATATTTATTCACATGTAAACTTTTTTCCATGTTAACACGTGGAATGGCATGGCCTTTCTTGGGCTCACATACTACTATGCAGCTCAGAAAAATCACTGAAGCACCACTGTCTAATGCTATTCCCTTCACTGCATGGCTGACCAGCCTCTGTTCCCAGCATCACTGGTACTATAAACCTGGGGTTTGTGAATTAAAGGACTTAAAGAGAAGCCCCCACTACCCTGTAATTTCCATGTCCTGTGGTCTACCTGTGTTTGCGTGCACCGACCATAATCACCTGTGAAGTGTTCTGTGATATTTCTGTACAATAACCAGCTCTGCTCTGTATACAAAGGGAAAACCCGCAGCCTTTGTCTCTGCACCTGTAGTGTGGGTTTGGAAGCACGCTCAGCACCCGGCCTCCCAGTTCTAGCAACAGCGAAGGTTTTTGAACCACACTTCAACCCCAGCTGGGGTAGGCCTATGCCACTGAGGAGAAGAAAGAGCTAAGTGTACACGAATCTGTAGGTTTGTTCTCATCTGAGCAACAACCGTGGCATTTCTTTCAAGTTTTTGTACTTCTGTGTTTAGCTTTACATCCACAGGGAAGAGACCCCTGGCCCTGGCCTCGCTTGAATCCCTGCTCACCTTTGTGCGGTCTTTGCTGTATCTGGGCCTTTAGCACAAGACTCCAGAGATGCTGGTCTTTACATGTACAGCCAACAGTATGTTCAGTGGAGACAAACCGAGAGCACTTTAAAATCAGGACCAAGATTCCACGCTCCCTTCTCTTAGCTAATATTGTGCTCAGTCTTAGCAATTACGTGAGAGAATGGGACAAAGGGAATGAAAATGGAAAAGAAGTCAAACTCTCCCTGTTTACAGATGACATGACATTACTTTGGTGACCCTATAAAATCTACTAGAGAGCTCCTATGTCTAATAAACACAGTAAAGTGGCAAGATACAAACCAATATAAAAATAAAAGCAATATCCTTCATATGTTAAAATAGTATAACACTGAGAAAAAAATTAGGAAAAATATCCCACTCAGATTAGAAAAAAAAAAAAAGTACCCAGGAACACACCCAGCAAAAGAAAAAGACCTTTCCAATGAAAATTTCAAGACATTGAAAAAGGAAATCAAAGAAAATACTAAATGGTAGGAAGACCTTTCATGCTCATGGATTGTCAGAATTAATATTGTAAAAATGACTATACTATTAAAATTAGCCTACAGATTTAATTAAATACTTATCAAATTTCTGATGTCACATTTCACAGATCAAGTAAAAAATATAAAAGAATTCACGTGGAGCCGCAAAAAACTACAGATACCCAAGCAGCCCCAAAGAGTAAGAATACATCAGGGGATAGCACAATATCCAACTTCAAATTACACTATAGAGCTAGAGTGACAAAATCAGCCTGGGATTGGCGCAAGAACAGATAGACCAACGGAACGGAATAGAGAGCCCAAAAATAAACCAGCAAAGCTCTGCTCACCTAATTCTTGACAGGCAAAAATGCACAGTGGTGGGGGGAGATAGCCTACTTAAATGGTGTTGGTAAAACTGAACCTCCACCAACAGAAGAATGAAATTAGGTATACATCACTATTTAATTTTTAAATATGTTTATTTAATTCTTTTTCTTGAATGCATCATTTTTGTCTTTCTAGTTGTCTGAACCCAGCGGGTCCCACTATCCTCTCTCCTGCTTTATTGGGTGGCATTCACTCTAGGCCTTCCCACTCTGCTGAGGACCTCTTCCACGTATGTGCCTCTAACCTCCCAGCACCTCTGCTCTTAGGTAGCTAACTTTTTTATTTTTATTTTTTATTGTATCTTGAGACAGAATATCTCTTGCCTGGAATTCTCTGTGTAACCCAGGCTAGCCTCAAACTTCTGATTTGTCTCTTCCACTTCCTGAGTGCTTGGATTACAGACATGTGTTACTAATGCCCATTTTATGCAGGGATGGGGATCAAACTCTGGGCCTTGTGCATGCTGGGCAAGCACTCTACCCCCTGAGCTACATCCTCAGCACTCAGTTAAACCTATTTTGAACACAGCCTTTGTGTTCCAACCCTAGAGATATAAAGATGAATAAGACACAGTTGCCACCCTTCATGGTGGAGCTATAACAGAAGTGTGCACAAAATTCATAACCCAAGAAGCACGGGGAGTTATTGGAGACAATGACGCCATTCCTGGAGATTGGAGCGAAGAAGACAATGACTTAAGACAAATGCAGAGACTCCTGAGGATGAGAGGAATCCACTGGCTCAGCTTGTACCTTAGGAAGTCAGGGGAGAGAGGGACACAGAGGCCTCAGTGGTGAGTGCAGGGTCTGTATCAGGACCCGCTAAGACTCAGGATAGTCAGTAGGTGTATTAGTTAGGGTTCTCCAGAGGAAGAGAACTGGCAGAATGAATACATAGCAAAAGGAGATTTAGTAGATTGACTTACAGAAAATGGTCTGGATAGTCCAGCAATGGCTGGAGGCCTCAACAGTTTCAGTCTGTTACTGAAGGCCTGAAGGATTCCTGGAGAGGCCCAGGGCTTCATGTTGAAAGAAGTCATTGATTGAAGTCAGCAAAAGATGGCCACAGGTAGCATGCCCAGTCGCAGCAACAGCACAGTGGATGAACTTGCCGATAAGATGTGAAGCTAGCAGGTAAAAAGCAAAAGTGTTTCCCTTAATCCTGCTTTTACTTGGACCACAGGTGGACGGTCCTGCCCACACGAAGGATGAGTCTTCTTGTTTCAAATCACCTATTCAAAAAGATCCCTTACAGGTGTGTCCAGAGGCTTGCCTCATGGGCGGTCTAGATCCTGTCAAATTGACAGCGTTTGCCATCACATAGGAGGATTCTAGGATAAACAGGGAACAGCGAGATCAAATAACATGAATATGTGAGATTTGTAGCTTTCTTTTCTTCAGCAAAGCATAGCAGGTTAGAGCCAGCTGGATTGGAGTGTAGGAGACTCTGTGGATTGACCAGGGGCCCATACTTATCTAGGAATGATGGCTGTCGTGTGAGCTTGTCCTGGGGAGACATAGATAAAAACCTGCTTACTCCAGATAGGACAGCAAAGACTGACCAAAGCAATGACCCCATCCAAGAGTAGCTTGGTAAAGTGAGGTGATTGGATTCACCAATGAGAACGTGAATGAGGGGTTGATTGCAGGAGTGTGGGTGACCCCAAAGCTTCTCATCACTGAAAAGTCTCACCCCTACATGAATGACATCTTCATAGCTGCACAGATGGAGCCCCCCTCAGTTAAGCTCCCACACTCTATATGATCCATCATGTCCTGGGGCAGAATTACATACAGATGCCAGGGGGCATGCAGGGCAGAGTGGCGGGCTCTTTCTCAGGTGAGAGTCTAAGGACCTTCCCACCGCCTCCTGCTATAGGAAGATCAACAGGCCTGATCTTGAGGGTCACTTACAAGTTGTCACAAGAGAAAACACAGCAATGACTAAGTGGATAGGAATGGAGGTGAGAAGTAAGGGGACTTATGGGGGTGAGGCCACACGGCAGGTGGGGGTGGAGAAGAAGTAAGAAGACTCATGTTGAAGGGCAACTTGTGGGATGGGCTTGAAGACGTGGGCTGCATTCTATGTCCACAGTGACGTCCTTCCTTTTCTCCATCCCTCCATAGACATTTGGTGCTCCAGAGCCCAGTGATCCCCCACTGTACAACACACACAATGTCTTTGCCGTGCAGCGTGCAGCCTTGGGCTGAAGACAAACTCCAAACCCAATGCCACTGGCGCTGCGGGTAATAGTACAGGATACTGTGGGAGGACCCAGGTCACAGAACCCACATGGGGCATTTGGAGAAGGCCCCCACGAGGAAGTGTTGTGTCAGCTGAGGCCTGATGGGGGCAGGGTGGGAACCTGACAGAGATAGGTACCTTGGAGCATTCCAGACAGATGTAGCTATGTTTTCCAGCCACATCTGTGGCAGCACTGCCCACCCAGAGAGACGTTTTCATTTCCACTGCTTATGGCCTCTCAGCAGACCTTGTCTTCACTCGGCCCCCAGACCTGGCTGCCCTCCCCAGCACTCCTGAGGGTCACCGCCCTTCTCTCTGATCCTGACTCTACTTTCCTCCCACTGCCATCACTGTGTGGGATCTGGGGACTGCTGGAGGTTGGGACCTCCCAGCTTGCTTTCTGCTTCTCATCTCTCCTTCCAGAATCTGCTCAGCATCCCTGGTCCATCACTTGCTGCGGTCTCTTTCAGGAAGCGGCATTTCTGCTGCTCTCAACTTCTAGGGGCTATCGCATGTAGATCTGACCTCTTCCTTGTCTGTAATCTCTTCAGAGCCTGCTCTGACTTCTCCCCCCCTCCCTACTTTGCCATCTCTGAGTGACTTCTTCACCTCTAGTCTTCTTGCTTCCTCCTCCCTCCCAGAGAGTCTGTATCCCGGAATCAGCCCCTGCCTTCCTTGTGTCCTGTGCCTACAGCCAGTCAGGTATTTCTGCTGCTAATTTCACACTGTTTTGGGTGGACAAGTCCTTCTTCCAGTGAGATCCCATAGTGAGCCCTACGGTCTGTAGATTAAAGTCCAGCACTTACAAGGGCATCAGCCATTCCCTTCTTCCTGCTACCTTGCTCCTCTTCTCACCTCTAAGACCCAGTGACACTGAGTCATTCCCTGCTTTTCTGTGTCCCTGTCAACTTTTGAGGGCTCTAGACAAATGCCCCATCCTGCAACTGTCCACTTTGACAGATCTTCAGCAGGACCAGTCTCAGCCATCTTTGTATCTGGGAAATGATCTCTGGTTTATTTTATTACTTATAGTTTTGTTGTGGTATGATTATTTGTGTTTTGTTGTTTGGTTCGTTTTTCAGAGACAGGGTCTCGTGTAGCCCAGGCTGGCCTTGAACTTCTGCTCCTCCAGCAGTCACCGCTCAGGTGCTGGGATTGCAAGCAAGCACCTGTGCTCCTGGTTTCATTGTGCTGGGGATAGAACCCAGAGCTTCACACATGCTAGACAAGCACTCTGCCCACAAGGCTATATTCCCCACTCTGCAATTCCTTTTTCTCCCCAGCACCCTTCCTAACAAGGCCTCATGTAGCCTAGGCTGGCTTTGAACTCCTGATCCTCCTGCCTTCACCTCCCGAGAGCTGGGGTCATAGAGGTACGCATCACCATACCTGATATGTGTTTGTGTGTTTTGAGTTCTCACTGTAGCTCAGAGTGTCTACAATCAGCAAGTCCTCCTGTCTCAGTTTCCCAAGTGCTGGGATGACAACTGTGAACCACCACACTCAGTTTTGGTTTTGTTTCACTTTTCTGTGATGCTGGGGCTTGAACCCGGGGCCTGCATATACCAGGCGAACACTCCCTCCCTGAGCTACATCCCCAGCCCCCTCTGGCATTTTCAGTCTATGGAGATCTCTTCCTGGAGGACTCCATCACATCTCCTTGAGTACTCGCCATCTTCAGCCCGGCCTTCCGGTTAGGCCTGTGATTCTTCCTCCTGTACCTCAGGTCAAGGGCTCGGGTCCTTGGGCCTGTGGATATGGGTTCCTGCATACAGCTTCGACACATGAACAGCTCAGTAAACACATGAGGAATAAAAGCAGGAGCGTTGTTTCAACAAGACCAAAAGAAATAGATAAGGTACAAAGGGAGTCTTTTCTGGTTTCACTGTTGGAAGTTTCCCAGGCCTGGAAACGAAGGTCCTGGCTTATCTTTTGTTTCATTTTATTCTTTGAGCCAAAATCTTGCTATGTAGCCTGGGCTGGCCTGGAAGTTCTCACAGTGGTAGGACTAGCGGCATGGGCTACTATATCTGGCCACCCTGGACACTCTTCTGTCTTCAACCTTTTCACAGTAATTCTGAGTTGTGTTCCCTGACCGCATCCTGAGGGTGAAAGTGACCAGCTGGTATTGGCCTGTTATTCTCTAGATGAGGAGAACTCAAATAGAATGAGCCAGGCCACGCAGTTTTGACTTCCGGGAAACACTGTGTTTTATCAGGGACTTCTCTATACCAAGAAACCTACAAACCTTTAACATTCCTGTCTATGACTTGCAGTTTCTGTTCTCTCCTTGTAGCCCATGCTTTCAATTTAGTGAGCAGAGCTGACTGTGTTGATGTAAGAGTGAGCAGGCCTGCCCAGGCCTGTGGAAACTCTGCAGATAGGAAAGGGCAGGTCTCCACAAGGCCTTCAAGGCAGTGAGTGTAGTCTTGTGGGGATGGGGCTCCCAGGGCTCCACCTTATTACTGTGTAAGACTGTGCTGAGGCATTCAGGCCCCTCCAGGGGCTTCCTCTAGTTCTTACACACACACACACACACACACACACACACACACACACACACACACACACACAGAAAGAGAGAGAGAGGAGAAAAAAAGCATTGCAGAAGTCCCATGGCTCCCAAGCATGCTGGCTTTGTTGTCTTTGAGAGTCAGGGAAGGCAAGAAAGTAGAAAAACCAAAGCAAAGATTGTCTCAGTTCCTAGGGGAAGGTCTGGCTGGTAAGAATAGGAATGCTTCTGTGGGGGGTGGGAAGCTAGTCTTGGGATTAACAGACATATATACACTGCACAGAGCTGGGATTGTGAGTTCAGTGCAAGGAAAACGGCTTCTTAGAGGATTAAGAGAAAAGCAGCAAATGCTTAAAATATACTAAACAGTGACACTGCCGTTATTCCTAAGACAGTGTGTTGTTTAAACCCCACCTTCGTCTTGAGTTTGTAATCCTCCTGCTTCTGCCTCCTGAGTGCTGAGATTACAGGTATGTGCCACTGTGTCTGGCCAAGTTAGCACTTCTTTACAAATGAAATTCAGACACCTGGTGATTAAAAGCCCTGCAGAGCTGTGTGAATCCTACAGAACTTTCATGTATGTGGGAGATCAGTGCAGGTGATGTCTGCCTGGAGCGACAAAGCCCTAACTGCAGACCCCACTCCCATGATGGATGGAGGGGCAACACTGGGTGATGGAGAGACTGTAGTTGTACAAAGATGCAGTTCCCAAAGGCAAGGTGTGCTGGGATTGGTCCTCCCTGACGGCTTTATGGATAGCCCATGTCCCTCACTCGAAGAAGACCGTACTGAAGGCCATTGTCATCCTAAGATAACATGACCCTGGTAGTGGAAACAGAATCCCAGTCACATAAGCAGGGCACTGTCTTCTCATCCAGGGCTTGCCATTACTTTTTCATATTTGGTTTTAGCTGCTTTGCAATAAAACTTAAAAGACATTCATAGCGAGGCTTGGGAGATGGTTGAGTACTGACTGCACTTGCAGAGGACTGGGGTTTAATTCTCCACACCCACATGGTAGCTTATAACCATCTGTCACACCATTTCCATGGGATTCCTTGCCCTCTTCCAGCCTCTGCAAGCATCAGGCACACATGTGGTGCACAGACATACATGCGCACAAAATACACATAAAATTAAAAAAATCCATAGTGAAGGCAAAGAATTGTGGCCTGAAGTGGGTGCTGGGAAAATAGATCCTTGTGTGGGTCAAGTGCCTGCTGAGCAAGCACAGAACCTGAGTTCAGATTCCTACACCCACATGAAAGTTGGGTGTGGCTGATACATCTGTAACCTTGACACTGACTGAGGCAAAGTACAGAGACAGGCAGACTCCTGGAGTTCACTGACAAGCCAGTCTAGTTAGAGATAAGAGACACTGTTCAAAAGATAAGAAACATGTTGGGGGGGGCTGGAAAGAGGACTCAGAGGTTAAAAGCACTGGCTGCTCTTCCAGAGGTATTGAGGTCATTTCCCAGCAACCACATGGTCGCTCACAACCACCTATAATGAGATCCGGTACTCTCTTCTGCATCTTCTAGATGCAGAGGAAGAAAGATGAAAATTCTACACTGATAAAAGGTACCAAGCCATATGGCTAAACATAGATAAGAATTATGGGTTAATTTAAGTTGTAAGAGCTAGTTATTAATAAGCCTGAGCTAATAGGCCAACCAATTTATAATTATGTAGGCCTCTGTGTGCTTCTTTGGGATTGAACAACTATGGGACTGGGCAGAACAAGAACTTCTGCTTACACAAAACAAAGAAAACAGATTATAATAAGGATAAAATAAAATAGGAGCCATGGTTACATGCCCCCATGGTTATATGCCTTCAGACATTTGAAATAGGACCTTGGCCTGCCTCACCTTTGTCCAGTGTCTCCTGGAGCAGTTGCATCCTGGGCTTGTTCCACATTCTGGGTTGATGGTAGCTTACCATCACTGAAGGACCATCTCTGAGCATCAGTCAGGCCCTCATACTTAGTTGGTAGAACTTTAACTAACAAGGTTAGTTGTCATCTTCTTGTGGCCATGATTTTAATGTAGGTTGATTTTTGTTTTAGGAAGAAGAAAATGACTTTCCAGACAGCACTGGAGATCCCCTCTCAGGTAAAGGAGTGACTAAGGTTCCTGGGCATCAGGAATAGCTGGGCAGATTCATGAAAGTTATTCAGTGAATATGTGTATCATTGACTTGTGTTATGCGTGTGGCTTTATAACTATCTGACAATCAGCAGTTATCATTCATCCATGTTGATTATAATTATATGCATGTGTGCATGCATGTGTGTGCATGCATATCTGTGTGCTTGTGTGTACGTGTGTGTGTGTGTGTGCATGTATGTGTGTGTACCTCAGTTTTTGAGACAAACTCTCACCAGACCCTGGAGGTCTCTGATAAGACTGAGCTAGCAAGCTAGAGATTCCTCCCTCTGTCTTCCCATCATGGGGACCACAGATGTGTGTTACTACCCCTGGCTTTTTTATGTAGGTTCTGAGGACCAAACTCGGATGTTTGGACTTGCATGGCAACCACTTTACTGAATGAGCTATCTCTCCAGCCCCACTGTACCTTACTGAATGATCTATCTCTCCAGCCCCAACTGTACCTTACTGAATGAGCTATCTCTACAATCCCAACTGTACTTTACTGAATGAAATATCTCTACAATCCCAACTGTACCTTGTTTTTAAACAATAGCATGTGCTTAGGTAACCAAAGCACAGAGCTTGCCCAGTGACTCTTCATCCTTGTTATATTTTCTGGGTACAGTAGGGGACATTCTTTATTCCTGGGACCCAAACACCTCTGTGGAGCCTGGTGTCAGTACATACACTGGGAACAGTCTTTCATGAACATGCCCCAATCCCTTTGAGTGCCTATTGAAAGCATTTTGATGGCAAATTCTCGGTCACTTCCATTCTCTATAGAATTCCTTCTGAAAGGCCCAAGTTACACAGAAGAGGGCAAGGGATTGTGGGAGGGGAAAAACCTATCAGAACTGTTTACAACCTGCATGCAGAATAGAGTGACTTTCCATCCTACCTTGGCACAACCAACTACATAGCAAGGTGTGTCTTCATCCAAGGACCCCCACCACCCAAATACAGTCTGGGGGATGGAACCCAGGACCCTCACATGTTAGGTAAGTGCCCTGCCTCTGAGCTATATCCTGAGTACTCCTGAAAACGTTCAGAGAGGTTTTTCTCTGATCTGGCCTCCTTTGTCTGTGGATCCTGCATACTTCTTGTGCTGAGAGCCACTGACCTGTAGTTACTCTTCGAGACTGTGGCTTCCATCACAGCCATGCATCTGCAGTCTCTGTGGGAGCTGGGAAACTCCCATGCCCCGCTGCCGCTCCACACTAATTAAAATGGGACCTTGATGGCTGGCCCAGGTGTGAGGAGGATTTCCCGCAGGGGCTGGAGGGGAATCAGTGAGTTCCATCCCAAGTGAAGCTCTAGAGCCACTGTCCTCCCCACCACTGTCCTCCCCACCACTGTCCACTGGGCCATGCTGTGTGTTAGACAGAGGCTTGAATGGATGATGTCTTTAATCCTTGAAGCCACTTTTGAGACCAACGTCATTACCTGTGTTCACAGAGTGGGACAAAAGCTTAGCACACACCTGTGCAACAGGTCATCTGCCTGGTCACAGGGGCCTTCTCCCTAGCAACACTCTCTCACCTCTCCCTAGCAACGCCCTCTCACCTCTCCCTAGCAATGCTCTCTCACCTTCTCCCTAGCAACGCTCTCTCACCTCTCCCTAGCAATGCTCTCTCACCTATTTCCCTGTGGTCCAAGCTGGTCTTGAGCTAGTTATGCGGCTGAGAATGCCCCCGAATTTCTGATCCTCCTATCTCCACATCCTGAGTACTGGGGTCAACATGCATGCACCAGTTTTATTTTATTTTATTGGTTTTTTTGAGACAGGGTTTCTCTGCAACAACTCTGGCTGTCCTGGAACTAGCTCTTGTAGACCAGGCTGGCCTCGAACTCACAGAGATCCACCTGCCTCTGCCTCCTGAGTGCTGGGATTAAAGGCGTGTGCCACCACCACCTTGTGGCACCAGTTTTATGCAGTGCCAGGGACTGAATCCAGGCCTCAAGCCTGCTGCACAAGCCCTATACATACCCCCAGGGCTCTGCACTCTGAGCTGATCTCTATCCCCTTGTTTAGAAGTGACGGGTAGGACAAGAGTGGTTAAAGCATCGAAGTGAGTTTTTACAGAGGGACGAATATTTTTTCAATCAACTCCTCTCTCTCCAGATCTAGAATTGACCCACGATCTTTTTATTTAGAGACCAAATCGGTACTGTTTTCCAGCAACATGTCCTTCCTGGCTTCCTCTTCCCTCACTGAATTCTCCCTTCCGCTTCTGAAATGCCTTCAGGGGAAGCAACATGCATGCTTGCACCTCCTTCTCTGAGGAAGCAGAATCCTCAGTTATTCACCCTTGGGGCAAATACATATTTAATTTATTCTTAAATATCATTTATTTTTATTTTTAATTATGTGTATGTGTGTGGCGGCAGGTGGGGCTATGTGCATGTGAACGCAAGGGCCCAAGGATGCAGAAAAAGGCATGAGCTCCCCTGGAGCCAGAGTTATGGGATGCTGTAAACACTTGTAAGTGCTGAGCCGTCTGGCCAGCCCTGCTTTTTTAATTTCTAGAGAGAATTTGTCACTGGAGTAAAGGCTAGTCCCTTGTCACTATAGTAAGTGTCATTTATTCAGTGCCTACTGTATACCCGGGGCTTATCTATCACTTGAGAGGTATCGGGTCCTCCCACAAAACCAGTGATTTCTTTGTTCTCCAGTGTCTCTCTTTTTTCCTCAAGACATCTCAAAGTTTGTCCTTCCAGATAGAATACTGTATGAGATATGACAAGTATTTAAAGTGTGGGAGGGGCTAAATACATTTTTTAGAAAATATTCCCACTGCCTAAAGTTTATGCTTTTCTTTTCAATTTCCTAGACAGGGTCTTCCTATGTAATCCTGGCTGTCTTAGGACTCGCCATGTAAACCAGGTTGGCCTGGAACTCACAGAGATCCACCTGCCTCTGCCACCCTAGTGCTGGGATTAAAGGTGTGCGCCACCATGCCTGACGTAGCTTATGATTTTAACAGGCAGTTTGAAATCTTCTCATATATCAGTTCACATGGGTTCCAGTATTGCTTTTTCACCTTATTCACTGAGATGGGATCTAATCTTTCCAGGCCACTTGCTCTCTCCCTTTGAGGATATCACACTCACACAGCATTTACAGAGGGTCTAGGGCTGGGGGTGGGGGTGGGGGTCTGAATTTAAGCCCTCATGCTTGTTTGGCAAATGCTTTAACCACTGAACCATCTCCCTAGGCTGCTGTTTCATTTACATTTGAGACAGAGTCATGCTGTATAGCCCTGGCTGACCTAGTACTCAGGTTTACATGGCAAATACTTTATCAGCTGAGACATCTCCTCACCCTGCCTTTGTTCAGATTCCTTATTCTCCTACAGCCACTGCTCAGTGACAGCATCTGTAGTAATGTGTCATCTTATAGTAAAGGTCACACTCCTATAACTTTCCAAGCCTATGACCTTTAAACCCAAATTCAGACTTTGGAGACATCACTGTGCAGCTGACACTGCTTAGTGGCCGTGACCACAGAGTGGCACCACTTCAGTGGCCGTGTCCACAGAGTGGCACCACCGAGGGCTTTAGTGAGCCACTTCCTGATACCTCTTCCCCACTAACTTCCCCCTCCCACTCGTGCTTTTACCTCCTGGTGATAGATGACGCTGAGATGATTGAAGCTGGGGTGGGAACCAGTTTTTGGGTGAGGCCCAAGCTAGAGCCTGGTGTGCTCCTCGGCCTGCCTCCAGCTCCCCGCACACCCCGGGGCTGCTGGCCACACTTCAGACAGAGCCTCTGTGAGTAAAGAAGACAGATAAAGCAAAGGAATGATAAGGAGGCTATAAATTCCGAAAGAAAGCTTTCTGCCACTAGCCATGACACATATGCTTTTGGTTTTCAGATATGCGCAGGAAGCAGGCGGACCAGTTTTCTCCCTTTTTTTTTTTTTTTTTAGTTTTCTCCCTTTTCAAGAACTTTTGAGGGGCTGTGCGCAATCCCAGTGCCATCTTCACTAGGTTTGCTAGGTTTGGTGTTAAAAGCTGTCAGGGAGGCCAGTGGAATGGCTTAGTAGGGAAAGGTGCTTGCTGTCAAGCCTAGCAACCTGAGTTCAATCCCCAGGTCCCACGTGATGGAAGAGAAAACCGAGTCCTGCAATTTGTTCTCTGCCCTTCACGGGATGTGGTGCACAGGCACCTGTGCACACACACAACAGCAACCAACAACAATAAATGTAATTTTAAAAGTTGTGGTGAGCAGAAGGACGCATGCACAAGCATGAATTGGTCCTGGAATCCTCAGTCTGGTCAACGGCCCTCCAAAGGCATGCTGGAATAGGGGAAAGCACGGATGGGAAGGGAGGTTGCCTTTATCAACTCTTGCTCCTGCTTCCAGCCTTCCTTTTCCTGTAAAGGATAATACTGTAGGGGCTGCTGAGATGTCCCAGTCAGCAAAGTGCTTGCCTTGCAGAATGGGGACCTGAGTTGTATTGCCAGCATCCCTGTGGTCGTGGTGCACATGTCTATGACTCCAGTGCTAAGGAGGAAGAGATCCCTGGGGTTTGCTGGCCAATCTACCCTACTTAATAAGCTCCAGGCCAGAGATAGCTGTCTTCAAAAACAAAACAAACAAAAATGGACTCAGTGGGCAAAGTTCTTGCTGTTGCCTATGTCAAAGTAAAAGTCAGGTGCCTCAGAGACAATGCATAGCAGTAACCTGAAAAGTGGGTCCAGATTCAGGTAGATCCCTGAGGCTTCCTAACCAGCCCACCTAGCCTACTCTGTCGATTCCAGGCCAGTGAGGTGTGGGTGGGGTGTGACACCCAAGGATTGACACGCAAGGTTGTTCTCTAGCCTCCACACACTCACGCTGCACGTCTGTGCACCCTTGCATGCACACAGAAGATCAGCGTTGTGTGAGAAACGACTGTTCTAGACAGTTCAGGGAAGGCTGTGTGACACTTCGATGGTGTTGTCAAGACAGTAGGAAAATAGAGGGAATGTCACTTGTATATGTCAGACCCCTGGCCAATCTGTGGCTTCTCTGTCATCCTGCAGGTGTCAGCAGAAACCAGCCATGTAAGGAAGGCTGCTCTTGCTCCTCCTGCTCACCCCGGGTCCCCACCATCAGCGACTTGCTCAATGATCAGGACTTGCTAGATGTGATCAGGATAAAGCTGGATCCGTGCCACCCGACCGTGAAGAACTGGAGGAATTTTGCCAGCAAGTGGGGCATGCCCTATGATGAACTGTGCTTCCTGGAACAGAGGCCCCAGAGCCCCACGCTGGAGTTCTTGTTCCGAAACAGTCAGAGGACTGTGGTCCAGCTGATGGAGCTCTGCCGACTTTACCACAGGGCTGACGTGGAGAAGATCCTGCGCAGGTGGGTGGATGAGGAGTGGCCCCACCGTGGACCCTCAGACAGCTCCATGCACTTCTAGGATCCCCTCTGGCATTGGTCTTTCTGCAGCTGAACCAGCATGGGTCACAGGGAGTATGGACCTGCTCTTAAGATTTTCAGATGAGATGTGGAATGGGCAGCGGTTGTCCCTGAAGCTGGCAGCTTGTGGAAGCATGGGTTCGGTTTTGGTGGCAGGTATTCGTTTCTTTTTGCACATCTGTTTTAATTTAATATTTGAATCTGGAATTGGGGAAGAATGTTTTGTAGGTTTCATAGGGCCAAAGCCTATGGTTGGGACAGAGTCGTGCCAGCATGGAAAGAAAATATTGCATCGGGATCCCAAACTGTTGATGTCTCTGGACATGTCCACATCATCCTATGCAGAACCTTTGCATTCCCAGCCTAGCAGAAGATGAGATGGAGAAGTCACCCTGGCCTGTTCACTGTTACTGTTGTAAAAGGCTTAGGAGAGGATACTGTATGATATGGCCTGGCTACAAGAGCCGTTTTCTTTATTCAAACACTTTTGTAATCTATGGGCTATTAATACTGTCATTGGATTTAGTATTTTTAAAAGAAATACAAAATGTACGGTGTGTGGGTGAGCAGAGTGGTTAGAAAGTGTCATGGGAATGGTACTGACAAAGACTGGTACTCAATATTCCCTCTGGGGGCTAGGGAGATGGCTCAGTGGTTAAAGTGCTCACTGTGTAAGATGAGGACTAGAATTCAGGTCCCCAGAACCCACATAAATGATGGGATGGTGTGGCAGCCCACCTGTGATTCCAGCACTCAGAAGGGAGAGGCGGGACTCCCAGAGAAAGCTGAGAAGCTAAGGCTAGTCACATGGGTGAGTTCTGGAATCAATTGAGAGACTCTTTTTCAATGAACAGTGTAGAGATTGAAGAAAAATTTCAACATCAACTATATGCACATGTACATGTACATCTGTATCCATGTGCAACAACACACACACACCACACACACACAAATCTTTTAAAATGCCATTTGGGGAGGCTGAGGACATCAGTCAATGAGTAAACTGCTTTATCAGTATGAGGATCTGAGTTCAACATCCAGCACCTGCATGAAATCCAGACATGGCAATGTGTGCCTGTGACCCCAGTACCAGAGAGCCGGAGCCAGGAACTCACCAGCTAGCCAACAGAGTCAAATTGGCAAGCTTTGTGTTCAGGGTGGGACACTGTCTCAAAAAGGAAGGTAAAGAGTGGTTGAAGAAGATACCTGAGGTCAACCTCGGACCTACACACATGCACATACATACACACCCACAAACACACCCACGCAAACACACATACACACACACTGACACACATATACATACACACAAATATATATACTCACACACACATACATACACACACGTGCATACACACATGTGCATACACACATACACACAAACACATACACACATATACATACATACACACATGTGCATACACACACACACACACACACATACACGAAATGCCTGCTTGATATCCATGCTTCTTTTTTGGTGCCAGGGATGGAACTGAGGGCCTTGAACGTGCTCAGCCAGGACTCTACCACTGAGCTGCACCTGCACCCCTGTTATTCGTGTTTCTTTATTCTTCACTACATCCCAATTGCAGTTTCCTCTCCCTTGGCTGCTCTCAGGTCCCCTCCACACATGTCTCCTCTCCCCTCGATCCACATCCAATTCAGACAAGAGCAGGTCTCCCAGGGACATCAACAACCACACATGGCGTAACAAGACACAATACGACTAGGCACAAATCCTCATATCAAGGCTGGTTGTTATTTTTATGAGAGCTCAGCAAAGGAGCTGGGCATGGTGGTGCACACTATTAACCCCACCGCTGGGAAGGTGGAACTAAGCTGCTCCCTGGGGTTGCTCACCTGCCAGCCAGCCGAGCATATGTGGTGAGCTACAAGCTGGTGAGAGAACCTGCTCAAAACACAGTCCTGAGGGGCTTCTACATGTGCATGTGCACACAATCTCACAGACCCGTACACACATACACTAATTCAATTAAAATAAACAAAAAGCAAGAATAGCATTGACCACATAGGACAGAGATATTAAGATGAGCTCAAAAGGTGATTTTCTAAACCACCATTTTTTTTCCCATAACAAATAGGTTTTTCCTTAGGTTATTGGTAAATAAAGTCAGCTTCTTACCCAGTGTGACCTCTAAGCAGCCAAGTCTACGATGAGACTTGCCCCTCACTTCTGGTTCCCTAGGAATTTAATGACACCCTGCATCTTCCCTGCTCAGATTTATCACATTTATGTCCACTTATTGCCAGATATATTTAAAGTGACAGCTAATGATCAAATGCAGACATTTAAATGCTTTTCAGATTTGTTTTATTTCTATCAATGTTTTGCTTGCATGTATGCCTGTGCACAAGCATGCATGGTACCTGCAGAGGTCAGGAGAGCATGTTAGATACCCTAGACCTGGAATTATAGCCTCCATGTGAGCGCTAGGAACTCAACTTCTCCAAGAGCAGCTTTTAACTGTGGAGCCCATCTTTCCAGCCCCTAAATGCAGATGTTTTTAAAAACAGTTTCTCAGAAAAATCAGATGTTCCTTGCATCATGGGCCTGACCTAGGTTCCCAGCAGAACTTGCTAGGGAATGTTCTGTTATTTCATGGATGTGATTGGTTGCTTAGCTTCCTCATTAAACTGTCCATTCTGTGCTCTGGCTATTCTCACAGAGACTCCTAGCCCAAGCTACTCTCAAACTCACTGCGTAGCACAGGATAAGCCCACACTTCTAATTTGCCTGCCTCGTTTTTCAAGTGCTGGACCAAACATCTGGTTTTGCTCTCATTTCTTAGAGCAGAAGGAACCGTAGGGAAGTGAGAGGGTTTTGGTAATCACTTTACAGGAAATGGAACTCAGCAGGTGAAGCTCGGAGGTAGCGGTAGCGGGATGCTGGAGCATTAGGAGACGCCAGCCCTAGCATCCCAGTGTATCCCATAACTCCCAGGGGAGAAAAGGGGTAGCCCTGGACTGACATATGTCTAGCCAGATGTTTCCAGAAAACCCCTTCCCTCCTATCTCCACCAAGCAGACTTGTCACTTTGGCCCAGTTTGTGATCATCCCAGAGGCTCCAGGGGGAGCCCCCACTCTGTTCCCTTTCATCAGCCTGCTCCCCCGTAACCATCCTCTGAATCTGCCTTTCCCACACCCAGAGCAAAGAAGGGAGAGGAGGAACTCCGGATGGATGAGAGGTGCAGCAGAAGGCCCAGGAGGAAGGGCATGAGCTAGCTTCTGACTCTCCACCCATGTCCTCAGCTCAGTAGACTCCCTGCCCTGCCTAGAGCTTCAGGCCAGTCTCTATGGCTTGGAACACAGCCGCTGAAATGATGGCTTCTAACTTCCTCCCATGGGCCACAGTGGCAAAAACGATTAAAACTTAAACATCTTCTTCATTGTACTGATTTTTAAACCAAGAACGGAGGTGAAAATCCCGCCCATAAAAATCCCCACAATTTGACTCATGGTGATTAGGGTTTCAGATAGCCCGGGTTCTCCTCAAACTTGACATGTAGCCGAGGCTGGCCCTCAACTTCTGATCTTCCTGAGTGTTGGGGTTGTGGGGATGTGCCACCATGCCCAGCCAAACTTGAATTCCATACACCACAAACTTGAGAGCAAATGCTTTTCATGACTGGCCTGGGGCAGCCGATCTGCATGACTACCACTTCCACAGGAAATGTTTTCAGCACTTCGGCCTCCAAATTGTACTAGTCATGCGGCATCTCTGGAGCCGTGGTTGCAAGTGTCCACCAAACTTGTCTTTCTAGAGTTGGATCAAAACTGTCAGGCAGGGCTGGAGAGATGGCTCAGCAGTTAGGAGTGCTTGCTGCTCTTCCAGAGGACCCGGGTTCAGTTCCCAGCACACACATGGAGTGGCTCACAGCTGCCTGTAACACCAGCTCCTGGGGGATCTGACACCCTCTTCTAGTCTCCAGGGGCACTCACACACACAAGGCATACACTTACACACACACACACACACACACACACACACACACACAAATAGAAGTAAATCTCTAAAAGACAATGTCAAGCTAGGGCTGGGGATGTAGTTCAATTGGTAGAGTGCAAAAGTCCTGGGTTTGGTCCTCAGCACCATGGTGTGATGGCCCATGCCTGCAACTCCAGCAACTGGAAGTGGAAGCAGAGGATCAGAAGTTCAAAGTCAGGGAATATTCTCAGCTAAAGCACAAATCAGCTTATTTAAAAATTAGTTTATGGATACCGGGCGGTGGTGGCACACGCCTTTAATCCCAGCACTTGGGAAACAGAGGCAGGCGGATCTCTGTGAGTTTGAGACCAGCCTGGTCTACAAAAGCTAGTTCCAGGACAGGCTCCAAAAGCTATAGAGAAACCCTGCCTCGAAAAACCAAAAAAAAAAAAAAAATTAGCGTAGGGCCAATAAATTCAACAGAAGCATAAATACCCTGGTACTTCACAGAAGGGAGAGCTGGGAGGAAGGAGGTCATGTTATCGCTAACTGATTAAATCACTTTTGAAAGCTTAGTCATCACTTTTTAAATATTTACTTTTACTATTTTTAGTTACGTGTATGTGTGTGAGTATGTGCACATTACATAGGTGTTTGTGGAAACTAGAGATGTCAGATCCCCTGGAGCCGGAGTTGCAGGTGGCTGTGAGTTGCCAGACATGGGCGTTGGGAGCTGAACTGAGGTGCTCTCCAAGAGTAGCATGAGCTCATACTGATGAGTCGTTCTCCACCCGCCACCGTTGACCCGGAAGAGTTTCTATCCTGGGCGTCTGTGTTAAGATGAGCACAGTATAAGCTGCACGTTGTGTTCCTATTACAATGTCGAAATCCCCTGAGCCGTGTTTCCAAAAATATTTTTCATTAGGCCAAATTTCTATCTGCAGTGGACTGTGAGGAGGCTTTAGATAGTGTCCGTTTTGTTTGGTTGCAATACTGAAGAGTCAAATGAAAGGGAAGGACTCAAAGCCGCGCTGGACAGTCGTACACACAGGGACAGATTACACACTTCTGGGAACCCATCCCCGAGGAGGCAGACAAAACATGGCTTACAATATTAGCATGGCGAGGTTTTAACTAGCTAGGGCTTGCAGATGTGCTAGGATGTCCCAACTGTGCTTCTAAAAGACCCTGTACAACCACCTACTTGTGTAGCACTGAATAATAAAATTCCTCAGTGATACAGGAAATTCGGGCAAAGACCTTGTGGTTCATTATGAACAGTAATTTTTTGATATAGTGCTGCCCCCTGCTGGATGATACACTCTAAATTGGTTTTCAGTTAGAGTCTGGCTTTGGTTAGGCAGAGAAAGGGTGTAATTGTTCTGTGACTTGGCACACAGAGACACTCTTAAAAGGGACATGGCTGAGAGAGAGGCTCCTGGCTCCAGGATGTGTCCAGCACAGTGGCTGCACAAGAGTTCTGAGGCCTGGTAATCACCTAGCAGCACTTCGATGGACTTGTCTCCACGGGGAGATCTACTCACCTCCCAGTTTGGCAAGGATGCCACGATGCGGTGGTATTCCCCTCACCTGTCTTCAACCATCTACATCACAGAAAGACGTGCTTCTAAAGACAGGGTTAATAACAAAGGCGGAACAGAGTGCTCTATTCTGTCCTCTCCTTTTTAAGTCGATTAAACAGATCTCATTTGGTTTTGAGCAGAGACTTTCCTCCATGTCTTTTTATTATTATTAATAAATCAATCCTGTTGTCCCTGCTTTAAGAATTTCCTCCCATTTGAGGCTATGATGTTGCTGTCTGTGCTGCTTGTTCAGAGACTTTAATGCATGTACATCTCAAATCCCCTTCCTCCACTGACCAAGGTATAGCTCCTGTGAGCTGGCAGCAAAATCTGCTTCCTCTTCTCATGTGTACACGTGTTCATGCACAGAAGCAATGCTGTGGGCGAAGCAATGCCCAGCCACTCTCTCCTCTGGGTGCTATATAGCCAAAGACTGATGCTAACTCGTGTAACTGAAAGGCACACACCTTTGGAGGGCACATACCTACATATGCCCAGGCAGCGACTGAGAAACATTTGCTGTCTCATTGCTGCCTGGGATGCCGATCCCACTCTGGGACTCCTGGGTACTTGGTATGCACAAGGAAGGGTGAATCTTGCCTCTATTGTATTTAGAAAGAATCAAGCCAAGATGCTGGGGCTACTGAAGCCTCAGCACTGGAGAATGGAGCATCTGTGGGTACACAAGACCTAGACTTGAAGGACCCTGGTGGAGCAAGGCCTGCTGTCTTCCTTCTTGGGGCTGTGGAGGGGAGTGTCTCTGGGAATTATGTCTGGCAGGGATCCCCAGGTGATCAGATGTACTGAAGGGACTGAAGTAGTCAAAGATGCAGCCGGAGATGAAATGATGAAATCACCCAGCTTTCTTGGGGGTAGGAGGAGGAAGCACCTCAATGTTTTCTGAGGGCTCTGTGCTCTTCCATTCTGTGTGACAGTCCAGTGACCACTGTCTTCTGTAACACCCCTTGGGAGTTTATGCAAGACATTTCATCCTGAAAAGGTAACGCTTCTGACATCCCTGCATCCCTGGATACCATCTGTATATCTTGGTACTATCTTTTTGGCTCTGTCTATGTTTTCATCTTCTGTATGATTCTGTTTTTCTTATGAATAAGGACAGATTTTTTTATTACTGTAATGATGGGTGCTACAAAATTAAAGACTGATGTTAACTGCTGTTCCAATGGATGTCTCGATTTTAACGTGCATGTGTTTCTGGGAAGGGTGTGTTTTGCATGTATGTGCATGCATATACAGGCTGGAGGACAACCTTGGGTGTTATCCTGATGAACACATACCATTCACCTCCTTTGAGACAGGTTCTCTCATTGGCCTGGGCTCATGAATTAGGCCAGGCTAGCTGGCCAGTGAGCCCAAGAGATCTTCTTGCCTCTGCCTCCCCAATGTAGGAATAACAAATGTATCCACAATGGGAATCAAACTCAGGTCTTCATGTCCAGACAAAAAGCCCTTTACTGATTGAGTCACAAAAAGCCCTTTACTGATTGAGTCATCCCTTAAGAGCTACTTTGTATAGATTCCAGTGTAGTCATTGGCTCATGTCTTGTAGCCCCATCATCCATTATTTGAACACCCAGTGGTTTTCTGAAATGTGTCCCAGATGCTGGAAATGCTGAGATAAACAACACGGTCCTGCAACCCAGGAGCTCTTGACAGGCAGGCTTGCTGCAGGTGAGGACTGATAGGACTGGGAATGTGGGCAAAGGTGCACTGAGCAGGAGAAAGGGTGAACAGTTAGCCTTCTGGGAGGGTCTCCAGTGTACTGTATGTGAGGACTGTTTCACCATTACTGCCTGCCTCTTCTGACCTCATCTATGGGCTTGACATCTGTTTTTGGAGCCTTATCAACACCTCAGACTCAACCTGCTCCATGATTTACCTCATAGTTTTGTGTCCCACCAGAGTTTTCCATGTCAACCATCCACCAGCAGTTCCGAACATCCTTAAGATTCTCATCCTCTTCCTGGTCTTTTTCTCTTTGAGTAGGTTTTTAAAAACTAGACAGGGTCTCACTATGTAGTCTCGTTTGATCTCTAAAGTAATCCTCCAACCTCTGCCATCTGGGTCAATGATCTCGTGTGTGTGTGTTTGTGTACATGCACATATAAGATTGCAGTTATACATGGTATTCAGGTATGTATGTATGTGAAGGTCAATCTCCAGTTCTCCAGCATTGTTCCTCTGGTTCCATTCACCTTGACTTGTTTTGTTTTGGTTTTGGTTTTTTGGTTTTTTTCAAGGCAGAGTTTTGTAACTGGACATTTTTCTCTGACCTGCTAGTTCCCTAATAACCACTCAGAGGCTTAATATTAATTTTAAAAGTTTGGCCAATGGCTCAGGCTTATTACTAGCTACCTCTTACATTTAAGTTAACCCATTCCTATTAGTCTGTGTATCATTACATGGCCCGTGCCTTACGGGTAATGCTTGGGCATCTTATTCCTCCAGTGACTGCTGGCATCCCTCCTGACTTTGCCTTCTTTCTCCCTGCATTTAGTTTGACTTTCTTGCCTAGTTATATTCTGCCCTGCCATAGACCAAAGACGCTTTATTCATCAATCCATAAAAGCAAAAGCTATTCGCAGCATACAGAAGGACATCACACATCATTGTTTCTCTGTGTAACAGCTTTGGGTGTCCTGGAACTCACTCTGTAGACCAGGCTGGCCCCGCCTCTGCCTCCCAAGTGCTAGAATTAAAGGCTTATGCCACCACTGCCTGGCACATCTTGTTTTTTTGAGACAGGGTGTTTCCATGACCTGGATCTCAGGTATTAGACTGAGCTGGCTGTCTAGCAAGCCACACACCCACATATCCACACCCCATACACACAGACCCCTGTGTCTGCCTGGCAATCACTAGGATCACAACATCTCACCATGTAGTTTATCTAGCTACTCCATAGTGGGAGTTGCCCACCTTTCTTTAGATCAGTAGCTCTGTCTTCCCAATGCTGTGACCCTTTAATACACTTCTCCATGTTGTGGTGACTCCAGCCATGAAATTATTTCACTGCTGCTTCATAACTGCTACTGTTATGAATCATAATGTAAATATCTGATATGGGAACCCAAAGAGGTCGTGACCCACAGGCTGAGAACTGCTTTAGACTCTTTCCCCGCTCTGCAGCTCATCTTTCATGTGTCTGCTAGAGCGACCCAGAATCAAAACAAACAAGTTGTTACCTGCTTGGATTCCTCGTTCTCCTCATTCTCTCATCCCATTCAACCAAAATTATCTCTGTCAGTTTAAATGAGGAGGACGCCTTGTGACTCCATCCAGGAATCTAAGATATGTCTGTGTTTAAAACTATCACAGTTTGAAAACCACTAGCAATTAACATGGTTGCCTAATTACAGTTTTAAAAAAACCTCAATATCTCAATATAAAATGCAATTTCAAAACAAAGAAAAAAGTTTTTTTAAGAAAAAAAAATGCAGACAGGCGGATCTTTGTGAGTTCGAGACCAGCCTGGTCTACAAGAGCTAGTTCCAGCGCAGGCTCCAAAGCCACAGAGAAACCCTGTCTCAAAACACCAAAAAAAAAGAAAAGAAAAAAAATGCAGTCTAAGCACAACATGCCCTTGGTACCTCACAGCAGAAGTCTGTTCAGGTCCATGATGGATTCACTTCTAGTGTTATTCATGGAATTAGGCCATTCTCTTATACACCACTTGACAGAAACATGATGGACATTGTTTTGCCTCTTTCTGGCAAAGCTTCCTGAACTGGGAACAATAAGGGAACCAAGGAGATGATGAATTAATACTTAAATATTAGATTGGGAAGATTTCAGAGGAGATGGGGCCAGATTCCTTCAAACTTCTTTCAAGCTACTGTCAATACTAGAGAGCCAGCTCCTTGTTGATCTCCGGGGAGCTCGTCCAGGGAGGTCCCTGCCCAGGGATGCCCCACCAGGCTTGTGATCTCTCAGGCCTCATAATCTATCCCCAGAAGTATCAAGTCACAGTTTGTTTACTGAGCCAGGTCCCTCTCACTGCAACAAGTAAAAAGACACTTTGCAAAATGCATTCCAATATGTTAACTCAGGACAGCCAGGTGGCTCAGTGGGTGCAGGTACTTACCGTCAGGCCTGATAGACTAAGTTCAATCCCCA